>OX376210.1:4713802-5103331 GCA_947363905.1 Lithophane semibrunnea | reverse complement strand
AGACAGAGATGTACCTATAGTACATCCACATTTCGTCAGTTATGTTTTAAGTTCCATGTATTATATTACCTGTTTGAAGAGAAAGAAAGAGAAAGAGAAAAAAAGAGAAAGAGAAAGAGAAAGAGAAAGAGAAAGAGACGGAGAAAGAGAAAAAGAAAGAGAAAGAAATAAATAAATAAATCATTTATTTGCTGGTAATTTAGGAAAGAGAAAGAAAGAAAGAAGGAAATAAATCTGCTGTATACGTGATTTTACTCTATGTTTTTAATAAGTCATTCATCAAACATATTTATCAACAAAACATCACGCGTTTATTCCCCGAAGGGTGAGACAGAGATGTACCTATAGTACACCCACATTTCGCCAGTTATGTTTTAAGTTCCATGTATTATATTACATGTCTGGATTACCGGTATGACCGGCCATAAATCCAGAGTCCGGGCTACCACTGAGAAATTTCAGAAGGAAATACCCAATGAAAGAAAGAGAAAGAAAGAGAAAGAAAGAAAGAGAAAGAAGGAGAGAGAAAGGAAGATAAAGAAAGAGAAAAAGAAAGAGAAAGAGAAAGAGAAAGAGAAAGAGAAAGAGAAAGAGAAAGAGAAAGAGAAAGAGAAGGAGAAAGAGAAAGAGAAAGAGAATGAGAAAGAGAAAGAGAAAGAGAAAGAAAGAAATAAATAAATCATTTATTTGCTGGTAATGTAGGAAAGAGAAAGAAAGTTATTTTTCACTTTTTTATTGTTTTTTGTGAAGTCGGTTGTTTTTTTTTTTTTTGTTAAAAGTTTTCTTCCACATTTATGCTAAAAATAATGTCCAGTTCAAAACATAAAATATACGTATACGCACAAACATAAGTATCGATCTATACAAATATCAGCCTTGCATCTACCATTAATGAGGCACAAGAATCGTAGGCAAAAATGGCGACCTACGTGCGCATGTCTGCGCACCCGCATATTCTTTGATCAACATTTTAGTGTAGCACGCCACCACGCGTGTCTAGAGTAGGGACTTAAGCTCCGCCCACATGCGCAAGGTCAGTCAGCAAACTATGGCCCTTAACACAGAATATTATTACTAATTAAATATATACTTTTGTGGTTGTATGCAGGTTAGTTTAAGAATTAAAATACTTCTGGAGGAATTAAAGGACTTCTTTAGGTTCACATGTTCACAATGCAGTGTATTAACATGCGTGCTTTTTGATTTGCATTCCCGCACTTGTACGGGAAATTAGACCAATGATACTCTATAAGCTCTTCACGTGGTTAGAGCTACACCTCAGATATTGCTAGTTTAAATTGTATTTTATGAACTGAAAAATATAGTTCGAACGAATTCTCAATACAAGACAGTATTTACACATTTTTTCGAATATAATTTTCGTTAAAACGCAGACGAAATTACTTTACCGTTCTTTCTAGGGTTTTATTTTCGAATAAAAAGAACGCATCGTTATTTTAATTGTGATGGAATTTTGTAAAATTGCAAATTGGTTTTTGTTTGTGCGAGTTTATTTTTATGTATGGTCTGTTCCAAAAGTATAGGATCAAATGTAAACAAATGGATTAGAAAACGTACCTGTGGCTAAGAAATAACAGCTGCACGGGTCGATCAATCAGGTTAAGCTACGCTTGCCCAATTGGTCCGTGGATGGGTAACCATCGTTACATACCAAGACCCCTCCGTGCCTCGGAAAGCACGTTAAGCCGTTGGTCCTGGCTGTCATTTGTAGATCTTTGACAGTTGTTTCGGGTCGTAAGAAGTCCGAAAGTCTGACAACCAGTATTACCAAGGGGTATCTATTTACTGGGTAATCAGTAAATAGGTTGTGGAGGTCAGATAGGCAGTCACTCCATGTAAAATACTGGTATTCAGCTGCATCCGGTTAGACTGGAAACCGACCCAAACATAGTTGGAAAAGGCTAGGCGAAGATGATGACCTGTAAGGCTTTCACGCCCTACCGCCGGCCTCGACATCATCGAGGCGGTCCGGCCGGTGCTCGAGCGCTGGCTCGGGAGGAGGTACGGCTCCCTATCGTTTCGGGTGACGCAGGTGCTCTCGGGGCATGGTTGCTTCGGGAAGTATCTGTATCGCATAAACAGAAAGCCGGACGCTCAGTGTCACCACTGGGTCGACTGCCGGGAGGACACGGCGCGGCATACGCTGGCAGAGTGTGCCGTTTGGGAGGAGCCGTGCCGTGCCCTCATTTCAGAAGTAGGCAGTGACCTCTCGCTGCCGGCCGTCGTTGAGTCGATGGTCGACAGCGAGGAGTCCTGGGACGCGGTGGTTTCATACTGTTAGACAGTCGTCTCGCAGAAGGAGGCTGCGGAAAGGGAGAGGGAGATCTCGTCCACTCACCCGGCCCGCAGCAGGCGCACCGGGCGTCGGCGGAGGGCAGTTAACGCCCTCTTCCAGCCCCCTAAATGGGTCCAGGGGTGACGGACTCGGGGACGTCTGTCGCCCCCCAAACATCAGGACCCGAGGTGGCGGCGCGTAGTGTTCCACGCGCGCCCCTCTTAGACGTCACGGGGGGAGTCAAACACCTCACTCCCCCCCCTGACCCGAGGAGGCGGGCCGGCACCAGTCGGGGGTTGCGGAAGATTTTTACGTTCCCGCGACCCCCGGCGTAGGTGTGAGTCGGAACACCGGGGTGGTTTTTAGTCAGTAAGAGTCTGACAGACCCCTCCGCCCGCCCCAGGGCGGAGGATATCCATGAGGATTTAACACGCCGGGAAAAAAATAAAAATAAAAAAAGATGATGACCTGTGGTTGTAAGTTCCAACCCAGCCAAGCACTTTACACTGTGTAAATTATTTTACCACCACTGCTCTCGAAACGGTGAAGGAAAACATCGTGAGGAAACCGGCGTATCTTAGAAACAAAAACATTAAAGATTTATGTGTCATCCAGGCTGTGCTGGTAGGGAGTGGGACCTAATCCATTAGGTCCCACTCCCTCTCACATAGAGCAGGCCTGTGTCCCAGCAGTGGGAATATTATAGGCTGATTATGCATATTTTCGGTCAGGTTTTTCAACTATAGACCATCTACATGTGATGCAGCAAATAATCGAAAAATACAAGGAATTTAAAAGACCATTATATATAGCTTTCATCGGCTATGCTAAAGCATTTGATACGATATCACACGATGCGATCTGGGAAGTACTGAGCAAATGCCACGTCCACGAAAAGTACAAAAACATTTTGAAAAACATATACCACAGCAGCACTAGTTGTGTGAAACTAGAGAAACGAGGGCCAGAAATACCAATTCAGAGAGGAGTGAGGCAAGGAGACCCCCTGTCCCCCAAAATCTTCATAGCAGTGCTGCAAAACATTTTTGACAATCTGAAATGGGAAAAAGAAGGAATCAAAATCGGTAATCGGTACTTAAGTCACCTTAGATTTGCAGACGACATTGTCCTCCTCGCTGAAAGCAGCAGGAAAATGGAAAAAATGATAAACCTGTTAAGTGAACAAAGTGAAAAAGTAGGTCTTTTGATGAATAAAGACAAAACAAAACTCATGACAAATAGCTACACACACACAATACAACTCGAAGGAAGGACACTTGAATACGTAAATAAATACATATATCTAGGAAAAGAAATATCATTCGAAGACAGAAACGAAGAAGAAGAGGTAGAACGCCGAATTAATATGAGCTGGAAGAAATACTGGTCACTCAAAGAGATTATGAAAGGGGACTATCCGCTCCACCTAAAGAAAACAGTGATGGATACATGCATTCTGCCGACTCTAACGTATGGTTGCCAAACGAGAACCTACAACACTAAAATAAAAACCAAATTAGTCTGCTGCCAGAAAACAATGGAGAGGAGTATTCTGAAAATAAGAAAAATACATAAAGTAAGAAGTGAATTTATACGAAAGAAGACAAAGCTAATTGACGTCTTACACTACAGTCTAATTCTAAAGTGGAGATGGGCGGGCCATGTATCACGATATAGCGACGAGCGATGGACAGTGGAAACGACGAGATGGAAAGGACCTAGTGGAAAAAGACGAAAGGGGCGACCTATAAAACGATGGAGTGACGACATCATAGCTACAGCGGGAAAAGAGTGGATTGAACGGGCTAAAGACAGAGAAAACTGGATCAAACTGGAGGAGGCCTATACCCAAATAGGGGTTCCTATCCAAGAAAGTAGCGCAAGTAAATAACACAAACAACGGCAAAGAAAAACATTGAGATAAAAACGGCGAAAAAGTGTAAAGCAGCGCTTAATTAAAAGTGAATATTATTAACTATAGGTACTTATTATGTAAATTGTAAAACTTAGAGGAAGGAAAATAAAGGCTTTATTATTATTATTATTATTATTTAAATGTCTTTGACATATCTCGGGACCCTGGGGTCCCGGACCTTTGGAAGGCGTGCGAGGGGCCGAATCCAACTCGCAGAGGCCCCTTAGACATTTTAAGTGTTGAGACACCAACCGACGATTCTCCCTGTATGCACTATGCAAGTGCAGCCAACGACAACCCCCGATTGGCGTAGGACTATTGCATGATATGGAAACAAAGATATTTGATTATGGGTTTGGGTAGCTTAGTGAACTGGTTATCTTGAACTATGGAAAGACTATGGCCCCTGCCTGACCAATGTTTATAAAAATACACAGATAAAATGGCAGGGGGTGACTTGCACACTCAATAATGGGCCCCCGAAAACGGTCGCTAGCACATAGTGACGTAGCGACAAGGAGGCAACATGTCCTGAGGTGCTTAAGAGGAGTGGAGAGGTATTCCACGGCTATCAGGACAATCCCGGAAGTACGGTCAAGATCCCTACCAGCATCTTACTGAAATACTTCCTTCCTTCCACGTTTTCTTTCCACGTTTGCTCTTGCGAATCTCCACTCAAGCCAGCCAATCAAGGCAAGAATGAGGTGGGAGCTCTGTTCCTCGTCAGTGTTCACTCCAGCCGGCCAATAAAGGCAAGCCAGAGATGAGGAACAAGACTTCTCCCGGGAGGTAGGGTCCGTGGGGTCGCTACTGCCCAACAGCTCGCCACAAGCTGCCCTGCGGGTTTTTGTATCTCTCTTGGTCTGGCTCCTCACCCTAGCCCCGTTCCGGCAAAGTAAACTCTGCCGGCACAGACCTAAAGTTCGGAGCTCACAAGCCCCACCACGACGTCAACGTAGAGATACGGCGGTGGGGTTATTATTATTTTATATATTACATATCTCGGGACCATGGGGTCCCGGTCTTTTGGAAGGCGTACGAGGGGCCGAAGCCAACTCGCAGAGGCCCCTTAGACAGTTTCTCAAGGAATGAGGCACCAACCGACGATTATCCCTGTACGCACTATGCAAGTGCATCCAAGGACAATCCCCGGTTGGTGTAGGACTATTGCAGAACGTGGAAACAAAACATATTGGGTTATGGGTTTGGGTGGTTTAGTGGATTTGTTACCTATAACTATTGAAGGACTATGTCCCCTGCCTGATCAATGTTATGGTATACACGGATTAAACGGCAGGGGGTGACTTGCACACTCAATAATGGGCCCCCGAACACGGTCGCTAGCACAAAGTGACGAAGCG
This sequence comes from Lithophane semibrunnea, assembly GCA_947363905.1. Taxonomy (NCBI): domain Eukaryota; kingdom Metazoa; phylum Arthropoda; class Insecta; order Lepidoptera; family Noctuidae; genus Lithophane; species Lithophane semibrunnea. Next base: position 5,097,759 of record OX376210.1, on the reverse strand, counting down.
ACAAGGGGGCAACACTTCCTGAGGTGCTTGAGGAGTGGAGAGGTATTCCAAGGCTTTCAGAACAATCCCAGAGCCCGGAAGATGGTCAAGATCCCTACGAGCACTTACTGGAATACTTCCTTCCTCCGAGCACATTTGCTCTCGCGAGTCTCCACTCAAGCCGGCCAATCAAGGCAAGAATGAGGTGGGAGCTCTGTTCCTCGTCATTGCTCACTCCAGCCGGCCAATAAAGGCAAGCCAGAGGTGAGGAACAAGACTTCTCCCGGGAGGTAGGGTCCGTGGGGTCGCTACTGCCCAACAGCTCGCCACAAGCTGCCCTGCGGGTTTTTGTATCTCTCTTGGTCTGGCTCCTCATCCTAGACCCGTTCCGGCAAAGTAAACTCTACCGGCACAGACCTAGAGTTCGGAGCGCGCAAGCCCCACCACGACGTCAACGTAGAGATACGGCGGTGGGGAAGTTTTACCTAGAACAAAATTACTATACTTACCACACGGTAACCATACTGAATTCATGTTAAGGGCAGGACTCTTAGAATCGACATATTTTTGATTCAAAATTAAACAATCAAATATTATTTGTTTTGATCTGATAAAAATACATGTTGTAGTTTTTATCTTTGCAGTTGAACTGACCTACAACTCGATTTTTTGAACGGGATTTAGAATGGCGACGCGACGATGCGACGGCAAAATTTGCTTCTCGCTCAGGCGCAATAGGTAGATCCTATTACGTGAGCGTCAGCATGTACCTAGTGTACCTACTGCATCAATTCAACTCGCGCGCCTACTGTAGGTATCTATTGTATAAATTATAATAATAATGCAAGGTTGTTGATGTTGTTGTACTTTCACACAAAATAGTGACTAGATATCTGTTATCTCATAATATACCGACTGACTTACCGGTTGCGGCTGACTTACCGACTTACTGGCTGACTTCCTGCGTGAAATTGCCTGTCATACGATTATAATGCTTGTTTTTAGGGTTCCATACCCAAAGGGTAAAACGGGACCCTATTACTAAGGCTCCGCTGTCTGCCTGTTTGTCTGTCTATCTGTCTGTCACCAGGCTGTATCTCATGGTAGTGACTCAACCGTGATAGCTAGACAGTTGAAATTTTCACAGGTGATGTATATCTGTAGCCGTTATAACAACAAATACTAAAAACCAAAATAAAATAAATATTTAAGGGTACGTTTGTTGTATGGGAGCCCATACAACAAACGTGAGTTTTTTGCTCGATATTGAAAACGACAACAGGTGAACGCTTGAAATATTCACAGAATATTTAGTTACATATTCACTTTCAAAATAAATAATTAAATTAAAATAAAACAAATAGTTAAGCGTGGCTCCCATACAAAAAACGTGATTTTTTGCCGTTTTTAGAGATAATGGTACGGAACCCTTCGTGCGCGAGTCCGACTCGCATTTGGCCGGTTTTCTCTTTTCAGTTATGTTTTTGCAATCGTGTTTTTTGTTTTTTAAATAATTTGTTTTTATACTTCGTTTTTTAGGGTTCCGTACCCAAAGGGTAAGACGGGACCCTATTACTAAGGCTCTGCAGTCTGTCTGTTTGTCCGTCTGTCATCAGGCTGTATCTCATGAACCGTGATACTTAGACAGTTGAAATTTTCACAGATGATGTATTTCTGTTGCCGCTATAACAACAAATACTAAAAACCAGAATAAAATAAATATTTAAGGGGGCTCCCATACAATAAACGTAATTTTTTTGCCGTTTTTATAGATAATGGTACGGAACCCTTCGTGCGCGAGTCCGGCTCGCACTTGGCCGGTTCTTTTCACTCCGGTCTGAACTGTGTAAAAAATGACATCTTGGCCGGTTTTATTATTATAAGTAAACGTAGTGCGGTAGTAAGCGTAAGCGTAGTGCGGAAGCGCTGTAACAGTCATGAAAGAAAAGGAAACTGTTAGTGTTACATTAAAAAAAGCAATGGTAGGTAGGTAATAAAATAAATTGTGTTGCTTATATTTCCCTAAAAACTAAACACCCGAAACATTAACATGAATTCCGTAAAACAAAGTTAATTGTACTTACTGCTACAATTTTATACTGTGACGCAAAATTTTTGCACAGCGGGGTCAGCGAGTTCATTTAAACTACGTGTTCGCGCGACTGGCTCGCAGGGATTGAGGTAGCGCTAAATGCCTACTACGCTCGAATATGGTGGCCTTAACAGTTTTCGCGTAGATGTCTTTTAAGCCTGCGCCAGACACAGCAACAATATTTGAACACTTGTGAGGCATTTAAGTTTGATCACATAATTATAACCGTACCTCACAAGTGTCCAAATATGTGGCTATATCTGGCTTTACTGACCCTGTATTACGAGTATGATAATATAGACAATGAAATAATTCATTTGTACAGTAATATAATTTCTATCCGCCAATTGAATTCGCCGATCCCGGATTCGACGTTGATCATCTGATTTCCCGAGAGTGTCAACATTGTTTTTGATGCTAATAAAATTATCCGCTACCAATGAATTTATCCTACTTTGTTTTGTTGACAATTACCGATACCTAATCTGATTTGCCATGTCCTAAATGATATTGGGTTCAATTCTAGTCTAAACAGATTGTCTGCCCCATATAAAAACGCAATACCTAAGTGCTTCAAACATACTTTTCTACTAAACAGTTTACTAGGGATAAAGTAGTTAATTTTAATAAGACAATAATTTAACCGTTTAAAAACCTATGTTCCAAACACTTGCTAGATTTTGAGTGATTTTGAAATGGTTAAAGTGACTAACTATATTTTTATTTATTTTGAAATAAGTAAGTCATCATCTGCCTAGCCTTTTCCTAACCAAGTTGGTATTGGCTTTCAGTCTAATCGGATGCAGCTAAATACCAGTATTTTACATGGAGCGATTGCCTATCTGACCTCGACAACGTAACTGGGTAATATGATACCCCTTGGCAAGACTGGTTGTCAGACTTTCGGGCTTCTGTCGACCCGTAACGACTGTCAAAGAAATAAGAAGTAAAAAGTTGAAATAAATATGTGATAAAATTACAAGTTTTATAATTTTCCATTATTGCTAAAAATTAAGTGAACATACGATTTTCTTAATTTGCCACTTACTGCGATTTGATATGGGCCAGTCGAGATGTGGGTAGATATCAATATTTGATACGAAACCATTACTTTTAAGGCAGTAGGCTTTCCAGAAACTGATAGAGTAGAGCTATTTGTTTAGTAACTCGTCCTGATAAGTACTACTCCAATTGGTACGTATACCGTACCGTATTGTCCACACTGAAATGATGCGCCCCACTAGCGCATTTTACGTACGAGGCGCGGGACATTCACAGGCGGCGGGGCGTGGGCGAGACACGGGCGGGGTGTGTATCGTCATTCCTATACCTACATTTTGTATGAAATATGAAAGAAGTGGCGCAACGCCCGCACCTTACCGTCACATTGCCCATGCCCCTTGCCTCTTGTGTATGTCCTGCGCCTTAAAGTGATAAAAAATTGCTTCACCAATTCCCAAATTGATCACATGCACCGTAATTAAGCAAAATGTATTCACTCCGTAACGCATTTCATTCGCGTCCAATTAAAAACCCCTGCCCTCAATTTCTCTGCGGAAAATGGAAAAAAAAATCGTATAAAAATTCATGTTTACTTTGGTCAAAGGCACACTTCTCCCATAAAATATTAATATTTCAGAGATACACAAAAATTTTCAGCCTTATTTCACCGCACTACTACCTCTTAAATCATAGATATAAACGAACACCAAGTGAAAAACAACTCTATTCTAATGACTATATGGTTGATAATTGTTTTTTTTAAACAGTTTAAAGTTATAAATAACCAGAGTGTTTGGCTTGTTTGTTAAGGATATAAGTTCCATTTTAGAAGGTTTTAAATCTTTCCACAGCAGAATAGGTAAATCTGGTTCGGGAAATGTTTATACCAGTTTTTTGGGGTTCCGTGTACTTAGAATGCTTTGATATTTTTATTCTGTCATCGGTTCTGTGGTCCCAATGGAGCAACAGGGTGGAACTAGGAAATTGTAAATACAATTTTAACATCTTTATACAAGGCTGGTCGGCAGTCAGGAGTATTTCGTCAACTCGTCCTTATAACTCTATCCCCTTTTCACAACGAAATAGTAATGACTTTGATACTTCATAGTTACAGTCTATGGGGCTTTTGCCACAGCCTAACCAATGTTCTTGTAGCTTGATTTTCTGACCTTGACCTTGAGTTTACATACCTACCTAATATTAACTTGAGGCCTCACTTGATCACCGGACACGGTTGCTTCGGGAGGTTCCTGTTTCGTATAAGGCGGGAGGAAACGCCCGGGTGTCACCACTGTGTGGATCGCCCGGAGGACACGGTGGAGCATACGGTGGAGGTCTGCCCCGCTTGGGCGGAGCCCCGCCGTGTCCTCTTGGAGGCAATTGGCGGCGGTGACCTCTCGCGTCCGGCTCTGGTCCAGGCCATGGTACGGAGCGAGAGGGCATGGGAAGCAGTCACCTCCTTCTGCGAAGCAGTAATGCTCGCGAAGGAGGAGGCGGAACGCGTGAGGGAGAGGCAAAGTTTGCGCCCTCACGCCCCTAACCGCCGCCGCCGCTGGAGACGCCCTGGGCATCGGGAATCTCAGGCGGATTCCCGGCCACCATAGGCGCGGGCTTGCGGACGGCGAGCAATGGGTAGCTCGCCGTCCGATCAGGACCAGGCCCGGGTCGATGGCGCGTCGTGTTCCACGCGCGCCTCAAAGAGATGTCAGCACAATTGGCGGGGTCCGCTAGGACCGATGCCTGCCAGGGTTGCGGGTTAGTCCGAAAGGGATACCGGGACCTTGGCAACAGGCAACTGAAGGAACACGGGTGGGTTTTAGTCAGTAAAAGTCTGACACGCCCTTCCGCTCCACCCAGAGCGGGAGAAGTCATTGGATGATTTCCCACCCTCAAAAAAAAAAAAAAAAGGCCTCACTTGATAGTTTAAAACTTAATTAGCAGCACTTATTTCAGCAATTGCGTAGATTTATTCCCAAATAACCAATGTTCTTGTAGCTCGATTTTCTGACCTTGACCTTCAGTTTACATACCTAATATTAACTTAAAGCCTCACTTGATAGTTAAAAACTTAATTAGCAGCACTTATTTCAGCAATTGCGTAGATTCCTATAAGTATTTTTTTTATTTTTTATATCAGCTGAGCAGTTTCGGAGTTCTTCCTATGTCCAAACTTCTTCACGGAAAAACCTTACCTCTTTGTAATATTAGTGTACATAGATGTATCTCACTTTCAACCGCTGTATAATATTTTTAACCCCATTATACCAGAGTATATCTATACATACTATTGTTCTTGTAAGCGTGTTTAAAAGCTTCGTGATTATTATTCAGAATCACGGAACGCGGCCGCGCTGTTGCGTATTAGACACGTTTTGATACGCTGCGTACAGGCGTGTACACCGTCGCATCGTCCCGCGTATTATGTAAAGATGAAGGGTGAAGAATAATGAAGGAAGTAAATGTTATTGAAGGGAAGTTCGACGCGCGACGGTTGTTTGTTAAACATTGCAACAAACTGTGTGTGGCAAGACTTGTTGCATTTTTTTTCTTTATATCAATGAGAAAGACGATGGTTTTCAAGTAAAATCCTTTCAGTTATCTTACCCCAAGTTATCTTACCTCTGACAGCAGCAATCCAAAAGCAACCTTATATCAACTACGATAAATATCACTGTGATTTTGACAGTGATCCTGAGTCCTTTCAGTAATTTCAGTCCTAAGTTAAAAATTAAAATACCATTAGAATGAAGAGGTGTAAAGTTCAATCATCCTCCATAGAAAAGAGAAGATTCTCCGATCAGACGGCTGTTGTGTCTTGTGGGCTACTACCCAACGTTTGTTCTCGGGACGTCGCGTACACGCCAATCGCGCTGTAAACTCAACTTGCGCGATGCAGGATTTTGCATGACGTCACGTGCCTAAGGAAGGTGTTATTATGGTGGATGGATGGAAAATGGTGACAATAGTACATTGTGATACGAGTGTGCTCTTTTGGATATTACAGTTGAGGCGGTATTTTAGGTATAAGGTACGCGATAAGGTAACCGAGAATGTAATAATCAATGCACACGCGTTTCATACGACGCGACGTTTTTCAACACACTTGCGAGGAAAAAAACAGACTTGTTGTAAGAACTTATACTACAATAACGTATCTAACTATAGAGATGATAGATTTATAAATTTTAACGGACCTTTGTTGCCAGGTACTGACTATCTATAGTCAGTAAAAGTCTGACACGCCCTTCCGCTCCACCCAGAGCGGGAGAAGTCATTGGATGATTTCCCACCCTCAAAAAAAAAAAAAAAACGGTACTGACTATCCGGAGTTTCTTTTAAAAACTTCTATGTTGGTTGGTGGCAATAATTTAGATTTTGTATTTTTGATAGGTAAAATAAACCACACAACAAAAACGATAGTAAATATTTAAGTAAAATGGCGTGCTGCCCGCTGGCTCGTTTCGTTTTTCCATAGGTGTAAATAAAGGCACTAGCAAAACCGTTAGACAGCCTATACAAAATATATATTATCACTAAACCATGGCGGAGTCAAATCTATTTATTATTATTTACGCACTTCTCCCCTACGTGAAATCGACATTTTTAATAATCAAATGATTACAAAAATGTTAACAAATATTTATTATATTTTATTAATATTTGGCGGCTAAATAAAGGTAAATAAAGGCACTGGTAATACCGCTGAACAGCCTATATAAAAATATAATAATGTTAATAATACATAATACGCAAATGGGGTTAGAGTAGTGAACAATATAGACTGAAATTGCCACAGACGATATAAACCCTTATTTAATAGTACAGATAGAGTTTAATCCGCGCGAAGGCGGTGGCACACGGGCAGGCCAGCGCGATTCGTCGGGGCGGGTCAAGTGGCTTGCGCGCGTGCCACCCGCGGTCTTACCGGAAATAAGCGCAAGTCTCTGCTCGGGTGTAAATAGAGAATGCTCATTTATTAGTAGGATAGTTTGCACTAATTAATGTATAGTAAGTATCCCACTGACGTTTAGTTATGGTAAAAAAATCCCATGAGTTTGCATGGGATTTTGTTTTACCATAACTAAACGACACTGGTTTGCTTATGGTTCTTTTTTTTTAATAAAAACTTGCTTTTGAGCGCTTGTCTTTGGTAAAAAGCTTCACCAAAACCAACTTCTATTGGATACAAATTCCATGCTGCCATGATAGTACTTACTTATTCCATACTGCCATGTCATTACGCCGACTAGTAAATAGTCATCGCTTCCATAATACACTGCATTATGAACCTAAAAGCGGTTCAATAAGAGCCACTTTACGAGCAAGGGTGTTGAAAATTATGTTGTACACAAGAGTAAAACTTGCAGTGCGTTCAAATCATATTTTATTTGCGAGAAAAACTGTTATCATTTGTGAGGAATTCTCTCTATCAGTTACATTTCAAAGGCATAAGTACCTACTCCACTCGTACAAATAACATTTACAAAATAATTTCGTATCTACACAATGAATATGTTTCAATTTTGAAAACATTTCGGTTCTTTTAATGTTGCATTTCAATTACTTCCCATTCATTTTCAGTTTTGTTTACTTATTTATTATTTACACGGGATATATATTTATATATATATATACACCGTGGCATTTTAATCGTCTTTCATCCGCAGCCCACTTCATGTATCCAATGACTACTACACATTCATAAAAAAAAGATAGGTATTTATGAACATTTGAGTAATAAAAAAAAAAAAAAAAATTCAATAGTAAGACGCATGACGTAGTTTGAAACATCCTGTTATGAGCGCGGTCCGAGCATTGCGTTCTAAAGGCGGCACGGACTGAAGCGGCGGCATCTTTAACAGAGTTCATTCCCCCTATTGCAAAAATGTGTGTAACCTTTTTTTCTTTTAATGCCATCCTTATGCCTACGGAATAGAAGTCAAAATCGGTTGAACGGACTGTATAAAGGTTTGTTTCAATATCTAATCTTATTTCAAATGGGGTATAGGTACATAGTAATTGCAGATTAATAAAAGAGAAAATTACAAACATACGGCCGATTTCAATAACTGATCAATTTGTCTTCGTTCGACCCTATTGACGATAGAAATTTGACTCATGTCTACTAACCTAGCTAATAACAAACAAAAGATATGTAGTTACTGAAATTGCAGTCCTGGCACTTGCGGGTTGATCACACCTCGGTTGCGTAACATTTTCAGATTATTTGGCGCAGCGTACAATCTCCTTGCTCCCCGTAAATTGTCACCACTCCCTGCGTACAGGCGCACCATTTGTAGGTACTCGATATTCGAGTATCGATAGTTCCTCATAATCATTGTGAATACCTACTTCACAATGATTATGAGGAACTATTCACTTCTTGCACTGTAACGATCGCGAACAACGTTTGATATCCGGTAGCGCGCGCGCACTTCCACTTCCGGTATTCGGCCGCAACTGAGACGCTGCGAGCGAGATTGACTTTCACTTATTTTTCGAGTGAAAGGGGCGGGGCGTGACACGCGCGGCTCTACTCAAAGGATAGCATTAGAGCTCCTCATTGGATGACAGTCCACGTGGACTATGCTTGATTGGCTTTCGGTATTGGAATGATCTACTCGACCCGTGCGCTGCGTAGTTATGTTCTACCGTTTGATACGTAAACATTAATAACAGGATGTTTCAGAATTCTAAAGCAATATTTATTTTTCTTTGTACCTATTATATTAATAAATGGTAAAAAAAAAAATCGTGTCTGGAGGTATTTTATGTCGGATACATTGAGTGGACCACCTTTGTAAGACGATTAAAATGTCACGGTGTATATTTTAAATTGGCGTGAAAAGGTGTGACCATTCTTTACTGAGATTTAAAAAAAAATTGCACATTACTGACTAGTTAAGATATCTGTGGGGGACTGAACAAAACACTGCATTGTGAACCTAAAAGCGGTGTGATAAGAACCACTTTTCAATCAAGTGTGTTAAAAAACTGTAACGCTCCTTGAACTTCGCCTCAATTCTGCATTTAAATTCCTTTAAAAACCTTTTTACCACAAAAGTTGTAACGTCAGATAAATAAAATTCCTCTTCCCGTTTTTCTTTTCATTGCGAAGATAGTAAAATTATCTTGAGGAAGGAATTAAAAGTCGGAATAAAAAAAAAATAAGTTTCTTGGGTTTTTTTTTGTTTTAAGTTTAAGCAATTCTAAACTTTCAAGTATATAATAATATGGTGCCAAAGTGATGTTAGATATTTTTGATCACAACGAGGTATCACATTCTTCGTGTCGCTTGATGCAAGTCGCGTCAATAGTCGTACCGCTAGAAGCCGTTCACAGGTCTTTAAGTACAAAAGCCATTGTGATTATGAAACAGATTATAGCCTTCAACCTAAGAAAAACACAATTTCCTTATTTAAATAAAAAAAAAATGCAAAATTAATTGTTAAGCAAATTGACACACTATTTTTTTGCCATGTTATAGCCGTTTCATTAAAGAATGACAGTTGTGATTTGAGTATACAGGCAATTTAAGTTAGTATCCAATTTGCTTAGCAATTAATTTTCCCTGACAATCCATTACTAGATAGCAAACCACCATCCTCAAGAATTATTTCAATGCCTTTCAGTTCTGACTGACCACAACTGGAAAGCTCAAGTTCTATGCGGAAGCCACATCAGGATAACATGATGCCTTTGTTCGTTTAGATATCTCTTTGATAAATATGTAGAACGCAATGCGGCGGGAACTACTTTATGTTTAAGACTATGATCTGTTCCAAAAGTATTTGATCAAAATGTAAACAAACCCTCTTTAGATTATTTTTTACACAATCACTCACATAAAGGAATTAATAATAAATAATAATCTGCACTTTGAAACTTTAAACTTTATATTTCACCACTTTTTCCAACAATTATTGTTTGAATTTATTCAATTGTAATATTTAAAAATAAAGAATATTAAGGTTATAAAATTAACCTCAAATTATCTTAAACATGATTTAAAATTAGAATTTTGATTTTCAAATAATCATTGAACACTACATAATCAAATCCAAACACTTCTTGACAAAGAATAGAATAGTAATAGTAGTGACCGAGAATTTATTTAAGGTTGATGCGCTAGGGTAGCCCGCGAAATTCAAATTTTCTTACGTTTTTTGCAATTTGCAGGTCAGTATCAGGTTGTATGTTAAACATTATTAGCGCTCGTAACAAATATGGCTTTGTGTATTGTAAGTAAAGTGTATTGAATGACTATTTCATGCAATCATGACATTTGGCACTTTCATGAGCTTAGAGAGTTGTATTGCTGATTTTAATGTTTATAATTCTGTAAAGCCATATTTGTTACGAGCGCTAATAATATTTAGATCAACATACAACCTGATACTGACCTGCAAATTGCAAAAAACGTAAGAAAATTTGATTTTCGCGGGCCACCCTAGCGCATCAACCTTAAGCGGGGTTTATTCAAGCATTTGGTTGCTAAATCTGAGTTTGCTTATTTTCTTAATTGTTTCTAGTTTTCTCTGAGCTTGATTCAGCACCTGGTGCCCGGATTCGTGATTATGGCATTGTTAATAGGGAATATGCATGTATTTTTTTAATATTTTTATTCGATAGTTTACATCGTCAAATAAAAGTAAAAAAAAATTCGACGGCAAAAAAGCAATTTAAAGTAGTTAAAAAAATGTTTTAAAATATCCAACCGATCCGGGCTATTTAAACGTCCTCCATTTGGCGCGCTTGGTGTGGTGACGTCACAGTTCGTGAAAACAGACAAGCAACTGTCAAGTCAACGTCAAACACTCCTTTTTCTATGAGCGTTTGACATTGACTTGACACTTGTTGATTGACTTGACATTGACATTTTGATTGTTAGCCCGGATTGTTACGTCACATCCGCTCTTAGCCTTTTCAAGTATTTGAATTACCCACAGTTTTTTGGGACTTTTTAAAAATTAATTTCTCGCTCAAAAAGAAATTTTATTCAAAAATATTGATGGAGGCTTAATTCTGAAGTAACATAGTTTATAGAAAAAAATATTTGACCCATATTTGAATCACATGCATATTCCCTATTATATTGAATAAAACATATGCTTAGGATTTTCAAAATGGGGCTTTGAGGAAGTTTGTAACCATAAATAGGCAAATGTGTTTGGTGCATTCTGATTTCACAAGATGCATTTACGAAGCTATCATCTTTGATGCTGCTGGTTTTAATCAGGAGCAATATTTAACTATTTGATAACCTAGAACGTCAATCAATCTTTTTCCCAACCATGTGGTTGGCTTCCAGTCTATCCGGATGCAGCTGATTACCAGTATTTTACATGGAGGGACTGCCTATCTGAGCTCCCACCCAGAAACTGGATAATACGATACGCCTAACCTTTATCCTAACGATATAAAAAAGCCTGTGCAAGTTTGAACACTCCCTGATAAGTTCGGGTTTTTTGAATATCCAATCTAGCTAAAAACTGCATTTTTATTAGCCATAAAGTTTTTCAATAGGATCAGACCACACTTCGAATAGCACCATTGCTCTAAAAATATCCAACCATTTGTGTAAAAAACTAACTGAACTTCAAAAATATACTGAAATTGCGATCACAAGAACTTTTAACGATCCATAAATAATCCTATGAGAGTTCCGTACTCTTTTCGTGCGTCCAATTTCCATCGTTCTTTTTGGTGAGCTCAACGTCTCTATCAGAACCGAATAGGGTACATAATTCTTTGCACTCTGTATCAATATTGTAACCAATGGATTCAGTGATCGGGTTATGTTATATTGCATTGGCAATTTCTTGTGTGGGAACCTTCGGGTCGTCAAGTTTCCGCAAAGGTTGGGTTATATGTTATGGGAAGGATTTCTTTGGAAATCGGCGAATGGAATAAATCTCGCTGTGAAGCTAAGGATGTGGAAAAGGCAGTAAAAGGCTACGTCAACAGACGCAATGGTGAAAAAGAAAACCTAACTTATCAGCTCGATTCGTTTCAACGGTACTTTCAAATTATCCATCATCCCATTCCCCAACTATGTTAGGGTCGGCTTCCAGTCTAACCGGATGCAGCTGAATACCAGTATTTTACATGGAGCGACTGCCTATCTGACCTCCACAACCCAGTAACTGGGTAATACGATACACCTTGGTAAGACTGGTTGTCAGACGTTCGGGCTTCTGACGACCCGCAACGACTGTCAAAGGTCTACAAATGATTACCGGGACTAATGGCTTAACGTGCTTTCCGAGGCGCGAAGGAGTCTCGGTATGTACTTTCAAATTATCCTTGCCGGAAAGCACGTCAAGCCGTTGATCCCGGCTGTCACTCTTGGACGTAAGGCAGTCGTTACGAGTCGTTAGTAGCCGGAAAGTCTGATAACCAGTCTTACCAAGGGGTATCGTGTTACCCAGTACTGGATTGTGGAGGTCAGATAGGCAGTCGCTCCAGATATACTGGTATTTAGCTGCATCCGGTTGTACTGGAAGCCTACCACAATATAGTTGGGAAAAGGCTAGGCAGATTGATTGGTACTCTCAAAGTACTTGGGCCCAGTTGCTGGTCACGTTAATTGCAGTCTCAGTAGCGTTCATTAAGTCCTCAAAAGATCAGGTGCTGATAATGAGAATTATTAAAAGGCTTTATTTATTTGCGCATTCATCCTTGTCTTGTCCTACATCCCTACTTATTTGCCCGTTACAATATAAATTATTATTTTAATTTTTGTCGCATATTTGACTTCTGGTGAAAAATGACCGTAAAGATTTCCATACAAAAATATCTTTATCATTATTCCAAGCTTATTGGGAGAGTTATGTTTAAGTCCCATGTAAAAGGGGGTGAGCCTATGCCTTCAATCGGCCACGTCCAGAATCCGGGCTGCTGCTCAGAAATTCCAGATGGAAAACTAAATAACACTGCTCGACCTGGGCATAAAACCCAGGACCTAATGCTCAGGCTAGCTAATACATGCATCCGAAAACAAATGAGATAAAATGAAAGGTAATTACAGTAACACGCGATCACATACCGGTAGTAGAACCTAAAATGTTAAATGTCCTCTCTTATCTTTGTTTTCAGGGCATTACACACATTCAGAATTTATTAACCACGGTTGGATTTCGTCTCCCTTTTTTTTTGTTTGTTTTTGTACCTGGTTTGGTTTTTGTGATGTCAGCATGATGGTGTAGGATCGTGTATTAAATTAACGATAATGACTGAGGGGAAATGTATGTATTTATCTCCTAAATATTTACTTTGAGTATGAATGGATGTGCATCGGCAAGCGTAGTGTGGGACGCCCCCCAGCTAGATGGACCGACGACCTTAAAAAGTTGGCTGGGACAGACTGGATGCGGAAGGCAGAGGACAGGATGTTGTGGCGCAGCCTGGGAGAGGCCTATGTCCAGCAGTGGACTGCGATAAGCTGAGTTGATTGATGAATGGATGAGTATGGATGGGGAAGACCTAAAAAACGATGGATGGACTGTGAGAAAAGAGGTGACTATGAAATGACGGCTAAAAGCTACAAACTTGACAACTTGCTACTCCGAGTCCAAATAAAATGGGGTAAGGGTAAGAGATCTGGTGAAGGCCGCAGGAATCCACGGATCCAATCCGGATGCGAGAAGCACAGAACCATTCAATGTGGTTTTGCGTGGTGCCTATGTCCAGCAGTGGACTTCTTGATGATGATGATGATGAAGGGAAAAATAATGAATACAAAGAAAATTGAATGTTTTTGCTCGACTTTGCGGGGCACCGCCGTGCCCCTAGATAAGAATCGTTGCTTTCTGTAGTTTTTAACTAACCCCATAGGGAAAATGCGTGAGTTCGTTCATGTTCTTATGTACATAATGTCTTGTAATCACTTCAGTCGGTAGACAGATTAGTAATTGAATAGGAGTGTACCCCAGTATAGCGAAGTTCGTTACAGCGAAGTACGTTACAGCGAAAGTACGTTACAGCGAAAAACGTTACAACGAAAGTACGTTACTGCGATGTACGTTACAACGAAAGTACGTTATTGCGATGTACGTTACAACGAAAGTACGTTATTGCGATGTACGTTACAGTAACAGTTCTTTACTGCGATGTACGTTACAGCGAATGTTTACCAATGCGACGTACGTTGTCGTACGTCTTTACTGCGATGATTCCAGTTTCGATAACACGCTATAATGCGATCGTGGTCATGGAGGAGGGTTGCTGATACTGGTGAGAGTGCATAACTAGCTAGCTAGCTAGCTAGTGGATAGCTGGTGGTAGTGGTAATTATAATTGGATCAAAAGAATAATAATAAACTCAACATAAACAAAATTTATTTAAGCAGATAAAAACAATACCAACAAACTCTAATACGTATACAGGGTGTTAGGGTAAACACCGTTATCCTTGCAACCAGTGGTTTGGTTTCATTTATAGAACGTAACATCAATGGAAAATTACAACTTTTTTTTTTTTTTTTTAATCTACCTTTTACCACAAGAGACGCAAGTTCGTTGCCCTATGCGCTAGGGCAACGAACTTGCGTCTCAACACGTCAAAATAACGTTTTTTTACTTTCTATTACTTATTTCTCGCGGCTTCCAGCACTTTTTTTGCAAAAATCTTTAATGTACAGACACGGACCGTTTACGATTTTACTATATGTATAGAAGATATAGAAGATATGTGATTATATAGATTAAAGATTATGCCCCTAGTGTGCGATCTATACAGGCTGTAAGGGTAAACACTCTTGTCATTCAAACCATGGGTAGTTGACTTAATTATAATAATAAATAACCGAACACAACAACAAAAAAACGTTATTTTCATTAAAAGATTTTAAAAAGTTTCTATCCGACACCGTGCTCGCTAGCGAAACAGCTGACTGCCTGAGGGAGGTGTCGCGCTCGCGGCCGATCAGGTCACATCCACCACCCCCAGCCCGTGTTGAGACGCAAGTTCGTTGCCCTAGCGCATAGGGCAACGAACTTGCGTCTCTTGTGGTAAAAGGTAGATTAAAAAAAAAAAAAAAAAGTTGTAATTTTCCATTGATGTTACGTTCTATAAATGAAACCAAACCACTGGTTGCAAGGATAACGGTGTTTACCCTAACACCCTGTATACGTATTAGAGTTTGTTGGTATTGTTTTTATCTGCTTAAATAAATTTTGTTTATGTTGAGTTTATTATTATTCTTTTGATCCAATTATAATTACCACTACCACCAGCTATCCACTAGCTAGCTAGCTAGCTAGTTATGCACTCTCACCAGTATCAGCAACCCTCCTCCATGACCACGATCGCATTATAGCGTGTTATCGAAACTGGAATCATCGCAGTAAAGACGTACGACAACGTACGTCGCATTGGTAAACATTCGCTGTAACGTACATCGCAGTAAAGAACTGTTACTGTAACGTACATCACAATAACGTACTTTTGCTGTAGCGTACATCGCAATAACGTACTTTCGTTGTAACGTACATCGCAATAACGTACTTTCGTTGTAACGTTTTTCACTGTAACGTACTTTCGCTGTAACGTACTTCGCTGTAACGAACTTCGCTATAATGGGGTACACTCATTGAACAACCTGTTTCAAAATATCTAATGGAAGTGTAAAAAAGCCCTGTCTTGGTAAAATTCTTACGCAATCACTCGCTAAAGGGAATTAGTAACACATTAATCTGCATTTAACAGGTTTCAAACTTATTTCATATATCACCACTTCTTCCAACATAATAACATAACTGAGATTTAACATAATTGAGATTATAAAATTAAACTCAATTATTAGGTCCCGCACCTATGAAATTGGTGTTTTGTATGGGGAATTTTAAAGAAGTTGCATTTTTCATACTAACGTTTTCTTAATTTATATAAAAACCATGAACACTACTGTTTCAAAACTTTTATGCACTACTGTTTAAAAACTAAGATAACGTATGCCACTTAGATTAAGCGACAAAAATAAGTTTTTGCTAAGTTAAAAAAAAATGGTGGTAATTTCTGCTAACAAAATGAGGAGTCATTTTTAAGGCATTTTTTATAAGTAATAAGGTTTTTTAACTATTGGTAGTTGTCTATGATGGTCATTATTCGATATACTACCAAGCAATTGATGAATATTTTAAATCATAGAAGTGACGAGGTACTCTATTAGTGAGAAAAAAACGCCAATTTCATAGGTGGGGTGGGGACCCAATATTATTGTCAAATAAAAAACCCTCTAAGGTGATTAATTAAAATATTAGGATTAAGTATTCAAATAATCTAATCAAAACAA
Source organism: Lithophane semibrunnea (assembly GCA_947363905.1). NCBI lineage: Eukaryota > Metazoa > Arthropoda > Insecta > Lepidoptera > Noctuidae > Lithophane > Lithophane semibrunnea. Next base: position 5,081,391 of record OX376210.1, on the reverse strand, counting down.
TCTGTAAGTAGCACTACACTTTCCTATCCATTTGTTAATATAATTATTCATCAGATAATTTCGGAACAGGCTCTAGGTTAATAATTGTTGGGGAGGTTTGCAGATATAAAGAAGCTAAACCACATAAAATATTGTAAAGCATTATATTGTTAGGAAGGTATAGAAAGTAAGATTACAAAACATGGAGCACTGTGAACTATAGACAATTCTATCTAGCCAGTTGCAGAACGCTGGCTACATTACTACATGGAGGTGATATATCTTCAACACACCCCCTCAACTCCAGTACGAATTGCATCTATCTTTATTTTCGCGCACACATTCCTAATGCACGTATTAGTATTTCGTGTCTTACGCGAGGTAAAGGTTTGGTGAGGACATCTGCCAACATCTTGTCAGTTGACAAATATTCCAACGTTATATCTTTATTATCGCGTAGCACATCCCTTACAAAGAAATGTCTTATGTCAATGTGCTTACTCTTAGCATGATGTATGCCGTGATCCTCAGCAAGGCAAATGGCACTTAAGTTATCAGCATGCATTCTTACCTTACACAATAAACCTAGCTCTTTTAATAGACTATTCAGATATATAGCCTCTTTCATCGCCTCCGCCAAGCTCACGAATTCCGCCTCACAGGTAGATGTTGCAACTATCCGTTGCTTGTGTGAGGTCCATGACACACTTGCGCCACCTAGAATGAATGAATAACCCGTAAACGATCGTCTATCAATAACACAGCTACTTGTATGCATAACCCTGTCGGCTTAAACGCCAAACCGTGAGTTATCGTACCTTTTAAGTATCGAAGAACTCGCTTCGCAGCCTTCCAATGAGTTTTCTGCGGGTTTTCTGCAAACTGCGCAAGTTTTGCCGTAGCGGTAGCGATGTCAGGTCTAGTCGCTACACTTAAATACATGAGCGCTCCAATTAGCTCTCTGTACGGAAATTGTTTCCCTTTTAGTACTTCTTTTTCACTAATAACAGGATTTCCAATCTCCATTGGAGTCTGGATAGGATTGCAATTTTCCATAGCATATTTCTTCAGGATATCTTTAATATACTTCTCTTGTGATAAGAAATACGTGTTGCCATCTTTCTTTATATCTATCCCAAGACAGAAGGTTGCTTGACCAAAGTCTTTAAGCTCAAACCTCCGCGCCAATTCCTGCTTGAATTTATCTATATACGTTCTCTTTTGCGATGCGATCAATATGTCATCTACGTAAACAACAACAAAAAGATTTGTTCCACCTTTATTGCGCTTGTGATACAAACAAGGTTCATTTATCGTAGATCTCAATCCCATTTCTCTCAGCTTCTCGTCCAGTTTTACATTCCACTGTCGTCCAGCTTGTTTGAGACCATATAGAGATTTCTTTAGACGACAGGTGTCACCACCTGCTTTCATATGTTCAAGCATCTTTGCTGCTTTTTTGCCTACTGCAGAATTAACACCATCTGCATTTTTCAGTTTCTCTAAACCTTCTTTTAGCAGCTCTGGAATCTTCATATAAATATCTTCATTCAGATCACCGTTTAGATAAGCGGTATTTATATCTATTTGATCGATGTCCATGCCCATTTCGACAGCTAAGGCGACCAACAAACGTATAGTTGCAATTCTCGCAACTGGGGCGAATGTCTTATTATAATCTAGGCCATGTTGCTGACTGTATCCCTTTGCTACCAGTCTGGCCTTCTTTTTCTCAGTATTGTCAACATTTAGCTTTGTCGTCAGCACGTATCGACATCCTACGATATTACGATCTGAAGGTTTCTTCACAATTTCCCACGTATCGTTATTTACTAGACTTCTTATTTCTGAAAGAATCGCTTCCTCCCATTTGGCCTTTTCGTTAGATGTCAAAGCTTCGTTTAAGGTGGTTTCAATAGCTCCAGCAAAATCATCAGTGTCGACGTATTCTTCCGTCGATGATTCATTGTCGCTACTCTCTCTTACCTCAACCATGTTGTATATTTTACGAGGGTGGCCAACATGTCCTCTCTGAATCTTCGGCCTTCCAGGACCTCTTTTTAAAGTAATGTTTCTATCACCAATTCCAGTAGATTCTGTATTCTCTGTACTTCCTTCATCAATCATTGGCACATTCGGTTGAATATCTAATGGAATTACTTCTCTTGAAGGTTCATCACTAAGTGGTACATCCGGCTGTTCTTTAGGTTTAATTTCTATATCAACAGTCTTTCTCACAATACTCTTTTCACATTGTGGTTCAATTAGTGATTCATTAGAGGCCTTACACTCAATTTCAGTTAGTTTACCTTCCTGAAATTTTACATCTCTCGACACTACGATTTTTCTACTCTCAGGTATCCATATTTTATAGCCATTAGCATCAGCTGGATAACCTACAAATATGCCGAGTAAACTACGTGCTGCAAACTTATCCTTACCTGGTTCCTTTTCTAAGACGTGTACTTTCGTGCCAAAAGTTTTTAAATATTTGACATTCACAGGTCTCTCAAACCATTTTTCGTACGGAATTTCACCATTCAGACTGCTAGTTGGGGGACCTATTACGCAAATAGCATGCAGTAGCTATAGCTTCTGCCCAAAAACTTGGTGAAATACCTGATGATAAGATCATGCACCTTGCCATTTCAATCAACGTACGGTTCATCCGTTCGGCGATGCCGTTACTTTGAGGTGAGTATGGCGTCGTAAGACGTCTCTTAATACCTTCATTTTCTAAAAATTCATCGAAAATTTTATTTTTGTATTCACTTCCGTTATCCGTTTGTAAATATTTAATTTTTCTTCCCGTCAAATTTTCAACATGACATTTAAAGATTTTAAACTTTGACAAAACGTCACTTTTATTTTTCAAAAAAAAACTTCACACCAACGAGTACAATCGTCAATAAAAGTAATAAAATATTTATTTCCGCCATTCGATTGAACTCTCATTGGACCGACCACATCAGAATATATTATTCGCAACTTCTCGTTGCAGCGTGAACTGGATTTCACAAAAGGCAACGATACCATTTTTCCTTTAGCACACACATCACAATCATGCAAGTTACTATCAATCTTTATCGGATCAATACCTGATTTTTTTAATACTTTCATAAGATCCCTTGCATTCAGATGTCCCATACGCTCATGCCATCGATACAGATCAACACTTTCACTACATACCACAGACGCTGAAGCGTCCAGCTCCCTCAAGTAATATAAATCACCTCGCCGATCAGCGGTCAGTTTTACCTCACCTTTTTTAACTGCATAGGCTACGTTGTGTTTGAACGTGACTTCACAACCTCGTTCAGTAAGCTGGGCGATGGAAATTAAATTACTACGTAAATCGGGAACCAACAGGGTATTCTCAAATTGAATTTTACGCGTTCGATCATCATTGCATGCTAATAACTTAACTGTACCTTTACCTTGCACGGTTGTCAAAGAATCAGTGGCTAATTTTAATTTTTGACTTGCAGGGAGTATCTCAGCAAACCTTTCTGCGTCATTGCACATGTGAGAAGTGCAACCACTATCAAAGATCCATTCTTGACGGCGTTTCGCATCAACGGCGATGCGGCAGTCATCTGAAACATGATTTATGGTTAAAGCTTCACAACTTTCATGACTAGTGTATGACTCCACACATCGGGTTTCTTGAGTCTTCTCCTTTTTCTTTGTGCAGTCCGATGCCTTATGGCCAAAATTGTGGCACTTAAAACATTTAAACTTAAATATTTTTCCAGTAATTTTCTTCGGATGTTTGTCCAAATACATGGCGCCTTCTATTTTGTCAACTTGAGTGTTTCCTCTTGAACTATCCTCTTCGATGATTTTAATTCTTAGTTGCTCTGGCTTTCGGAGTTCATCTCTAGACTCTATGGCACATCTAAAGTTTTCGTAACTTCCCGGAAGACTGTACAGCAACATAATCGTTAACAAATCATCATGGATTTTTATATCCATTTCTTCCAATTTGTCGACGGCTTCAAAAAAGGAATCAAGGTGCTCACATACCTTTTGATTTTCACTCATCCTTTGTAACATGAGCCTTTTCATTAAATTCGCTTTCTTTGCAGGTCCTCTTGATGCAAACAAGCTCTCTAATTTCAACCATACCTCTCGTGAAGTCTCCACCCTTTTTACATGACGAACTACACTCGGATCTAATGCCAATATCAACTCAGACTTTGCTTTTCTGTCAGCCGTCTTCCATGTCGATATATCAGCATCAGTAGTAGGTTTTGGTTTTTCTCCACTTACATACTCCCAGAAGTCATTTTTTATTAACAATGCTTCCACCTGTACCTTCCAACTGTCGTAGTTGTCCTTCGTCAATAATTCTATACGCACATTCGAAGTCATTTTTCTTCCTGCATGTACTTTTCAAATCTTCTACAATTTCGAATTATTTTCACAACACACAACAACACTTTACTGCTCTGGGCCCATAACCAATGTTGGGGAGGTTTGCAGATATAAAGAAGCTAAACCACATAAAATATTGTAAAGCATTATATTGTTAGGAAGGTATAGAAAGTAAGATTACAAAACATGGAGCACTGTGAACTATAGACAATTCTATCTAGCCAGTTGCAGAACGCTGGCTACATTACTACATGGAGGTGATATATCTTCAACAATAATACGATGCGGCATAACGTAGGATTATAAAATACAAGGGAGAAGAAAAACGCTTGTTTTTATAATTTAGCAACATGGTGTTATGAATAATATAACGTGAAATTCAAAACAGTAAGTTCAGCAGATGTTTCTAAACAAATCATAGCTACGCATCTGCTAACATGCTCACATGAAATCTACACCATGATGTAGAATCAAATATTCAGGAAAGATTTGCCCGCTCTAAGGTACAGATGGTACCATCGTAGTGATGTGATATATGTCGATAGTTATTTAACTTGTCGATATTGACATTTGGTATGAAAAATAATTCACAACTCTCGTGCATCAAAGAATGATTTTCAAAACTCATGAAAACGAAAAATAAATAAAATTTCATAAACATAATAATTTAGTCACAAATATTTGTGACAAATGTGAGATGGGTTCGCGGATTTTTTCGGCCCTGACCCCAGACATTGTATTTGACCCAAAAACATGAATTATTTTTATTTATAGAACACAAATCAATGAAATGTATGATGTTTATTTTTCACTTAATATAATATTTAGGTACACCGTTTATTTATTTACAACATTTTTAAGACATTAAAAGGCATGAAAGATCTTTGATCTTTTCTTTTTTTTATGTAATTTTGACGTTCGAAAAGTGCTGATTCTTAGCCTGGTTTGAATAAATGACTTTTTGATTTTGATTTTGCTTAGATTTAATAAAAAACACATCTTTCGAGGTACCTATAAGTTATTCTTAGCGTATTTTATTGTGCTCGGATCTTTGATTGTATGTGCTCATCCTAATCCCTAAAACGTTTTAAAAACTAATAAACTTTCTGATTATTAAACTGAGCACTTCAAAACAAGAATATAATTTCGGCCCCAAACAATTAAAAACCTTCCTAGGATTGACAAAATTGAACTAAATTATATAATTGTATCGGTCATAAAACTTTCTGTGCACGATTTACATTAATTAGTTTGAAATACTTCAAAAGCTTTAATTAACACAAACTTTTATCGTTCCCAACTATACAGTTAACTTTAATGAATGAAGTTTTTATTATGAGTGCTATCTATCTGTTAATTGGTTATTGTGATAAAAGTAATAATAGTGTCAAATAAAATAATGAAAACGTTAATAACATGATGAGCAAAATGTCCTGCAATATAATTATATTTGCTGTCACCGTACTTAGGTCGCACAAAAAATAAAATAAGGAAGTAATTTACCCTAATTCTAATTAACGATGAGTTGTTAAAATAAACATCAATAATTTTAGCATCAATGTGCCAGTTTTAGCAGTAATAATAATCGATCAGCAACACAACTCCCTAAAAACTATCGATAAATCATCTAATCCATCGACTCATCCCCACACTGTATAATACAATCAAAATGTAGGTTTTATTCAAATTCCGAATGTACGACAGACAGAGGACTGAACTGCCAGAGTTTTTGCAAGTTGCCAACTACTGCTGGAATTTTCATCAAATGCAAATGCATTGCGGGCGGATACTAAGTAAGGGTCGATGTCCAGTGGTAGATGAGTTTCACAACACTATTGCATCTAAGGGGTGTTTCGTTCAGTTTACAAACAGTAAAAGGTGTGGAATAAATAAAATGATGAATATTTATTTTATAAGCACGTTTCGTTACATTAGAAGTTAGTCGGTTAATCAGAAAGACAGTTCATTGGCAGAAAGCCAGTGTTCACTGCACAGCATTGCGAATCTAGTGTAAAAAGAGCTCCTTTTCGGCCAAGTGTTGAATTTATTTTTCTGCTTTAAATAGTTTGTGTTCTATATATCGGCTTTGAATTAATGCCTCTTTTTCAAAATGCGAAGGGTGCAAGAAAAAAATATATTTTTGTTACATATACGTTATAATAAATCTTTAAAAAAAAAAATTATTTTCTCCTCGGAAGTGTGTTGAAAAACGTCGTTTGTGACGCGTGATCATTTTTCATTACCCTCTAGGCTCGGGTTGCAATCCCAGTTCAAGTGCAATAACAAACTTCGCACACTTGTATCAAAATGTATTAATAATTTTTCCGAATATACTTTTATCTGCTTTAAACAGTATCGTTTTACCAGATCATACATCCTAAACCTAACCAATATTATAAATGCGTAAGTGAGATCTTTCACGCTAAAATGGCTGAACGGATTTGGATGTTTCACATGGGTAGACCATGACCTGGAATAGGAGATAGGATACTTTTTATCCCAATATTCCCACGGGATAGAGACTTACGCAAGTGAAAAAGAGTGCAGCTAGTTTCTAATAAATTATTGTACTAAACATGCCTTTGGTAATGCAAGTGCATAAAGTAGCTACAAGCCGGGATAGCTCGTTATAAACTGATTAGTTCCGAAATAGAATGCTTGAGCAACTGAGCACAGTAATGTATAGTTAGGTAGCGTAATAATGCACTCATGTTGAAACCTAGTGGTGTTCAAAATAGAATTGTAGAGGTATTCAAATATCATATTATATAATTTTGTTTCAGAAATCGCAGTCATAAATAACATCATGCGGGAAAACTTAAAAGGAAAATAAAATAAATGAAAAACAAATCACATCTCTGACTAGCATTATAGGTTATCTGTTGCGTAAGTACTTTCCCGCACTAGTGCGGCAATGCAAAGTAAAAAAGCATGCGTGTTCAAAGGGGTTAAAAGCAACTTTTTGTGCAAGTGTATTGAAGAGGAATTACTTTTTCTTAGGTATTACCTTTTCACGGTATTTTTTCTTAGTGCGTTCATAAACATGTTTCTTAAAATCGAATTCAATGATTAATCAATCAAAATATTTTATTTCACATAAACCTACATGGGCACTTATGAAACGTCAGAAGCTAGGTGCACGGTTCCCATTGGTCGTTTCCTATGGAGAAGAGCCGACAAGAAACTCCATGGTTACTCTTTTAAAAATAATTGGCTTTTACAATACTTTCAAATTAGTGTTGGTAGGCATGGGAGGACAAAGGCCTACATTGCAATGTAGGCCTTTCAACAAGTAAGTACCAGGTACTTAACAAAAATAGAAGATGTTCAATAAATCTACAGTCCAATAAGCCTACAACGTTCTCACATTCACAAAATAGAAAATAATCTATCTAAAAGACTAATGATAATAAAATTAGAATTCAAATAAAAATAAAAAACCTATTTAAACCAATTGACGTGATTTCTATTACAACTGTAACAAATTGAATAATTATAATCCTGTCCACAAAAGCCACTAAGAGTTGAAATTAATTGGAGGTATATAATGTCAAATACAAAATTATTAGCTCCTATCCTGCAGTGGTAACCAATCTTGTGAGCGATCCAAATGCCTCTGGAATTCATTCTTCTATTCAAATTGCTGGCGACTCGGCCTTTTAATTCATTTCCATATGAAAGTGCTTAAACATTAAAGAATAAAGCAGACAAGCGTAGATGAAATAAAATTTTATGATGAACACTTAATCGATGAGTAAATTTGGGTATGAGGAACAGGGTATAAAGTTCACGCATCCTCCCGCTATACACAACAGTTGTGTATGGCGGGCAACTGCCCAACGATTGATGTCGGGTTCATGTATAATAATATAATTATGTCCATTACACGGTAAACTTTAATTGCGCGATGCAGGATTTATGTGACGTCAAGATTTGTTTTGCCATAAAATATTAATATTTTGAATAAAATTACTCTTTTGGTGAAAATGAAAAAATTTGCTGAAAATGTTTATGTTTTAAGGTTTCTTATACTCATACAGCTTTCTTATAGCATAAGCTAGAGCGTAACCTACGTAGACAACTTTAATCACAGCTCAATATCTATTATGTGCTCCATAGTCTGCAGATACAGCTTGTCTTATTCCGAAATCCCACGATCCGCGATTTTGCGGACGGACACCGACGAGCCCGGACGACGGACCGTAGGAAGGTGTACGTGCGGGGTATCGCAGACATTGAAAGCTCCTCGGTGCGCGGTGCGTGGCGGTCTGTGGTCGTCTGTCGTGCTTGTTCGTCCGCAATATTGCCGATCGAGGGATTCCACCATTATTCATACTCAAGAACATTATTTATGTTCGGGAAATTGAGTGTGATTCGTTAATCAATTGGCTGTAATTTGACACAATAGTGAGCTTCTGACGGTTCATAAAGTGCCCATGTAGGTTTATGTGAAATACAATATTTGGATTTTGATTTTCAATATCGATTTTTATTTTCGGAAGCATTTGGAGTAGGTCTCTTGAAAAGTAGGAACTGCTAAAATAAAAATGAGATTAAAATTAGGTGGATGATCATGTTTTTTTTATGCTAAAGTGTTGCCAACAAGCCGGACCCACCTGATGGGAAGTGATAATTTGTTTTTCCATCGATAATAATAGGTAGGTAATAAAAAATCTTTAATAACAGACCACAGAAATCCATAAAGTGTTTATTTATTTTTAGCCTGTGCTGTCCCACTGCTGGGCAAAGGCCTCTGTTTCTCCTTTCCACTCCTCTCTGTCTTAAGGTAGTGTGGACCAATCCTGTCTATAGGTGTCATGGTCATCTCGCCATCTTCTCTTGGGTCTGCCTCGATGTTGACGGACGTTTTTTGGGACCCACATTGTGGTAGATTTGGCCCACAACTCAGTGTTAAACCCCAAAAGGTAATGTTAGTATTCTGATCATAATCGTATGCTTAAGTCCTGAGTCGGACCTCGCACTATCCACGTAGTATGTAGTCTGTACTTGCAGACGTATGAAGTCCAATCCAGTGATGCAGCATCGGAGAATCCCACCTGCCACACAGTCAGGACGCCCGCGCCTGTGGGAGCTGGCACGCATTCTCCGAAGGACCGATGAAAGCCGTAAATTCTTTGCCTCAGCCAACGTCTCCGAAGCGCCACAAAAACGCGGGAACAGCAGCATCCTGGACGCATTGTTAGCAGCACTAGACACGGGCCGAGTTGTCTCTGACCCGTTACATCTCCCGTCCAAGTAGGTGCCCAAATAAAATTTTCAAGCACAAGATGCAGCTTAGGAAAGCTTACTTTCATTCGCCCCTCACACCCCATAATTTAATATGCCTTAATTCCTCAAGGGAATGTAATCAACAATTTACTGACGGGCTCCACGCCAAAATCAAATTTACCAACACAGGCTCAACATTACATAATTCAATAGAAAATTGCTTCCACAAACATAATTCTGGGGAAAACTTTTAGAAATAAGATCATCATAATGATAAAATATTTACGCTTCTTATTTCAAGTTCTAGTTTAGGACTTGGTAGGCAATTGATAAATGCAGGTCTTGGCATTTTTTTTTCAAAACAACTATAGGCATGTGACTTCCTTTTTGTTCCCCTTTTATGAATACATGTACATTTATTCATTTTTATTATAACTGGTTAAACTGGTTTGAAAATAAGTTTCACAAAACTAATTTAATATCCAGAAACATGACATTTAATGACTTTTTCATGAAATCATGACATAAGTCTAACATAAAGAGATGTATCAATGATTCTAATTCGATATATATATAATATTTTGCTATAGTCGCGAAGCATAATATATTCTGATCATGATACAACCTGACACTGACCTACAAAATGCAAAAAACGTAAGAAATTTTTAATTTTGCAAGCTACCATTGCAGATATTCCTTTAAATAAGACCAAAACTACTAGGAGCACAATACTCTCAAGAAGATTGACGTATCTAAATACATTCGTAAACAAAGATCATGAGAAAGAATAATTTATTATAAGTACACATAAAACTTAATTAGCACCCGGAGAATGAAGTCTGAGATTATAAGGACGCAATTAAACTGGCGTACCATTGCTTTGCGATGCGCTGTGCGAAGCGAAACTAAGCTGGAAATAATGCCCTGTATTCACGCAAGCAAAGTGGCAAGTAGTAAGCGTAGTTGATGTACTACTAGGTACAACGCGAAATAGTTCTAGTGGCGCGCGGCAAAATTCAGAAGTAACGACGCCATCTTGTTTTGTCAATACAACTATGACAATGAGGGTTTTCATGATAATTCACGCCACCTGTTGGCACCGCTTTGACAAGACGTCTTCTATTTCGACAATGAATGTAAAAATAATTATATTCATCATTCGTTTCATTCATTCAGTCATTACTAAAGAATATAGGCGCTTTGACACTTTTGACAGATACCTGACGACTCAGTGCTGCCACCTAGGGAATGTCATATTTACAACGTCCTCCTGTCACTGTCATTTAGTCACCAAAAGATCCTTGTAGCACTTTACGTTGATTGATGGCTAGTTTTGCTGATGGCCCACCTTCACTTTTTGTAGTATAGCATCAAAAGCAGAAGAAAAGCTATGCAAGCCAGATGAGTGCGTGGGCATGCAAAAAGGCGCTCTTATAAACATAATGGAATTTTTCTTTTGAATCAAGCCAATGAGTCTGTTGCAGTCTTATTGGTGGATATTGTTTCGTTTTTCGTCGCACAGTATTTTTTCTATTTATTGCTCTTGACTTCTCTACGATGGATCGAGCGCGTCAGCCTTCAAAGCAGGTGCAGGTGGAAGGGAACACAGAACCTGGCAGAGAGTTCCACACTTTGGCCGTTCGCATAATAAATGTGGAGTAGAAGCGCTGCGTACGATTAGTCGGGATATCAGTCAAGTACGGATGGTATTTTAGGGGTATGAGAAACAGGTGTAAAGTTCACTCATCCACCATACGGGTGTCATCAGACGGGTGTTGTGTCTGGCGGGCACTGCCCAAAACTGCCCCACGATTGATGTCGTGTTCTTGTATATATGTCCATTGCACGGTAAAATTTAATTGCGCGATGCAGATACCGCCACAGTATCCTGCAGTATATCTGGTAGACTGGGTAGTCTGGTATTTGTGGAACACCAGCCTTAAGAGGATTAGTAAGCTCGCTCCAAGAACGATAAAGATATAATTAAGTGAGACGGATTAACTAATTTTGTCTGCTTCCGTTTTTTCGAGGACGGCGATATAATATGTAAGAGAGGGGTGGTACCTTGTAGTACTTATTTCGGTGTAGTTTGAGACTGTGGATGGATGATACGCAGTCCAGCTATCTAATTACGTAACACATTTTCGTAAACGATTCGGGAATAATTTGTATTTTGCCAGTTCAGATTGTGGTTGGTTGTGTATTATGCATTATGGTGCTGGCTTGGGTGTAATCTATTTAAAATAGAACAAAAAAGTCAAAATTAGAACAAAAATATTAAAATTTAACTTAAGTATACCATAGAAACGTCGATGTTTTGAATTGTCACCACACCAGTGTAGGTTACACCCAAAGAGGCTTTATAGTCATTGGTTACACCCATTCGAAGTAGCTAGTTTTAAATAAAAAGAGGTAAAGTATTTGTATAATCTCAGTTTTCCTTATAATTATTGTAAAAACTACTATATATCAGGTAGAAACTACTATTTTTCGAACAATATGTCCCCAAACTTCCTTGTTACTAACTTATCCAAAATTAATGTCCGTATAGTCACGCTAGAGAGTTTGTTAAAAAATAAGATAATTTACGAAAATAATGTTACTAGGGTAACTTTTATAAGGGGAAAGGACTTCGTTTTACCTTGTGGGTAAGAAAGATTAAAGGGATGATTTAAGGACTGTGGTTTTTCCAATTCTTTTAATGCTTACGTTAGTTTTTGTGTTGTTTTGTATCATTACCACAGATTAATCCAGATGATTTACCCCGCAAAATCATTTACTTAAATATAAAGCTTGCTACGATACAGTAAAATGCAATTCGGGTTGCAAAGCGCTAATTAGATGCAGATAAATTCAGCTAAAAGTTGCCTCTCTTTATCGCGTAACTCTCATCTTCTGACAACGTTACGCTCACTAAGTTGGTCCGACAAGACGACTGACGAGCCCGCCGCGTACTTGTAGCTTCATAACTAAAATGCGAAGTGCGCTTTCTGTACTATTCTGTGCCATTGCTACCTGTCTTTCATGCATCCTAGGACATTGAAAGAAGATTTTTTACTAGGTCATCATCATCTGCCTATTCTATTCCCAACTATGTTTGGGTCGGCTTCTAGTCTAAACAGATGCAGCTGAATACTTTGATGATTTTTTTTTACATAGAGTGACTGCTTATCTGACCTCCACAATTCAGTTACTGGTCAACACGAAACTCCTTGGCGATATTATCATACATCTGAACTTCTTACTACCCGTGAAGACTGGCAAAGATCTACGAATGACAGCCGGGATCAACGGCTTAACGTGATTTCCGAGGCACGGATGGGACTCGGTATGTAATGGATGGTCACACATCCACGGACTCAACTCTACAACCGTTGCTTAACGTTCAAGATCGACTCGTACGGTTTTTTTAATGCTCAAAAGTACTTCACATTATAGTTTGATGGCGAGAAGCGCTTGTTATAAGTACACACAAATAATCTACTAAAATTGACCTGGCTGATAATGTGAAGCCAATGTCAAAGTCAAAGTCAAATAATTTATTTCAATTAGGCACATAAAAGATACTTTTGAACGTCAATGGTACAGCCCTTTCTAAATAACTAAAGCACGCTGGTAAAATTAGCTTAGAAACTAGTCTATTTAAAGGTTCCATTCATAAAAAGTATTACTCATTCATTGAAAGTGGACTAAAAGTTCTATTTGAACGTGATACTCAAAACGCCCACTATTCGGTATTCACATTAAAAACTTAAAGGTATCGAACTACACCCGATAAATGCCTACAATTTCTTAACGTTACTGAAATAGCTTAAATGGAAACTCAAGGGCACAAAATAGGTACAGAAGGCCGGCTTCATACAACGAGTGAAATCGCACGCACACATAGACGCGTACGTACGGCGGCGAGCTCAAACAAATACCAGTCGCGAGTGCGCCTGCACGAGTGCAGGCGCACTCGCGACTGGTATTTGTACGTGAAGCGTGGCTATGTATGAGTGCGATTTCGGTCGTTGTATGGACCTAGAGATGGGCGGTGGGAAAAAACCCGAAGGGAAAAAACCCAGGTTTTAACCCATTTTGGGTAAAAACCCGGTATTTATGTGGGAAAATACCCAATACACGGGTATTTTCAGTAACTACACTAATACAATAACGCTGAAGATATTTTTTGTTTGTTCAAATGCGGTAATCTGTGGAACTACCAGCCGGATAACAAATAATGATTCTTCATAAAAAAAAACATAGACATTCACAATTATTTATAAGTTTCGAGCAGCCGATAGCAGATCCTCTATAAGTTTTTTATTTCATTCTTTATATATTTAAACTCCACTATGTCGTATCATCTGCCTAGCCTTTTCCCAACTATGTTGGGGTCGGCTTCCAGTCTAACCGGATGCAGCTGAATACCAGTATTTTACATGGAGCGACTGCTTATCTGACCTCCACAAACCAGTTACTGGGTAACACGACAACCTTGGTAAGACTGGTTGTCAGACTTTCGGGCTTCTGACGACCCGTAACAACTGTCAAAGATCTACAAATGACAGCCCGGATAAACGACTTAACGAGGTTTCCGAGGCACAGAGGGGTCTTGGTATGTCAAGATGTTCATCCATCCATGGACCAAACGCGGCAAGCGTAGCTTAACCTGATTGATCGACCCGTGCAGCTATTATTTCTTAGCTACAAGCTCCCCTCCTAAACTACACTGTGTACAATGTATCAATTACAAAAATAAATAAAGTTAGTTATCACTTTATCAGAGACAGCTTGCACAGTTAGTTGGCTTTATTTAATGAATATTATGAATCATTTGTCATGCTATACTACCTTACGAGTACCATCTCTACTTATTTATTACTTTACCGTACCATCACATGGCTATACATTTCCAGTATAAGCTGACTTCGCATTGTACGGAAATCCTGCTTGACGTGTGTACAGCAATTTTTGCTTTATCACTTCATTCACTGAGTTATAAATGTCACAGGTTCTAAGAAAAGACAAACTTGCGTAAACTAGCAGTACAACTTATATAAGTTGAAATGACGTGACGTGACCCACTACTTAATTGTTCATACTTCAAATTTGCTTGTGTACCTACGTAAAATGTGGTAGTGCAGTGCTTTATTTCAACCTAGACAAGCTCTAACTAGTAGTAATAATGTTTAAAAACTATGTGCTATTTCATGTAATGTGTATATAAATATAACATAAGCTAAATTTAAAAAACCCGAATATTTTCCCAATCGGGTATTTTCCCGGGAATTTTCCCTTGAATTTACCCACTTTTGGGTTTTTACCGGGTAAATTCCCATCTCTATATGGACCCGACTTTCTGTAGGTATTGTTAAGAGGCTTCAATAGTAATTGCGTCGTTTAAAGACAACATCGCATTAGTAGATGGCTATCTGTGAGAACATTTCATTTAATTGACGTTTACGATTCACAGTAAAGGATAAACAGATGATCCATTTACTAATTTGTTTATTTTTCAGGTTTTATATTTTCAAAATGAACATGAAAATGAAATAGACTAAATCCATCTCGAAGAAAAGCTTTGGCAGTAAGGACATTGAGAACTATCCTTTTTTTTTAATGCTGGGCTAATGGATGCTCATCTAATGACTTCTCCCGCTCTGGGCGGAGCGATAGGGCGTGTCAGACTTATACTGACTAAAACCCATCCGTGTTCCTTCAGTTGCCTGTTGCCAAGGTCCCGGTATCCCTTTCGGACTAACCCGCAACCCTGGCAGGCATCGGTCCTAGCGGACCCTGCCAATTATTGAGAGCTATCCTGGATTTGAATGTTACATCACAGAATCGTACAGAAGATTCACTCCGCAAAATCGTTTAAATAAAAAGCAACACTTGCTACGACATAATTAAGTGCAATTTGGGTCACACAGCGCTAATTACCTAGTTATATTCACCTAGAAGTAGGCTCTCTTTCCACCGCGTAACTTATATATTCTGACTGGAATTTTTGGCCTTATGGGAGCCTTAATTACGGAACACTTATGCCTTACTTGAAGATAAAGTAACTGAACCTTGGGGACGTAATTTTGTATCACTGTTAAACATTGTACACTACGGAAAAAGGCTTTAAAGATAATTAAGAACTACTTATAATGAAAGACGACTAAAAGTAATGAATAAGTCGAATTTCTTAGTGTATCTTTGACATCATTGACTATAATACCTTGAGGGAGGCCTTCCAACGGTACGTCCTCCGGTACATGCTTACTACTCCAGCAACTTTCGGCGCCATCGTTCATCTGTTCTGCGAGTAATGTGCCCTGCCCATTGCCACTTAAGGGCGCACCCTACCTCAGATTTTATCCCGCTCGCACATACTTTTACGGTGAAAATAATGGTAATAAAAAAAAAAAAAAACATAAGACTTGATTTATTGATAGTTCAGTTATTATGCAAAGCTTCATGATCTAATTTGAAGTATTCTTTGAATACCAGCGGCTTATAGTTCTGTTTAGAGGTATTTTTTTTTTTTTTTCAGTAGAGAAAACTTTATGTATTCTTGTTTTCGCCAAACATAGGACCTAGCATCAAACCTCAACTTTAACATATATTTATTTCAAAATTAATGCTGCAGTATTTTCGGCATAACGGAGGATCATGCTAAGCATTTTGAGGTAGGTGCGCCCTTAAGTTTGGCAATTCTTCGGGCTTTGTCGGTCACCTTGGTACGTACGAGTGCGTGCCTGGAAAACAAATTAAGTCCAAGTGGCAAACCTCTCCGTGCACATTCTACGTAGCGGTGGACGGTCGACTGTGAATCCATACTAATTTAGTAATTTATTTTTTAAATTATAAATGTGAAAGTGACTGTCAATCTGTAGGTACAGTCACGGACTTTAATTGATGAGCCACCTGGCACTGTTCGTATTTTAGCCGTGTAATGCAAATCGGGTTTATTCGGTTCCAGACACGCAAAGTCATATGTTTTCGTATTAGAAGAAGAAAATTATATTTCATATCTTTATCGGTTGGCTAACCTGAGAGCCAGAACTACAAACTTGACAGCAGAGTGACTACTCAAAGTCAACCAATTGCAGGTCTAGCAACAGTAACAATTGTTTATTGTTGCTAGGTTACTGTTGCGATAGTAACGTTAGCGTACGGAGAAATTCTCTGACATCGATATTTCAACTGTCACTGTCTTCAGTTAAGTTTTCAGAATTATTGAGTTAATGAGCTATGATTCAAAAGAGTCAGTATCAAATAGATTGGATAAACTTAATGCAACATTGTATTTATTTTTATCATTAAGAACTTATTAGTCAACCTCTATGGATAAGACTCATTTCCGATTAAAAGTAATTTATTTGTCATCTTGATATTTCAACTGTCACTGTCTTCAGTTATGTTTTCATTATTATCGAGTTAATGAGCTATGATTCAAAGGAGGTCGGTATCAAATAGATTGGATAAACTTAATGCAACATTGTATTTATTTTTATTATTGAGAGCTTATTAGTCAACCTCTATGGATATTTCCGATTAAAAGTAATTTATTTGTCATCTTGTTTACTAGCTTGCGATTTGAGTTCGTGTTTAATCGGGTAATCTCTTGAATGTATGAAACTGCTAAATTGAAAAGTTTGAAGGTGGCTCATCAATTAAAGTCCGTGACTGTACATCTGTTACCTTTTCACGCCTAAACGGCGGAACTGTTGAATGAAATTTGGCTAACGCATAGACCATGACCTAGGTTAGAACTTAATGCACATCATGCGTGCCTTTATAGGAGGACATGCGGTCGTGGTATCGGCCGTATTTTGTGGTGGGGCCAGCGGGCCCTTCGACTGGTATCAGCCTGCCAAGTCTAGCGAGACTTGGCAGGCTGATACCAGTCGAGAGTAGGCGAATGTACAAGTATCTCCCGGGCCCCCGACTCATGGTAGAAGTAGGAACAGTGGGGTTTTAGTCGGTAGGAGTCTGACATATCATCCATGAGGATTTCCCCAGGGGAAAAAAAAAAGGTTAGAACTTAATACATAGTATACTTTTTATCCTGGTAGTTTGTTCCCGTGGGATAATTTCCAATTTCCACACGAGGGAAACCGCTGGAAAAAACTATAGTGCTGATGTAATTATCATATTCATAACACCACCGGTCGTGCAAGAAGTGTAAGGAAGGAAGGTGAAAAATAAATGATGTAAAACTTAACTATAAAAATGTTTCAGAGCCCACTTTGTATGAACAGGAAGAATTTTTCTTTTCAGCGTTAAAGCAGCAATTAAAAGTAAGTAAAGAAAACTCTCATGAACTACGAGTTGCAGTTGCCTTTAAAACATCTTAAATATACTGTTGTTTTTCAAATTGTGAGGCAAGTTGGAAGTAATGCCTGAACAAGTACACTTATATTAAAAAGTTAGTTTGGCACCTAGAAAGGAAAAGAAAAACAGTAAGTCAAGTCCTAGCAGTGTTGGTGAGCTAGCTGGTCATAAAAATATGTAGTTACAACCCGTGCGCATTAACATGGCACCTGGCTCAGTGACGTTTGTAACTCCCCCCCACTTCCCCGCACGGCGACGGCGACGGCGCGGCGGCGGGGCGCAGCGTGTGGGTATCGGAGGCCAGTATTGAGTTCCGAGGCAAGTGCCATGTTAATGCGCACGGGTTGTAAGTACAAGTCCTTAGTTTTCTAATGACGTTCACTAGGTGACACCGCAGAGACGTCAGGTCCGAGCACCTGACGTCATTTGACGATTATACAACCTCAAAAAAAAAAAAGTCCGAACACGTCGCGGTTGAGATCATTGCATCGCCCGCAAACTTGGCGGGCGATAATCGCAAGACGGTTGGTTGTGCAAAATGGCGTCGGATTTTTGTACTCCCCGCCCCGCCGACTACGTAGCGGTCGCCCGCCAAGCGATCGCAACCCGTCGAGGCGGCGGGTGACAGCCGCCCGCGCAGTCCTACAAGTTGCCCGCCGGTGCCGTGGGAGCCGCAAACAACCGCGCGCGCCGCGGATGTATAACGCGTCGTGAAATGTGCTCTTACTTTTTGCATATAAATCTACATCCTACAGAAGCTGCGGGCCCGCAAACGCGGCGGGCGCGGGTGAAAACCGCTGTTGGCGCCGCGCGGCCATGTGAAGGTCAGGGTCAGACTTTTTTTATCTACATTTTGACAGCTGACAGCTGTAAGGTGTGTTCTCACTTAATTGCCTTGAAAATGATGAGGACACGGAGTTGAGCCTTGCTCACTATTTGTTCAGTTCAAGGAGAAGTGAACCTTCTGAGTTCACTCCAAGGTAAATCTTTCAACAAAACTTTTAGCAATGGAACGAAGCCAACTGTCTTGCAGTCTTTGAGGTATGTCAGGACCATTTGGAAGTTTGGTCCGGCTGGCAAAGGAATTGATCGCATTTTTTCATAGGTTAAGTAAGTCTTGAGTCTTTAGTTTCATACATTTATTGTTCCCACTTCGAGGAGCTCGTAGCTAAGTAATCTTAGCCACACAGGTCGATCGATCAGGTTAAGCTACGCTTGCCGGGGTTAGTCCGTGGATGGGTGACCATCTTTACATACCGAGACTCCTCCGTGCCTCGGAAAGCACGTTGAGCCGTTGGTCCCGGCTGTCATTTGTGGATCTTTGACAGTCGTTACGGGTCGTCAGAAGCTCGAAAGTCTGACGACCAGTCTTACCAAGGGGTATCGTATTACCCAGTTACTGGGGTGTAGAGGTCAGATAGGCAGTCGCTCCTTGTAAAATACTGGTATTCAGCTGCATCCGGTTAGACTGGAAGCCAACCCCAAAATAGTAGGGAAAAGACTAGGCAGATGATGATTTATTGTTCCCACTTCACAGAAATCTCGTCTTTATTTACTTGAAGTTTTCGCACTCAAAAAAGGTACATGGGCGGACTTAATGCCTTATGCATTCTCTACCAGTCAACCAAGGGTGGTGAAGAGATTCGATTGCAGGAAAATTGAATTTTCGTCTTAGAAAAATTTGAAAATTTCCAGCGTTCAAATACGGAACAAAGTGACTCTCGCGACGTTTAAGAAGATTAAGGAGCTGGCCATTAATGAAAAGTCCCGGGATTGTTAGAGCTGGATGCTTCTGTACCTCCAAGAGCATCCGTATAAACCCTATTCAGATTACATTCCTAAACAAACACTCACTTATAAGAATTAATAACACATTAGTTTTGTATTCATTACCATTCCAATTTATACCTCACCGTTAATGAAAAATACCGACGAAAATTGAGGTTATAAAATTTACATCAATTTTATTGTCAAATGGAAAACATCTTGGTGATTTAAAATTTAATTAGAATTTCGGGTTAAATTTGGAAGGCACTCAATTTGTAAGCAACAAATTGACATCCATTGGTACGTTTCCTGATCCATTTGTTAATATTTTCATCACATACGTCTGGAACAGACCAGTAAGACTCCTTCGTACTTTGGAGAGCGTACTGATATTACTCAAAACTTGAATTGTAAATTTAGATTGCAGTCGTTTTATTTACACTTTAAATAAAGATAAAATATTTGTATTTTTGTATGTTTGTACCTTTGTTTGTAATAAATAAATTCAAAAACTGCTGAACCGTTTCACCTGCTTATTGATCACTGAATAATATAGGGTTATAATTTATAAAGATACTAGCTGCGCCCCGCGGTTTCACCCGCGTAAGTCTCGATCCCGTGGGAATATCGGGATAAAAAGTATCCTATGTGTTAATCCAGGTTATAAGCTATCTGTTTGCCAAATTTCATCGAAATCCATTCAGCCGTTTTTGCCTGATTGAGTAACAAACATCCAAACACACAAACTTTCACATTTATAATATTAGTAGGATCACACGGGCAAAGACGCTGGCGAAAGCTAGTGTAAAATAATTACAATCATTAGCATCCGGTGCGACTTGAAGCCAACCAGAACCATAATAAAAGGTGAGCAGATGAGACAGAGAAATAGATGGAAATCAGGCTATTTGAGTAGTAGGTAGACAAGCCTCCAGGGAAAAATATTTTCACGGGAAGTACCAAACTTGTACTAAAATAGGCATGAAATTCCTAGAATATCTTTCCTTTTATAAAATAAAACTTCCTTATCTATGTAAATCCTGGTTTTGCGTTACAATTCCGTTCCTAGATAACAGTTTGTTGAAATTGGAAGCAATAAAATTTTAAGTAGAATCACTTTAACGGTCAAAGTTAAATTGGAATTCATTGTAGATGTAAATAACTTCTGAAAATATTTAATATTGTAACGAGTTTTTATAAAAACGAATAAAAAAAGTCTCCGGCTTTACACGATGAATAATTTTAATTTCCGTGGCATGCCCTATTAAATATCTCTTTGAAAATAACTCTTCTTTTGCCGGTATTTTATTTAATCGTATGAATAAGTTTTACTTTAATACCAATTCATTGAAAACTCGCTGAACGAATTTCGCTTTAAATTATTGTTTTAACAATACGAACGAATTAAATATATTTATGAGTTTCATTCACTTTGCCTTTATTGTAAATCAATAAATCTGCCTAGCCTTTTCCGAACTTTATTGGGGTCGGCTTCCAGTCTAACCGGATGCAGTTGGATACCAGTATTTTACATGGAGCGATTGACGCAGACTTTCGGGCTTCTGACGACCCGTTACGACTGTCAAAGATCCACGAATGACAGCCGGGACCAACGGTTTACCGTGCTTTCCGAGGCACGAAGGAGTCTCAATAATGAATCTATCACCCATCCACGGACCAACCCCGGCAAGCGAAGCTTAACCTGATGGATCGACCCGTGCGGCTGTTATTACTTAGCCACGAGCTCCTGTAATATAATTATGTATAAATACCTATTCAGTTGCGCGTTTTAAGTGAAACCATCCATTACAGATTGAGACCTCACCGTGGATTGGAAAGCACGTTAAGCCTTTAGTCCCGGCTGTCATTCGTAGATCTTTGACAGTTGTTACGGGTAGTCAGAAGCCTAATAGTCTGACAATATCGTGTTGTTGCATTCTGGATGTCAGATAAGCAGTCGTTCCGTGTAAAATACTGATATTCAGCTGCATTCGGTTGGACTGTAAGAAAAACACAATTTATATAGTTGAAAGAAAGAAAGAGAAAGAATAACGTTTATTTGGACACAGTTCGTGAAACATAAAATACAAATAACAAAATAAAATAAAGTTTTAACAATAATAGTGTGCGCCCCACGGCTGCGCCAAAAAGGTTCATTTCAGCATTAATACCAGACAGGTATTGTCTGACGCTGGTTTTCTAATGAACCTTTAGTGACAAGTGACGGGAAGTACAACCAGTTTCAACATACCCAATAAATATTTGTAACCATTAGGTACCTATAAATAAATAAACTAGTAAAAAAAAGGAATTAAAAAAAATAACAAATAAAAATATAAGTAAATACAACAAGAACCGTCTCAGCAAAACCTGATTAGCGATCAATGCGTGCACGTTGCACTCACAATGCGCTACAGGCCGCCGAGCGCGGCGGACAACGAAGAGACGACGAAGAGAGATAAATACTGTGAGTGAGAGTGCGAAATACTCATAAATTAGTTAGGAAAAGGCTAAGCACATGGCGATGATGGTGTACTTTCATTGTTCCTTCGGCTATTTAGGGTTGTACAAAATTAAATACACAATGCAATAAGTTCTTTAACCTTTTTAATGTAGAATACTAAATATTCTAAGCTGTGGTGACATTTTGAAACTCAAAGAATTAAAATAATGTCTTTAAACTAAACTAAAACAATATAAAGCTCGTCACTTTGATTCTGACTTTCAACTAATGAATGCAATTTAAATTGCTATGTTCATAATGTTCTTCAAAATGTAACTTAAATTCGAAAAACAAAAAAGTTTAAGGATAAGGATTCGTTTTATGGCGAAAGCGTTACGATAGCCCCCGAAGTTAAAACCACGAAGTTTTCTATAATTTACAGATCAGTATTTGGTAGTTTGTTGTTAAAATTATTGTACGTGTATCGTCTTCACATATCATCATCTGCCTAGCCTTTTCCCAACTATGTTGGGGTCGGCTTCCAGTCTAACCGGATGCAGCTGAATGCCAGTATTTCCAGCATTTACCATCGCCTTCACATATAATTATATAATTCATGTATACAAAATATTGTAAAACATTTTTAAAAGAATAACAGTGGAGTTTCTTGCCCATTCTTCTCCATACGAAAACTACCTTTTGGAAGGGGCAACTAGAATCAGTTCTATTTCTTTGTTTTGACGTTCAAAAGTGCCTTATATGTGCCTATTTGAAATAAATTATTTGACTTTGACTTTGAAAACAACTACTGATCCACAAATACAAGGTCGCTCAGCGTGCTATGAAGCGGGCTCGGAGGTTCTTTAAAAAAGAACCGGAGTTACCGACATAGCTTTCAGAGTAAGCAAACTGAAGTGGCAGAGGGCTGGCCATGTTTGTCGAAGGACCGATGGACAGGCAAGTCCTGGAGTGGAGACCGCAAGCTTAGCGTTGGACGCCTCCAGCTAGATGGACCGACGACCTTAAAAAAGCGGCTGGGACATACTAGATATGGAAGGCGGAGGACAGGGTGTTGTGGCGCAGCTTGGGAGAGGCCTATGTCCAGCAGTGGGCTGCGATAGTTGAATCATTGATAATCAACATTCGCAACCGTAACAAAATATATATTTATAGAATTATAAATACTCAAATAAAAATTGATGATTTCAAAATTCATTATTAAAACCATCATTAACTATGATTTTCCTACTTTGTGTGAGAAGCGTCCTTTTACAGGATGTTAATATCATTTGTACTCTCAACAAAATGAATACTTACATACAAATAATTCCACTACCGCAACTGCCAACGAATTCCATTCACACTTTCAATGGGAAACCATAACAAAACTCATTAATATAAATTGTTGCCTATTTTCATTGTATCGTAACGCTCGCACTCGTTGCAACAAATTGTTAATCACTAAGTACAGTCACGGCCAAAATATTATGTTCGTCACTTTAAGAGCAATTTTTGACGATAGAATCTGCTGTACCGACTCAGCATGATATTAAATACGTTGTAATATCAAACACCAAAATGATATTCATTTTCTTTACATTTCAGACCCAATTAAAAACGGTCACTGATAGACTCGGACTATTAAATAAAATCCTAAATTATACATGCAAAAGTGAGTTTGTTTTGTAACTCTTTCACGCTAAAACGGCTGAACAGATTTGGATGAAATTTGGCACATGGGAACATGACCTGGAGAAGGACTTATGCTACTTTTCATCCTGGATTGCAGACGAAGTTGCGGGCAACAGCTAGGATATAGGATAGGATAGGATAGGAAGGATAGGAAGTATAGGAAGGGTAGGAAGGATAGGAAAGATAGATAGGAAGGATAGTAAGGATAGGAAGGGTAGGAAGGATAGGAAGGATAGTAAAGATAAGAAGGACAGGAAGGGTAGGAAGGATAGGAAGGATAGGAAAGATAGGAAGGATAGTAAGGATAGGAAGGATAGGAAAGATAGGAAGGATAGCAAGGATAGGAAGGATACAACAGGACTAGCATAGGATAGGATAGGATATGATAGGATAGGGTAGAATAGGATAGAATAGGAATAGGAATAGGAAAGGAGGATAGGATTTGCGCCAAAAACTGGCTTTAAAAATCCGATAAACATCCCATCCATTCAACGAATACGAAAATTGTACATAAGCAGCCGCTCGAAAGGGAATGTCTTTTTTTTCACAAGCAAACGAGAGTGGACAGTAAAAAGAAAAGACTAAAATGGCTCGTTGTTGAGTAGTGGCCCAATTACAAACGTGAAGTGCGGAAAGCTGAGATCTAGTTTCGTTGGACAATTTTGTTCAAAATAAGGAACAAAATGTGATAGCAATTTTGTAACACTGCTCCCTTTAAAACCCAGCTTATGAAATTCGAAAGTTGGATGTGACATAGTTTTTTTAAAACGTTTCAGAACAGTTTTGCTGAAAGGTGAATTTTTTAAATTATTTAGCTGTTCCTAATTGTATACTTTTTGTTCTAAAGGCGTTGTATAGTTCAAAGTATTTCAGTTTAATTGCATTATAACTATCGCGCCTTCTAAAATAAGGAAAGAAAATACGTCTATTTGCGGTCAACATGACGCAAAGAAAGAACACAAACACAAAAATGAACAAGTTGGGAAAAAATATGCGTCACATATTATCCATGAAAAACGGCCTTCACTCAAAATTCGATATCCCTATGCGAGACAGAGCGGTAACCAGCGCTGGTTTTCAGCGAATGTCGGCTTTGAAATACCATGAAATATACATAAATATTAATAAAATAAATACACAATATTAAACCCTAAATGTTTGTATGAAAATATAATATTTAAAAAGGCAGAGAGCTGCCACTAAATCACTTTAAAAATAAACTTAAGAAATGCGTGTATTATAATGCGTTATAGACAATAAGGAAATTCTTAAATTATAAGCAAAATTAGAAATATATGATCTCACTAGAAATAGAATTTTAATATAATTTTAAAGATTTTAATTTTTTACCTCAATGTCATGATCCCAATTTCCAATAGCAATAATTATTTTTTGTTTATGATTATTTTTTCCCAAATAGC
The DNA here is from genome assembly GCA_947363905.1 of Lithophane semibrunnea. Taxonomy (NCBI): domain Eukaryota; kingdom Metazoa; phylum Arthropoda; class Insecta; order Lepidoptera; family Noctuidae; genus Lithophane; species Lithophane semibrunnea. The sequence continues at coordinate 5,056,176 of OX376210.1, read as the reverse complement.
AACAATTATTTTTGTTCAACAATTATTTTATTATAAGTTATTTTTTACATGCTGAAAAGTATAAGTAAGCAAAATATGTGGGACTTCTTACATTTAAGACCTTTTAGGTACCATATTTTATGCAAATTAAAGATATTCTATTCTATTCTATTCCGTTCAGTCGGCAAAGACCAAAGCGCTCTCGTTTAAAAAAAAAAAAACTGTCCGTGCAGCTTTCAGAAAACAATTTGTTTGACGTACTGGTTGTATATTTATTAACATGGCACATTATGTAATGAATGTTATAATGGAATTATGTTAAACTCAAGCTGCCGAGAGAATGCGTTCTGCATATGCATATTTTTGCGGGCGGGGGAGCGCGGTGCTGCATTCTGCATCCAAGTCAGTTTCTAGTTTTTGCGAAATTAAAATTAAATACTTTCGCATAACATTTTTAAGAATTAATCAACTCAGAACCTTTTTGTACTCAAACATAAAACCTTAAATTTCCGACGTTTTATCGTTTTTTAAATATTATTTTAATACCTGAAATAAATACGATGGGAGCTTTACAAATATGTTCCGTTGGGGATGGGTATGAAAATATATTATTTTTATACAAATAGGTTTTGGGAACATAGTACTGACGAGCACGTCACATTGTTTTTTTTAAACCTTTCCAATATTTATGCGTCACCAGTTTGCAATGTTTTGTGATGGATGAAAATGGTCTCTATGGTTTCTAGGCTAAACAGATACGTCTAAATACACACAGGAGAGCAGCATCTTATGTAAATACCAGCCTTTTTATTGTCCCACTCCTCTTCTCACACAGAGAAGGCACGAGCATTGACTCTATCCTATCCTTACGTCTACACTAACCGCCTTACTAATAAACGTTGTATAGCGCCTGTATAGTTACACAACGCTTTGTCTTCTTCTTTTAAAAGTAATTTGACTTTTGACACAAAACTGCGTTGCAACGTCGCATCGCAAAAATCAGCGACGGTAGGTACCCTTAGATTTTCTTCTGCGCTTCTGCGTTGCAAATTCGCAGTTTTGTATACAAGCACTAAGGCGTAGACGAATACACCCCACATTTAGCCAGTTTAAAAAGTACTAGGGGGTGAGCCTATTGCCATCAACCGGGCACAAGTCCAGACTCTGGGCTGCAACTGAGAAATTCCTGATAGAATAACCCTAACACTTTGCCCGACCTGGGAAAGGAACCCAGGACCTCATTGTCAGCAGTAGCACTTGCGACCACTAGACCAACGAGGCAGTTTAAGGCTATGTTGATCAAAATTTGATTCGCTAATTACCCTTTACTAACAACATAAAACTCGTAAAACATAATATTTGCCAAAACAAATAACATTCAAAAATAATACTACAAAACAAACACTTTGAATAATTCAGTGTAATAAAATAGCCCAACGGTTATTTGCAAACAAAATTAGGTGTTACCAAAACGCATGAATATTCAAACACATTTTATAATGTTAGTTCGCATCGGTTTTCAGCTGATAAAGATGAACTGTTGGTTTTAATTAAATTAAATGTAAACATTTAGTTAGTGGTCTTTTTGGTACAGTAGGACCAATTTCTTGAGCATCGTTCAAACAGTATCTTTGCAATTGTTTTCTTAGGTAATCTAAGCCAACACGTCTGCGTCAGGATGACTGGACCAAGGAAGATTTTGGAAGTTTGGGCAATACCAAGTTTTAGTACCTATTTGGTACTATTTGGTACCAGACATCAAATAATTGGTACCTCGCTAAAGAGCGAAAACTATTATGAGGAAAGTGGCCAGCCATTCTGACTTCAGAATGGCTGGACCAAGCAGGTTTCACCTAGTTGTAGGCATTATAAGTAGTTCATCTTTTCGTTAAAATTTAGTACCTTATTGGTACCTCAACATATGTTTTTCCTAGATTTTTTCGATAAGCCAAAAAAAAGTTAGACCTAGAAGAAATTTTGCATGTAATCTGGAGCACGTTGATTTCACCTCGTTGTAGGCGTTATAATTAGTTTATCTTTTCATTATAATTTAGTTCCTCGTTGGAACCTCCACATATGTTTTTCTTGGATTTTTTCGATAAGCCAAAAATAAGTTACACCTACTAGCTTTGTATTTTTTTTAATATAGTGAATATTTTTTTATACACAAATAACTTTAAATATTACATTATACATCCATATTTATTGAATGATAAATACACATTAATCTTTGAATCTTTGTAAAATATTTTTATACACTACGAAAAAATCTAAGTAAACATATGTCAAAGTCTGGGCCAACATATGTCAGTACTGGGCCTACCCAGTAACCCGTGATACAAAAGGCGCTTTGAAAACCTTGTGGGTAATGTAGTTCGCGCACCACCACTCGGGACACCATTGCCACAGCGCGCGGTCCTAAAACTTTTTATACGTTTTAGCTAAGCTACCGCTGGGTTACCGCAGAAAGTGGTAGACTTAATAATAGTAATTGCTGATTAATTATGGTCTGTTCGAAAAGTCGTGGAGGAGGTCGTGGCTAAGTAATAATAGCCGCACGGGTCGATTCATGAGGTCAAGCCACGCTTGCCGGGGTTGGTCCGTGGATGGGTGACCATCTTTATGTACCGAGACTCCTCCGTGCCTCGTAAAGCACGTTAAACCATTGGTCACGGCTGTCATTCGTGGATATTTGACAGTCGTTACGGGTCGCCAGAAGCCCGAAAGTCTGCTGACAACCAGTCTTACCAAGGGGTATCGTATTACCCAGTTACTGGGTTGTGGAGGTCGCTCCATGTTAAATACTGGTATTCAGCTGCATCCGGTTAGACTGGAAGCCGACCCCAACATAGTTGGGAAAAGGCTAGGCAGATTGATTTTGGTCTGTTCGAAAACTATCTGATGACAGTGTAAACAAACCCTGTTCAGGTTAAATTCTTAAGCAATCACTCACTAAAGAGTTAGTAATAAATTCATCAGTATTTAGAAGGTTTCAACTTTATATTGCACCACTGTTTCCAATATTATTGATCGAATGATTAAATTGTGATTGAAAATTCTAAGACGAAAAATTGAAGTTATAAAACTTACTTAAATGAAAAACATATATGTATAAGGTGAATTAAAGTTAGAATTTAGGGTTAATTATAAAAATAACAGCACTCAATTTGTAAGTTGCACAACAAAATGGCATCCACAGGGGGTAACTACGTTTTCTGATCTATTTGTTTACAGTTACAGACGAATATTGATGATTCAGATGCACAAATCTTTTGTGCATCAGAATCATCAATTCGTCTCATTACAAACCGATTTCTAACTTTGGCCAAAACTCAAACACTAACGAAAACCGAATGAACAGCTTTTGTGTTTCGAACCTTCTTTCGACTAAAATAAAGTTCTAATTCGAAAGTGACAACTTAAAATGTTACTTGGTTTAACATCAGTTTTTTTGTTTTCGGCACGTTAAGGCTCTTACATAACAATTTCTGAGAAAACTTCACGGCGAGCAATGCGGTGGCGTCGCGTCGCGCGACAAGTCGCGCCTGTATCTAGGAGCCTTTAACGGTAGTTCAGAATCGAAATTCAAAAATGGTTCGATACTTAAGGTAAATCTTGTATCGTAATAAGGCCGTATTTCCACCTCATTGATCAGAAGGCAACGTGATGAGTGTTAAGACCTTATGTAAATAAGAAGCATGGTAAGACTACCTCATTCCCGTGGTAATGCGTTTAACTCGCAGCTCATTTAGTAAAGGAACCCATGTTTATGTTACTGTGAATAAGAACTTGGTATGTAACTTGAGCCTCGAGGTTGTGTTATATTAGCCTGCTGAAAAATCGGCAGTGAAAAAAAGTAATTTTGAAACGTAAAGAAACGGATTTGCAGTTTTTAATGTATATGTATTTATTTATTTTCAAGTCATGCACCCGATGGTATTTCTCATTGGCAAAAATGACTTCCATACAAACTTTCATCCCCTATTTAACCCCTTTAGGGGATGAATTTGCACACCTTCCTTAGAGCTCTCTTTCTAGTTAACTAACTATATTGTTAATTAGACGCTTCAGAAAGCTTACAATCTTATATCTATTAAGTAAAATAACGAGCAATTAACGTGTGTAATTGCCATTTGTAAATGACAATTGTATCTTCTTCAATTTAAAAGTGGAATTAATTTGTTAACCCTGTTCAGAAAAAATGCTCCTGCCCTTCCTTTAACAGAAATAAACTTCTTAAGGTCATGAATTATTATAAAAATAAATAAGTAGTTAAAAATAAAAAGCCGACTTCGTCTAATAGGTACATGTATGGCTCAAAATGGAAATGGTGTCAACTATCACCCCCATAAAGCTTTGTACCCAGCTTCCAAATAACCAGTATTCGCACAAACGTTACATTGCACCAATAAAGCATCAATGGAATAAAACATAGTACAACTGAATTAGCGACACACCGTGTTCGATATAATAAAAATCGAATTATCAACTTTCGAAATCGAATAGGGGACCCAGTATATCGTATGGATGTCTGTAAAATCCATAATGGCAAACAAGAAATAGTAGCAGTAGAAATCACTAACCCTATTCTCAATCACGACAATACACAACATAAATTCAGAAGCACACCTTCGTCGAACAGATGCACCAATTCGAATTCGAATACAAAATACGACTCCGAAATTGCCACTTACCATGCGGTACTTGGTAGCAGCCATTAAATGTACCGTTCTAAACAGAATACTGAAACAAGGAACGCATCTCCAATTTGTAAGTGTACTACCAATGACCTGAATGTGTATGGAATTAATAACATTTTCTTGTGTTTTAGTTCGGTAACTCCTCTGTGTGTGTTTACATATGGCCGATTCCTATAATATACGGACCGTTATTGGATAAAATGAAGACTTGTATCTTTACCAATAATAAAGCAAAGACCTCATAGCTTTTCATAATAGAATCACCCTTATGGAAGTAGCTATCATAGGTAAAATTAGCCTACAAATCTATTTATAAGCCCAGTTTGGCAATATAAAGTTACCATTGCTAACAAAACGATTCGTTTTTGTTTATAGGAACTGAGCAGTAATCAGCCTATTATACTCCCACTGCTGGGATACAAGCCTCCTCTCGGTGTGAGGGATCCGAGGGAAACGTAATCATCGCGGGCCCAGTGTGACTTGGACGAATGTCACATGTCTTCGGATTTTTTTATTCTAGGACATGAAGGTTTCTTTACGATGAAAACCTTCACCGTTTTGAGAGCTGGCGTAGTGATGTTTTTTTTTCTGTTTGGCTGAAAATAGCCCAAAGCTCCATTTTTCACGTTTTCTGGCTAAATAATAAAGACAATACCAGCTGAATTATTTAAAAAAAACTCAACTTTAGGCGTAAAACAATTTGCTCTTTTAAAAAAAATATCGTTGTGACATCATGAAACTCACGAAAAATATGCGGTTCTAACATGATTCCTACCTGGTTTTTGCTATGCCTATGTATTTTCTTTTATTTTTTGCTGTCTTAAAACAAAACAAACGGTTTGTTTGGCTATATAAAGATCCTTTTAAGATTGAACAAACGTACGATTAACCAAAGATGTGTAACACAATCATTTCAATGGTATCATATATCATCTGTGTACAATAACCTAGACTATAGAATCCTAATTAGTTTGCATAACGAAGCTTTCGATAAAGATTTATTTAGGACCAGACTAAATTTAAATTGCTTGTCGAGCTCTAGTAGTAACTGAACAGAAATACAAGACGAAATATCTTTTGAAATACCACAAAAAAATCGAACCATGTCAACTATTGAATGGTTTCCAAGCTCATTTTTATCTGGACTATCATCGAAAACAGAGATAAAAATACGTTGAGCTGTGAAAACGATCATTTTAGTCTTATACAGGGGTCTTTTAAAACTGGCCACCAATTATTTGATTTTACAGAAGCACTTCCTAAACCAACCAAAGAATCGTACATTCAATATCGATACTTAGTTACAGTATCGATGCCGCGATTCGATTCGTTTCAACCAATTGCGTTCTGTAATGAACGGTGCTCAATGTCACGGAATCGAATGGTACAGCCTGATTGTATGGCACTCGAATGGGCACTCGATTCTAAAAGTCCGGGTAACAACATTATAAAAGTGGTGTACCCAGTTACAAATAGATAGACCTGTGAAATGTATTGTAAGCTAAAGAGCTAGAGGTCAAGTTATATTTGTTCTAATTTATTGAGTTTTTGGTGTACATTTTAAGAGTAAAAATGCACTCGTGAGCAATAAATTGGGTCAGAAACAGAAAACTTAATAATATCTTAGAAACGAATGGTATCTTATTCAAGTAAACTGTTTTTTTTTAACTTAACCAACGAAAATCATGTTTTTTAATGAATCATTTATATGGCACAGCAAAAATTTAAAAATATTTAACCTGTTTGATAAAGATGGATATTTATCTATTTCTCCCTTTTATTTAATGTATTTAAATATTACCTTCGTTCGCTAACTAACAATGCTAATTGGAAGTGGCATTAGATGTCTTCGTCTTGAAGGACCAAAAAATATTTTCTTTATAATAATAACAACTTTTGTTCTTCGAAAAGATTTTTCCTTTTAGGTACTGCATAATATAATGCTAAAAAATGTTTGCACGACTTGCTCATTTAAAAACTTATAATAAACATGTCGAAAAAGCAAACAATTATTTTCTAGAATTTAATGAGCCCTCCAAAAAAAACTTTAATCATTATTTTAGGCCGAAAAAACGCAAGAACTAATAGAAAAGTGAACTCAAACAAAACCACTTCTATTTATGTTCCTAAGAACTCATTTTAACTTAATAGACAGTTTTCAATTTGCTCAAAAACTAAAGCCAACCGTCCACTGCTCCGCAGGATGTATACGAAGATGTTTGACACGTTAGTTGCGCGGTTCATTTGTGTGCCAGGCTCACATTCGTGCGTTAGCGTGGCCGTTAGTCACAGTGAATGATCCCGCCTACTTTTTTATTTATAGTGAGCTAAGTACACGTGCGTAGCTTATTCTTGGGCTACCTTAAAGTGCTCCAATACCTTTTAGTAGGGTAGAAAAATCTCAAAAGTTGGGGATTGAAAAGGTGACATCTTTTGCAGCGTGTAATCAAGGAAAGCGAGGGAGATGCGAAGGTGTAACGTGTATATGTAGAAAAATTTTGTTGTTGCATTTCAAGAGCCAGTCAGTAAATTGTCAGTCATTTTAAATTGTACCTTATGTGAATGATCATAAAAGTCATAGTGCTGCTGTTCCCTGGGACGCGACGTTTCACTTGAATTTGTCATCAAAATAAATAGGTACAAAAAATAATCCCGAATTAACCACAAACTATTCTAACAATAATTAAATTTGAATGTCTCGCAGTTATAGTAATTCAGTGAAACAATCATACACAAAACGGAGATACATCGGAAGTCGATTTGACAAAATTGAAGCAACAACTTAGAAAATATCTTTGCATTTTTTTTTCCGAAGAACACAACTTGGAAATAAATTATAGTGAGTGATATAGTGAGTGATTGGCGTTTGTAAAGATTTGAGCATTTTGTAGTACATCATAAATCTGTCTAACCTTTTCCCTACTATGTTGGGGTCGACTTCCCTTCAATTGAGCTGCATCAGCTGCAGACTGATGCAGCTCAATACTAGTACTTCATATGAAGCGTCTGCTTATCTGACCACCACAACTCAGTTACTGGGTTACACGAGACCCTTGATAAAACTGGTTGTCAGAGTTTCGGGCTTCTGGCGTTACAGATACAGGCGTTGGTCCCGGCTGTCATTTGTGGATCTTTGACAGTTCAAAAATCAACGAATGACAGCCGGTATCTGATACTTTCTTTATTATAGCCATGTATATGTCGCAGCCATACTGTATAACACGCCGTATTACAAATAGGCGCGCCCGATTGAAAAACGTCGCTGTTTTGAAATGCGGCTACCTTTCGTTCAGCCGGATCGTGGTGGCGATACATTCTACAAAGCGGCGTTCAACGTTGAGCTTTATTGTCAGCAAGAAGCAATGAAGGGTGGCTATACATTCTGAACAACAGATCCAAATAAGTATTTACTTTTGAAATCACAAAATTTGTATAAAAATAAAAATTCTTAAAGTATTTTCTTATAATTTTTTAAATATTTCTTATGTTAAAATGCTTACAAGCATACAATATTTTTTTAGAATATCTACTGGTAATTTAATACTATACTAGCAAATATAGGTTCTGAATGTTTTTATTAATCTTTGAAACTTGTTTTTATCTTTTAAGTATTTAAAACATGTATTTATTTATTAATCTTAACAAAATAGGAACAAATCAAAATTTGAAATTCAATATTATTTTTACTTTGTTGTGACACCGTTGTCGATTGTGACGCCATTTTTGTTGTTATGATCATGCGGCGCGTGTCAGATTTCAAAGCGGCGTATCGAAGATGCGCCCGTTTGTATGTGGGCGCCACGTTACTAAGCCGCTTTGACGAACGTGAATTGCTCATACAATGTGGCGTACTTCATTTCAGCCAAATTGAAATCCGGCGGAACGAATGGTAGCCGCATTTCAAAACAGCGACGTTTTTCAATTGGGCTCGCCTATTTGTAATACGGCGTGTTATACGATGAGGCTGCGACATATATACTACACAACCTTTCAGCACTACCTACTGAACACAATTCTTGATTCTTAACTTTCTTACTCGTAAAATTATTGTTTATTAATCCTAACGGGCGTAAGCGCCATTAAAACTAATGTCGCTTACGCTCTTTGGGTTCAAATATCGGTTCTCCAACACCCTTATAAATATGGATATGGCTGTTTTGTCTGGCTAGTGGCTTACTCCTGAACGGAATTGTATTAGTAATGAGTATTATTGAATTAATGCTAAGACCTAATTTTATGGTTACTGTTATGGGAAGGTTTAGTGTGTGACGGTCAAGACGTTATGCTGATTTTAAGAGCATGGTGTAGAGAGACGGGTTTTTGCCGGTAGGAGTCCGTATAATGTAATAAATTTTATAAACCTCTGTTCTGTCCAGCTAGAGAGCATCTCAGAGCTTTGATACAGAACCCTCAGTGCACGAGTTCTACTCGCACTTACGACGACTCCTCCGGTCTTTTTTATGTTTATTGAAAATCCTGTTCCCTTTGATATCCGTCTCTGAACCAAAAAATATAAATTTTGGTAGTTATTTGCGAAGCATTATTTGCAACCAAAAATAATCAAAGAAAATAAATGATTACATGGATATTAAAGTTTTTCGAGCAAATAAAATTTATTTCTTTCGTTTTAAAATGCAAAAAAAACAGAAATAGATTTCCAGGATTTTTTCAATTTAAAATCCAAATTGCGTAGGTTTCAAAGGCAGATTAAACAGAGCCTTTCAAAATAAATCCAACACAGAAACAAGGAAGGCTCGCACAAAGCGTTAACAGCATTTCCTCATCTTGTCATTTGGAACTTTAGAAAGGTGCAAACAGAAAAGGCATTAGACACTAAGACATTTGTCAATCCCTCTCCTGAATTTCAAGTGTCGACCTTGGGCAACATCCCTTTTGTTGAAAGACTTTAAGAAGTCGTCTCGAATAAGGAAAGGTTGTTTGGAGGTCACCTGACAAGAATTCTTTGACGGCCATTTTTGGATTAGTGGATTTTTTTCATTATTTATTTACTGCGCCCCGCGGTTTCACCTGCATAAGTCACATTCCCGTGGCTATATCGAAATAAAAAGTGTATCCTATGTCCTGTTCCAGGCCATGGTCTACCTGTGTGCCAAATTTCATCCAAATCCGTTCAGCCGTTTTAGCGTGAAACCGTAACAAATAAATAAAGAAACCAACAAACTCGCTTTCGCATTTATTATTATTTATCATTAAGTTAGGATAGGATTATACTTGATCATACCTACTAGAAGTGAAAAATAAAATACATGCATAATCCGTATTATCCAATGGGTTTCTTTTAAATAGAAATGTTTTTCAACTTGCTCGGGACCCTGGGGTCCCGGACCTTTGGAAGGCGTACGAGGGGCCGAAGCCAACTCGCAGAGGCCCGTTAGACACCCATAATGAAATGAGGCACCAACCCGATTATCCCTGTTCGCACTATGCAAGGGCACCCAAGGACAACCCCCGGTTGGTGTAGGACTATTTTATTTTATTTATTTGAAAGGTACACCAACGACGTGTTCACTGGAATATTAACAAAAAAAAAATAACATAAATGTTGAGTTATAGTGAACTAGTCACTTACAGGCGTACACAGCACTAACATTAAGACAGCTTCCAACAATTATTAACGAAGATCAAATCAATAAAAAACAAAATTATAAACGAAATTGGAACAAAATTAAAATTAAAAACAAAATTAAAATCAAAATCAAAAATATTAATTAAAATCAAAATTATTATTAAAAACAAAATTAAAATTCATTTCAAATAGGTACTAGATTTTAGATTTAAAATTAAAAAACATAACATTGATACACAAGTTTCAAAACGGTAGAACGCAATAGCGAGTGAGAGAACATTCTAGGATATGTGGCAAAATAACAAAAATAAAAAATAAAAATAAAAAATAGAACAAAACAAAAATTGAAATGAAATGGAATCATGATTCGTCGCTGATAGCTAAAAGTTTTCTGCGAAATTAGGAAAATGTGTCTGTAAATATATCAATATTGTTACAGATATCTATTTTATTATAATTAGCCATAAATCGAGTCAAGGGGGCATTGAAGCCAAGGTTGGTTCTTGGTGAGGACGGTGCAAAGGTATTTATTTTGCGCAGAGATCTAGCTACGGTACGCCTAGGTACAGATATATTAATTTCTGATAATAACTCGGGTACATCTGCCAGGTTATGGATGATTTTGAAAAACAAGAGCTGATCAGAAGTGCCTCTACGTTGTTCAAGAGGTAACATATTGAAGTGATTAAGCCTTTGGGAATAATTAGCGTCATGAGGGCAACTTGGGCATCTAAAGCGCAAGTACCTGGTGAAGGCCTTCTGTATACGTTCTATCCTGTCAATATGGACACGATATAGGGGATTCCAAACTGGGGATGCGTAGTCCAGTATGCTTCTGACAAGGGTGTGGTAAAGCACTTTTAGTGTGGATATTGACCGAAACTCCGAACACGTTCTCCTCACAAAACCCGAAATCTTTAACGCTTTAGCCACAATCGTGTCAATATGATTGATGAAAGTTAGCTTGCTGTCGAGTTGGACACCCAAATCACGGATGGTATCAACCTTTTGCAGAGGAACTCCATCCAACGTATAAGACGATGATCGTACCTGCTTTTTTCGCGTAAAAGTCATGTGATAGCATTTATTTGCATTGAGAGTCATCATATTAAGTTGACACCATTCATGCACTGCATCTAAGTCTTCCTGAAGAAGAAGAATGTCACAGTCTGTTTTAATTTCCTTGTACAGTTTTAAATCGTCTGCAAACATGGAACATTTACAGTGCCGTATTGAATGAACAATGTCATTGACGAAAATCAAGAAGAGAATCGGTCCCAGGTGAGATCCCTGTGGTACCCCGGAGGTGGAAAGATAAAACGGTGACTCAAAACCCCTCACAACCACTCTCTGTTTCCGCTCGAATAGATATGAGACAAACCACCTGAGTAGCTGGCCGGATATGCCAAATTGTTCGAGCTTTGTGATAAGTACTTTGTGGTTAACCTTGTCAAAGGCACTGCTGAAATCTGTATAGATGGAGTCAACCTGAGTGCGGGAGTCCAGAGATTTGCTAATGTCATTAACGTAATGTACCAAATTAGTGGTAGTGGATTTGCGAGCACAGAAGCCATGCTGTTGGGGAGCCAACTGCGCTCTTATGTGCGAGGTTAATATGGGACAAACAAGCGCCTCAAAAAGCTTCGCAAAGATGGAAAGAAGCGATATGGGACGATAGTTCGAACAATCGTCGACTTCTCCCTTCTTAAAAATGGGCACAACGTTAGCAACCTTCCATTGCGAGGGGAACGCAGAGGATTTAATGGATTTGTTAAAAATCATCTTTAGTGGAAGAGATAGGTTAGCTGCACATTTCTTGATAAAAAACGGGGGCAGGCCATCAGGTCCCGGACCCTTGCAAGCGTCAAGTCTCTTTAACTCCTTAAACACGTCTCTCTCAGTAAAGGTCATTCCACATAAAGCGGATTGAAAATAATTATGCGAGCTAGTACTGGGAGTATTCGGGCTAACGGATGGTATGAAGGTTGAAGAAAAGTGTGTGGCAAATTGTTTGCTTATTTCTTCACCAGATGTCGCAATATTCTGTCCCAAGTGCATAGTGGAAGGTATGTCGCTAGACTTAGATTTTTTGGCTTTCACAAAGGACCAGAAGAGTTTTGGGTTTCGTGCGATATTCTTCTCCGTGTTCATAACGTATGTCTTATAGCAATCCTTGATTATCATACTTGCGCGGTCGCTTAGGATTTTATATTCGTAATTATCTCTAGGGTTTTTATATTTTTTATAGCGAGATAGAAAGAAAGAAAGAAAGAAAAATAGGTTTATTTGTCACAGAAACACGTGCATACAAAAAGATAACATTAACCTGCTTAAACTACTTACTTAATTAAACTACTTAAACCTACATTAACTTAATTATAAATCATAAAAAGCTGCACGTCATTACTGTGACAAGAAGGCTTCCACTCAGCATGATGCTGTGCTATGGACCCACAGCACAGCGCTGATTTTCAGTGGTCACCCGAAAAGGACGTACGGAAATCAAGGCGGGTTCAATTAATTGTAAATAATAATAAATAGTACCTACTTACATAATAAATAGGAAAAAAATAAATAAACTTTAAGTAAAACGACAAACATAAAACAACACAAGAATATCCAGCGTTCTGTCTCGCTCCCACTCTTACCCTCGTGTCGTCGCCGTTCGCCAGCATACGCGCTCACAATAAAAAAAAGTACCGTTGCATTTCCCTATTGCGTCTATGCGCGTGATGACGTACTGTGTTGTTGTGTGAGCCATCGAGTCGGGCGCCCGGCCGCGGCGCAGCGGTGCGCGCGGCTCACGAGTCCTGTGAGGTCACGTGACGCGTCACGCGATTTGAGCTACTACCGCCAAATGACCAGTGGGAGACTGGCTTGCGCATGCATTTCCCTTCATGTCGACGCCTGATCAATGTGATTAACGTGAAGTGTTTGGTGATACTACTTACACAACCTATACCCACATGGCTATCGGCACGACGGAAGACGACGAGACGAGACGCGTCTCACGCATCGCTATGCCGCCTCGAGCCACCTGGATATTGATGTACCTTGCCCATAGATGATAAATCTTATGTGAGTATTTATTTATAAAACATTTGCTGCTCAAACTTTTGTTTTTCCAATAGATTTTTTTTCAGATGTAACTTAAAATTTTGTTTTGTTTTCAGGGATCTTATGGGAGGTGGTAGATCATTCCAGCAGCGAGAAGCGGCATACTTGAAACATCCCCTGAACGCAGTGGTCTTATGTCGAGGCATCGAGATCGGGTTGGACGTGGAACGAGCAGAATAGCTGTAGTGTTCGTGCCTCCAGCTAATTTTTTTATACAGGTATTCCGGTTTGTGTGTTTTTATGATACCGAACATTAAAACGGCTAAATGTAGTTTCCGTCGTGCAGCCATTTTTAATATGTTATGTTCATTTAAATACGGTGTGATATGATGCCTCCGGGGTATGCCAAAGCAATAACGAGCACACGCATTTTGTACACGCTGAATTAGACGTTCTGTACGGGAAAGAAGACACGGCCCGTATACAGCGTCACAGTAATTTAGTTTAGATAATACTAGGCTATCCACCAATCTCTTCCTCATTACTATACTAAGGAAGTCCCTCACCCTGTACAGAACCTTTAATCTATAGAAGCAGTTCTACTAGAGATCTAACTTTTTCCTTCTCGTTCAGTAATCTAATAAGAGACCTAGAAAACCAAAATGGGAATTTGCCATTAGATACTTTGGAGAGAGGAACACACTCATTTATAATACAACGAATATGCTCATACAGCTCTTGCACCATTGCATCGACCTCAGGCAGTTCAGAAAATATTTTTATCCAATCTATATCTCTTAGTTTCGAATTAATCAACGCATAGTTAGCACGTTTGAAATCCGGTTTTGTGATTCCTTTGTTTAATAACAGTGCTGGTGAAATATTACTGACAGTGATCATAATGGGTGGGTGATATACATCTACTTTGGACAATGGATCGATGCACTCGCTAACACTTCCTCCGTAAAAGTTAAACAGAATTAAGTCTAAGGTTTTGTTGTAACAATTTTTAACAGTATTAAGTTGCAACATATTATTTTCTGACATAAAATCGATTAAAGAGTAGCCTAAGCCGTTGGCGTAGTTAGTGGGGGTTGTACATGGAGAGTAAGCAAGAGTAGTGTCTATTTCCCAACTGATAAAACTGAGATTGAAGTCTCCTGCTATAATCGTATCTTCTCCTGTAGATTCCATAAATGAAGATACTCTGTCCAAAAATGGATCCAGTAAGACTTGTTGAACTGGTGGTGGGAAGTAAACGGCGCAGATATTTAAATTGCGGTGCTTTTTTCCATTGGTGATTTTAAGTCTTACCCATAGATCTTCGATTTCCGATTCCCATTTTGTTATACGTATAGAATCAATAAGCTTAGACACTGCGATCAGAACACCTCCACCCCTCCTGTTTCCAAGAGTAGTTGAAGCCCTATCCCTACGATAGACGTGATACCTGGAGTCGAAAATTTCGCCGTCATTTATGCCGTCATCCAGTCACGTTTCTGTTCCAATTATAACATCATAGTTGCCAAGTTGTGCAGCCCGTTTAATGGAATTAAGTTTAGTTTTCAGGCCTCTGAAATTCTGGTAATAAATTGTGAATTTTGAAGTATTGGTGCACGGTATCATTGCATAAGTGTCGGTTGAACAATCTAAAGTAAAGCAACGGCTTCCAAGCTTTTCATGTGTTTTGCTTGCTCACCGTCGGCTTTTCTGACGAGAACTTTGCCATCGCGTACCCACACGTATAAATATCCCTTATCACGTGCTGCTTTTCTAGTAGCCGCGTGGATTCTCTTGTTCAACGGGGACAGGTGTTCGGATACAAAAATTGGCTTGATAGCGCCTCCATAGCCCAGATGTTGAGTACTCAGTTTTTCTTTCGAATGGGCCTTGTTAAATTGTAAGACAGATGTAAGGACTGTATCTCTCGACTATTGCAGGATATGGAAACAAAACAATGATATTGAAATGGTTTGGGTGGCTAAAGTTGACTGGTAACCTGGAACTATGGAAGGACTATGGCCCCTGCCTGATCAATGTTTTATATAATACACGGACAAAATGGCAGAAATATTTTATTATTATTGTTATTTTTTGTGAAGCAGCATCTTTTTGTTAAGTACCTATCCACTGCGTCAAACTTCAGATAATAATGTTAATTTCATGCAAAAGTGAAAATCTTTTTAAAACCCTTTATAATGATAAATCATAATTATGTAATTCTTCAACTTATTTATTTTCAAGGATTCAATAATAACATTTTTTTTAATTATATTATTTAAAAATATAATCAATATTTGTAGGTAATTAAAATAAAGAAATAAGTTTCTAACTATACTATACTTTACATAGATAATATATACAAAATTCAAAACGAAAAAAATCCTTACACAAAATTGTAGGTATTAAATTGTCGGTAACTATTTACATAGACTCTGGATCTATGTACTATCTAAGTCCAACATTATATGCAGAATCCAAGTTGCTACTGAGAATTTCCTGAAAACCAATAACGGTCTTTCAAAATCAGTCGTAGGACGAACCAAATTAACAAACAGGGCGTTTAATATTAGGTCCCCACCTATGAAATCAGCGTTTTGTATGGGGAATTTTAAAGAGTTGCATTTTCATACTAACATTTTCTGGAATTAATAATTAACAAAAAAAAAAACTAAAACTAAAAGGACTTACTAATAGATATAAAGTCTTCTGGGCACGTTTCCGGATGACAGCGATGCCGACGAATACTTCGACGCCTGACGCCCCTTTGTTTTTATATCTATTAGTAAGTCCTTTTAGTTTTAGTTTTTTTTTTGTTAATTATTAATTCCATAAAATATAATGTTATATTAAAATGTAAACTAACTCCCATACAATCCTACATTAATAAATAACATTTTCTTAATTTGTATAATAACCATGAACACTAATGTTTTAAAACTTTTATGCACTAATGTTTAAAAACTAAGATAACGTATGCCACTTAGATTAAGCGACAAAAACAAGTTATGGCCAAGTTAAAAAAAAAAATAGTGGTCATTTCTGCTAACAAAATGAGGAGTCATTTTTAAAGTATTTTTATGTTAGAAAACTATAAGTAATAAGGTTTTTTTTACTATTGGTAGTTGTCTATGGTGGTCATTATTCGATATAATACCAAGCAATTGATACATATTTTAAATCATAGAAATGACGAGGTTCTCTATTTGTGAAAAAAAAACGCCAATTTCATAGATACATACGTAGCCTGCAAAATTAATAATCTATCTCTTCGACATTGTCACATAAGGTAAGAAGCTGACCATTCTAAGTCCAAACAATGAATAGCGAAATAAAAATAAATACCTCAATCGTTCAGAGTTTAAATTGAAAAGAAAACAATTTACAGCCACAAATGACCTCATTCTCAGACTCTTAAGATTTCTACAAGCGGGTATTGGAGCGCTCAGTAATTACAAACCGACTCATTTCCCACAGAATTTCACTTAAAGCCTACATTTTTAGAACATGGAGTAGGCAGCAAATGGAGTCTCGATGGAATGTTCTTTTGTTTGAAAGGTGTCGGCTACCTGGGAAGGCCTGGGTCCTGGCCATGGAGGCTCTCGGGCCTCGACTAAGGGGTCTCCTAAGCGCATGCATGGAGAGGGGCCAGTTTCCACTTCGTTGGAAGACGGGGAAACTGGTCCTCATAAAGAAGCCGGGGCGCCCTGCGGACTCTCCGTCCGCTTATTGGCCCATCGTGCTGCTCGACGAGGTGGGCAAGCTCTTTGAAAGAGTAATTGCAAACCGCCTCGTCGGGCGGCTGGTGCGGGTGGGGCCGGACTTGGCGGAGAGCCAGTTTGGTTTCCGCAGAGGGCGCTCTACGGTGGACGCCATCATGCGCGTACGGGCCCTCACGACGGGGGATGCTGTGGCCCGGGGTGGGGTCGTCTTGGCGGTGTCTCTCGACATCGCCAACGCCTTCAACACCCTGCCCTGGAGTTGCATAAGGGAGGCACTCCGGTACCATCGGATGCCGACCTACCTCTGTCGTGTGGTCGAGGCCTATCTGACGGACAGGGCCGTCATCTACCCCGGTCACCAGGGAGTGTGGAACCGGCGAGAGATGTCGTGCGGTGTCCCACAGGGATCGGTCCTGGGGCCGCATCTGTGGGACATCGGTTACGACTGGGTGCTGCGCGCCGACCTCCCCAGTGGCGTCAGTGTAGTTTGCTACGCTGACGACACGCTGGTCCTGGCACAGGGGAGGTCGCACCAGGCGGCGGCCGAACTAGCGACACGCGGGGTTGCGACAATCGTCGATAGAATCCGGCAGCTGGGACTCGAGGTGGCCTTGCACAAGTCCGAGGTCATGTGTTTTCATGGCCCTCGGAACGCGCCACCGTCGGGTTCCTAAATTACGGTAGGAGGGGTTCACATCGGCGTCGAGTCGACGATGAAGTACCTAGGACTCGTCCTCGACAGCCGGTGGAACTTCGTTGAGCATTTCCGACGTTTGGCTCCCAGGCTGGACCGGGCTGGAGCTGCCTTGGGGCGTCCTGCCCAATCTGGGGGGTCCAAACGCCTCCTGCCGGAGGCTCTACGCGGGGGTCGTGCGGTCCATGGCCCTTTACGGGGCACCGGTGTGGGCGCGTTCCCTTAGGCTGCGGCCAGCCCGCCGGTTGAACGCGTCCCAAAGGGTCATGACCATTCGGCTGGCCCGGGGATACCGCACGGTCTCCCGCGAGGCGGCGAGCCTCCTGGCCGGATTACCGCCATGGGATCTGGAGGCGAAGGTCCTCGCGCACATCTGGGAGTGGCGCGAGGAGATGAAGCGCCGGGGCGTAACTCCGCTGCCGCGAGAAATCGCGGCTCAGCGGACAGAGCTCCGGCAGGATCTCATGGCGGCATGGAGAGTGCGATTGTCGCAACCCAGTGCTGGGCACGCCACAATTGCGGCGATAAGTCCCTTCTTTGAGGAGTGGCTAGTGAGGCGCCACGGCGTCCTCACCTTCCGCCTGACGCAGGTCCTCACCGGACACGGTTGCTTCGGGAGGTTCCTGTTTCGTATAAGGCGGGAGAAAACGCCCGGGTGTCACCACTGTGTGGATCGCCCGGAGGACACGGTGGAGCATACGGTGGAGGTCTGCCCCGCTTGGGCGGAGCCCCGCCGTGTCCTCTTGGAGGCGATTGGCGGCGGTGACCTCTCGCGTCCGGCTCTGGTCCAGGCCATGGTACGGAGCGAGAGGGCATGGGAAGCAGTCACCTCCTTCTGCGAAGCAGTAATGCTCGCGAAGGAGGAGGCGGAACGCGTGAGGGAGAGGCAAAATTTGCGCCCTCACGCCCCTAACCGCCGCCGCCGCTGGAGACGCCCTGGGCGTCGGGAATCCCAGGTGGATTCCCGGCCACCATAGGCGCGGGCTTGCGGACGGCGAGCAATGGGTAGCTTGCCGTCCGATCAGGACCAGGCCCGGGTCGATGGCGCGTCGTGTTCCACGCGCGCCTCAAAGAGATGTCAGCACAATTGGCGGGGTCCTACTGGCTAGGACCGATGCCTGCCAGGGTTGCGGGTTAGTCCGAAAGGGATACCGGGACCTTGGCAACAGGCAACTGAAGGAACACGGGTGGGTTTTAGTCAGTAAAAGTCTGACACGCCCTTCCGCTCCACCCAGAGCGGGAGAAGTCATTGGACGATTTCCCAGCCTCAAAAAAAAAAAAAAAAAAAATGATGACAGTACAATCACCGCGCTTGCATAAAAGGTTGTTGATTCCGGTTAGTTTTTACTAAATTATTGTCAAGGGAAATCATTGCTAAGCAAATTGACTATCCACTTAAATTGTCACATATTTAAATCACAACTGTCATTCTTTGACCATTGCATGAAAATCACGTTCACCCCAAGTACAGTATTTTTATCTACGAAGCGACGCGAGCTTTACTAGTGGTAACAAAGTGTACAAACACGTTGTGAACGAAGACGTGTGACGTGTGCTTGAAGACGAGTAGCGTCAGCACATATATCACACACACGCACACATTCACACATACTTCCGACTTTACCATTATCTCGGACGGAACCGGCATTTGTACACTTGGTAACCACAAGTACTGTAAAAATACTATAATAATAAAGCCAGTGCTTAAGTACGTATATTCTAATATCATGGTTTTTGAGAAGGTCGTTACTACCTGCGTGACAGCCAAGACGTGAGACGAAGACGTGAGACGTGATATGTTTTTTTCAAGCATATTTATTTATGTTAGACTCTTATTATCTGCGAAGTATCAATTTTCAAGAAGTTTCAGTGATACAGTTGGTGATATCAAATCTGAGATTGAACTAAAATAACTGCACCAGACTGCTTGAAAAGTGATAATGTTTTAAACTTTTTAGTAGCAGCGGATTTTTTTATTTAAAAGAAATATTGTGTAGGTTTATTAATACCATTTTACCCACCTATGAAGATTTTGTAGAAGCATTGTTAAGGCGACGCCGACGTTCACATGCACACTATTCATTTACTACATCCTCAGTGATTTAGAAGCTCTATCGCTTAGAGTATTAAGGACAACGTATGTAGGCTTTATTTCCATATTAATAAACAGATTATGAGCTTACAATATACTGGGAGTCTGGGAAGCTTTGACGTTGTAGTTGTCATAATTTATGATAAATTATTATTAATTTTAATACTTTGACTACCCAAGCGCCCGGCTGGCGCCGCCAACTTTCGGCGTTTGAGTGGTTAAAAAACGATGATTTGGAGGGTTACACGACATTGGTCAAGTGTGATATTTGCCAAATCGGCAATTCGTCTTTGATATTGGTCAAAGCTGTAGTTCGTCAAATCGTGTTTTTGTCCAATTACGAAAGCCGAATACGCTATTGGTCAAGTAATTTAATTACAATCAACTGTAATAATGAAAGTATCTCATGATGTTTTCTTATAAACTCATTTATTTAATTCTTATTATTTACAGAGAATTCATACCCAACACACACAACTGTTTTAAACACTTTAACGTATCTAATTTTCCACTCAATAATTTTTCTATTATTTTTTCTATTTTGGCATCTTTTATAATATTGGATGTTTTCCTCTGCTTCTCATCTTGTTTTTTAACTTTATTTAAATAATATTTTGCTTCTTTTTTTAAAATACTTATACAGCGCGCCGCTACAATGGCGACATTAATTTAACACACGGGTAGGGCTAGTGGCCAGTAAACATAAAAATTATAATAAAATAAAATTTTCGTAAATTGAAAAATTTAAATTTTCAAACAAACTAAATAACAAAAACATAACCAAAATTGAGAACACTATGTAAAAGATTCATTCATGAAGCTACCTACCAGCTGGCTTACGTTCTATCGGTACTATGCTTTGTCGGTATAATTTCTAAAAAATTGCGCGGCTTTCCTCTATTTGCCTACCATATGATCCGTGACCCCGGCAAATGACCCCTTTGCTACAGTTCTTTAAGTATAGGTTGCTCCAGGATGGCAATTTAAAAAATTGTAAATAAATCAATAAATAATAAAGTTTAATGAAATTCTAATATTTTAATAAAACGAATACATGAAATCGTATACGTGTATTAAATTAATGTCGCCATTGTAGCGGCACGTTGTATACATGAAAATAATGTGATTTTCTTGTACTTTAATCCCTAATCTCGGATGTCAAGCCTCGACTGCGTTGGTGGTACGATGGCGTCCATTTGCACAACACCACATGTCCTGAAAAATCCTTTTTTGCCATAGTTCAGTAAAATATTTTTGAAAACTTATTAAGTTTTAAATGTATTGTGAAAACAATTGTTGGCTAACCTTAATAAATAAATTGCTAGTTCAGGAATATACTGATATAGTAACGCTAGATTTGTGGTTAGTCTAACAATTTTTTTCAAATTGTCGTCAGTCATCATTCCAAGAGCTTTTGCTTTTTTACAAATTGCTTGATTACAATGAAAAAAGCAGCCTTTGACTAGAACATCAGGGAAAATGCTTTTTACAGCGTTAATTATTGCCATGTCGTAATCACATTTTAGATAATTCACATCAAGCTTGAATTGAGAACGCAAAACCGAGAATACTTTCTCATAGGTTTGCTGAGTTTTATTAAGCAAGAGGCAAAAGAATATAGGAATAATATTGGTGCTTGCTCTTGTACTGCCCACGTCTACGTGTATTGATAAAAGTTGAAAAAAAGGTCGCGGTACGGCTATAAAAGTGCCATCTACAAAAATTAAATCCGTATTTAATGCTATTTCTATACCCTCAACTGTAGCAAAGATGAAGAATTTCGGTAGATCGTCTTTGCTTTCATAAACCAAAAAATCATTTGAAAGTATGGTTTATCGACTGTACATGGACTTGACCAATAGCGTATTAGGCAAAATTCGTAATTGGACAAAAAGATGATTATTTGACGAACTACAGCTTTGACCTAACAAATTGCCGATTTGGCAAATATCGGACTTGACCAATGTCGTGTTACCCGATTTGGAAGAGTTCTTGACTCACAGAGAGTATTCCTGAGTTTATATTTGAAAACCTGAAAACAGGGCATTTTATTCACTAAAATGAACGACTTTTAATATAGGACCGAGCAGAAATCGCGAAAAAAACGGAGACTTTTGTGTGTGCATAACTCGACAAAATAGGGGGGAACAGTCGATTTTTTTTTGCAATTTCAGTGTTGTCCATAATGATGAGTACATGACCCCTTTTCAGGTTACAGCTTTTTTTTTCACATTAAATTAAATTATCTCTTACACTTTGTATTTAAACCCACAAAGCTTTGCAAATTAACTTAAAAGGGGTTCATAGAAATGCTAAGTACTGTGAGCCAAACAAAAATGGTATAACGTGTCGTTTTTTAGTCAAAATATTGAATACTGCGCGGTTTCGGTGACCAATGAAAGTTGAAGATAGATATAAATGATACGGTATACAGTGCAGGCGTCAAATATCACAATTAAATGCACGGTATTTTTTTAGGCTTTTATACACAAAACCGGAATGTTGTGTGATAATAAAACTATTTGTGTATTGGTAGCATATAAAAAATAACAAAAGAGCGAGCGAAAATATAAATGATATTATTATTATGTACAAAAATTATATTGGGCTTGAAATTGAATCTCCTCAATTTGTAAATTGTATAATTTCAGGAATTTCTAGGAAAATTTTATATGTAGTAGTCATATGAAAGTGATCCTTTTTTTGTTTACGTTTAAAGCTAAAATAATTTAACACATAATACTATTTTATTTTATACTGATGAGCTGATGTTATTCACAGTCGTGACACGTGCCATTGAGAGGAGCACGTGGCTAATAACAACCTCACGATTCGATCGAAGAATAAACTACGCTTGCCTAGGTCACTCTGTGGATAGTTTAATCATCCGTTACATACGAGTACTAAGACTTTTCCGTGCTACGGAAAGCACGTTAAGCCGTTGGTCCCGGGTGTCATTCATAGATCTTTGACTGTCGTTACACTTAGTCAGAAGCCCAAATGTCTGACAACCAGTCTTACTAAGCAAGGCGGTGGGGGTTTTGGGTGTTCAAACCGCCCCCAAAATTTCTCAGCCAATCCGTTTTATACATAATTTAATTTTAATATATCATTATAACCCGCTTCATAATGTGATTTGAATGACCTTTACTAAAAATTCGTTTGAACTTTTTTATTTACGTTACTTACTTGAAAAAAAAAAATAGAATCGAAATTGAATTGTTTTTTATTACTTAGCAGAAGGTGTAAAAAAAAGAGTATTCTCCTCAGGGATAAGGGGTTTTCGTCTTGGTTCAGCTTGAATCCCTCGCTGCAATCAGGATTCTAGACCCAACTCCCTCGTTTTGCTCGGGAGCACAAGAATGTTTCGTCATGGTCGGGATTTAAACTAACGCCCGTGACATTAGACACTGCTTTATTCCCTTAGTGAATAATCTACTTTACAAAAAGATCTTAACTTTGATGATATATTAAGAGGAAATAGGTTGAGGTCTTTTCTCCATACAAAAAGTCATAATTCGAGGTTTGGCTCTCGTCTATTTCCCCCTCCAATATTGGACCAATTTGAAAGATATTTTATATACTTAAATTGAATAAGAAGGATATTTTATATGTTTTTATTTAATTCGAAATTCGTTAATTCAAATTTGTACAATAGGCCTCTGATGACTGCGGTCTGAACAGGCAATTTTGAGCATTTTCCGAGGGTTGTTAGTGCTTCTACAGATAATTTATCATCAAAATGGTACAATATTGGCGGAGGAAATAGAAGAGTGCCGAACCTCAAATTATGACTTTATGTATGGAGAAAAGACCTCACCCTATTTCCTCTTAATAACTTCTCGAAGACAAATAAACGTATGATGATGAGTATCGTTTCCATCAACTTTTCGAAAAGCTAAAAATGAAAATCATGCGATCTAAATGCTTCCCTTTTTTGAGATAGATTGAAATAAATATTTATGTCGGAATATTTGATAAAAAAAGGAACTGCGGATGGTTTGTGTCGACGTCCCGAGTGTTGGGGCTCAGTGTTAGGGGCAAGAGTTTTATAACATAACTAGCATTTTCGCACCTTCGTTCGCGTGTCAAAGTCAAATAATTTATTTCAAATAGGTAAATACAAGGCACTTTTGAACGTCAAAAAAAAAACAAAGAAATCGAACTGATTCTAGTTGCCCCTTCCAAAAGGTAGTTTTCGTATGGAGAAGAATAGGCAAGAAACTCCACCGTTACTCTTTTAAAAAATGTTTTACAATATTTTGTATACATCAATTACATATTATATGTGAAGACGATGCACCTAGAATAAGATTACTGTACCACAATAGATAAAATAGGATTAAAAAATGGAGCAATGACAAATAAATTAATTGATAGATGTAGACATGGTGCTCACTCGCGTGGAGTTCGGAAACTACCCTCCTGGACCATAATAATGTGTACATCTGCGGATAAAAATTATCCTTTGTCCTAAACCAGCTGATGGTCTACCTGTGTGCCGAAATCCGAGTCGTTATTGCGTGAAATGTAACAGACACACAGACAGAGTTACTTTCATTCACATTTATGAGTAAAGAAGACTTGTTATCTTAAAGATTAGTACCATAGAAATACAGTATGCAAGGGTAAACACCGTTGCCACACTCAAAACATGGGTAGTTGACTTAAATATAAAAATAAATGACCCAGTAACAACAAAAATAAAACCTTATTTTCATTAAAAGATTTTAAAAAGTAAATATCCGTCACTGTCCCGATACTCATGGATACGTGTTCGAGAGAGCTGCGAAACAGCTGACGGCTGGTCATGTAACGTCCCGCGCGCCCCGCCCGCCCCCGCCAACCGCCGGCCGCGGCCGGTCGTTGCCCTTGCGTGTAGGGTGAAATATTCTTGTGGAAAAATGAAGATTTCCTTTAAAAAAAAAAAAGTTGTATTTTTCCATTGATTTTACATTCTATAAATGAAACCAAACCACTGGTTTCAAGGATAACGGTGTTTACACTAACACCCTGTATAAAAAACAGTTCAGTACCGTTCATAATTATATTTTTGTTGCAATATAATAAATTATATTTGTTATACGGTTCTACCTTGGAGGAGCTCGTGGTTACGTAATAACAGTCGCACGGGTCGATCCAACAGGTTAAGCTACGCTTGCCGGGGTTGGTCCGTGGATGGGTGACCATCTTTACATACCGAGACGCCTCCATGCCTCGGAAAGTACGTTAAGCCGTTGGACCCGGCTGTCATTTGTGGATCTTTGACAGTCGTTACGGGTCTTCAGAAGCCCGAAAGTCTGACAACCAGTCTTACCAAGGGGTATCGTATTACCCAGTTACTGGGTTGTGGAGGTCAGATAGGCAGTCGCTCCATGTAAAATACTGGTATTCAGCTGCTTCCGGTTAGACTGGAAGCCGACTCCAATATAGTTGGGAAAAGGCTAGGCTGATGATACGATTCTACCTTGATGAAACATTATACTTTTTATCTCACGAGATCGAGACTTAAACGGGTAAAACCGCGGGGCGCAGCAAGTATCTTCATAAGTACATAATTATTCTAGATAACATGAACAACATTGTCGGGTAAGTTCAAGACTAATTACGTCTCGTAACTTGTAAAGTAATAACATTGTTTTCCCAACAACATTGTTTTACCTTAGAAGTTAGGAAGTAAGAAGTAGACTGACGAGGTAGCAAAACGATCGTTTGTATAATGGTCTGTTTTGTGGCACTTTTCTAGTACCTAGTTCAAGTTCGTCTGGAGGTCGTAAGAAGGATTAAACTGCTAAACTGTTTATACCACAGAATAGTATAGAAAGCGCACTCCGCATTTTAGGTATGAAGGTGCAAGTCCGCGGTGGGCTCGTCTTGTCGGGCCAATTCAGTGAGCGTAACGTAGTCAGAAGGTATGAGAGTTACGCGATAGAAACTTCGAAAGTGGGGCAACTTTTATGTGAATAAACTGTAGGTAATTAGCACTGTGCGACCTGAATTTTATTATACTTTGTATCATAGCAAGAGTCGCTTTTTATTTAAATGATTTTGCGGAGTGAACCATCTGTATTAATCTGTGATAACACTTGAGTTTGATAGGCTTCTTATGCCTGTTTTCACTAACATCTAGTTAAGCGAAGTCTTACTAGGTAATGTTAGGAGGTACCTTAGCAAACACGCTCGTTTTAACATTCGTTTCTTACTAGGAGACTTGTAAGCTTTAAATCTCAATTCGCGACTAACTTGGATGTAGCGTTAGCCTGCCGCTGCTGCCACAGCACGGCTCGCTTCGCTCGCTTGGATCGCGCGCGGTTGTTCATAGTTCAACGTTTGTCGGGGTACCCTAGCTTAGTTACTGCGACTTAATGTGAGAAAAATCCAGACAGTTATAGAGAGGCTCAATTGTTAAATAAACGAGTGCATCAAGTTTTTAACATTTTATGTTTAACGATATAGTTTAAATATTAAAAATCGTTTCTTTTATTAACATGCCGCTGGCAATAATTGTCTGCCTAGCCTTTTCCCAATAAATTATGTTGAGGTTGGCTTCCAGTCTAACCGGATGCAGTTGAATACCAGTAGGTATTTTACATGGAGCCACTACCTATCTGACCTCCACAACCCAGTCACTGGGTAACACGATACCCTTTGGTTATACTAATTGTCAGACTTTCGGGCTTCTGACGACCAATAACGACTGTCAAAGAACCGCGAACGACAGCCGGGACCAACGGCATCACATGGTTTCTGAGACACGGAGGGGTCTCGGTAGGTATATTAAGATGGTCACGCATCCATGGGGCCAAGTCTACAATTTACAAACGTTTCAGTGGTCTCGCAATGATGAGTTGCAGTGCAGTTGAGTCACACGTTTGTAAATTTGTAGACTTGCCCCCCAGTTCGATCGACCCGTGTAGTTATTATTATTTAGCCACGGGTCCCTCTTGCGATAACTCGGGGCTCGAAATTTTGTCGCTGCTTTTGTAACCCCAACTTTAGGGATAGCGTATAGTATACCCATCCACTACCCTAGTTACCGAAAATGTTAGTAACATCAATGGTCGGCCGATATACCATGAGTTACCTATACCCGTTTCGGTTTCTGCACTTTAATAAAGTAATTTTTCATAAAGCTGGTATTTGTACAACATACATAAATAAATATTCGCCTATTTCTATGGGGGTAAGCAAAACCTACCGACATAGCCCAAAGTATTGCCAAACTTAAGTTGCAGTAGGCAGGGCACATTGCTCACACACAGTTGGCTGGTGGGGCCAAAAGGTTCTGGAGTGGCGACCACGTACCAGAAAAAGTAGCGTTGGAAGGCCCATAAGTTGGACCGATGACCTGGTGAAGGCCGCGGGAATGCGCTGGATGCGAGAAGCACAGAACCGATCGAAGTGGCGGTGCTTAGGGCAGGCCTATGTCCAGCAGTGGACGTATTTTAGGTGAAATGATGATGATGATGAAGCAGGAACTACAGAAAACTACCTGCTACGGTCCTTACATACTTTTTTTGCTTCGACCACCTTCATACATTTGGTTACACACCTGACCTTTCTAAAGAACGTATTTCACCAAGAACAATGTAGGTTCTTCTAGGGCGTTGTTCCGTTGTTTCCATCTACATCTGCCTTGTAAAAACAATCTGTTACTTTTTGTTAGAACACGCAATAAACTTTGATTGGTTAAAAAAGCAATGGTTTTGCAAACACGTTTAACCTTATTTTAAATTCGTTACCTACAGATATACATCATAATAGTCACGGTTTATTAATGTCTAATCTTAATAATCTCGCAGTTAATAGCTCGTTATTATTTCCATTCTATATTCAGCACCCACCACTTTGCTTCATTTATAATATCATTGCCGATATTATAAATGAAGCAAAGTGGTGGGTGCTGAATATAGAATCATTATCATTAGATCTTTCCCCAAAGTGAGCTTACGTGCTGCAAAGCCGAATACACCAGTGTACATCTCCCGCATGCACTACACCACTAAGGCGAATGACATCGTGGAGTACGTGCGCCAAAAGACGAGATACGCGCCGAGGGTGCAATTACTTGAATCGCACCGGAACGTCAACTTCAAGGCGTTCGTCATGCGTGTGCCAGACTGTTATCTTCCCCTCGTCATGGAAGAAGACTTTTGGCCGCAGGACGTGGTGTTCCGTCGTTTTCGCAGACAAGTTCCACTGTACAGCACAAAGTCTAGCTAGTGCAGAGTGA
Organism: Lithophane semibrunnea; assembly: GCA_947363905.1. Taxonomy (NCBI): domain Eukaryota; kingdom Metazoa; phylum Arthropoda; class Insecta; order Lepidoptera; family Noctuidae; genus Lithophane; species Lithophane semibrunnea. Next base: position 5,028,112 of record OX376210.1, on the reverse strand, counting down.
AGAACTACTAACATAGTCTAAGCCTTATTTATTAACACAAGTGTAGTTTATAGAATATGTAGGTTTAGGTTAAGGTATTTTATCTATGGGCCTGTGTCGCCTGCAATAAATGGTTTATTATTATTAGTAGCATTAACTGGGCATGCATAATCTGCCTGTAATGTTACCACTGCTGGGACCCAGCCCTCCTGTCTGTGAGAGTGAGTGACCGTAGTGCGGTAGTGCGGTAGTGCACCACGTGCGGGTTGGTGAATATCAAATGTCTTCGACTTTTGGTTCATGTTCCACTTAGGTAACCCCGGTTTCCTCACAATGTTTTCTTCACCGTTTTAAGAGTAGTGGTGATAGAGTAAATTACAGAAAGTAACGTCCCTCATTTCATTAATGTTAGCATTTACTTGGTTCACTTAAATGTCCAAATCTAAATATTATTGCTTTATCGTTACCCAAAAGCTTTTAGTAAATGCTCGCAAATAAAACCGATTCCCTTTACGAGGCTTTAGTATCCTCATTATATATTTATAAAAGTATCACCGGTTGGTATACATACCTTTATCCGTTCTGAGGTCAATTTGGTAGAATCGCTTTACGAGATAGGTCAGTTTAGAGTAAACTGTTTAAGGCTCTTACATACTAGCGTGATTCGTCCCTCGACGCGAATTTTAACAAAACAATTTCTGAGAAAACTTCACGGCGAACAATGCGGCGGCGTCGCGTCGCGCGACGAATCGCGCCAGTATGTAAGAGCCTTTATTTGTACCTAATTTGTTTTAGATATGGTTAGTTTGGGACACTGAACTAAAGGATTTTAGGGGTATGAGGAGCAGGGTGTAAAGTTCACTCATCCTCTATAAAAAAGGGAGGATCCTCCGTCCAGACGGGTGTTGTGTCTGGTGGGCAACTGCCCAACGATTGATGTCGGGTTCTTATATAATTATATATTATGTCCATTGCACGGTAAACTTTAATTGCGCGATGCAGGATTTTGTATGACGTCAGGATTTTTGTGTGACATCAGGTTTTTGATGCGTAGTTCGCATGTGGCGATGTAGATACCGCCACAGGATTAACCGATAATCTATTGTTAGCATTGCAGAATACTGAATTGATGCTGTGAAGATTTCATTGTAAAAATTCAACATTCTATTATTTATGGGAGCTACTAGTAGTGTGTGGTTCTTTCCTCAAAAGACCATTTCAGATGCTAATCTACATGGTCCTCATATGGCCTGACCAAGGTCATATCATCTGCCTAGCCTTTTCCCAACTATGTTGGGGTCAGCTTCCAGTCTAACCGGATGCAGCTGAATACCAGTATTTTACATGAGCGACTGCCTATCTGACCTCCGCAACCCAGTAACTGGGTAATACGATACACCTTGGTAAGACTGGTTGTCAGAGTTTCGGGCTTCTGACGACTCGTAACGACTGTCAAAGATCCACGAATGACAGCCGGGATCAATGGCTTAACCTGGTTTCTGAGGCACGGAGGAGTCTCGGTATGTAAAGATCACCCATCCACCGACCAACCCCGGCAAGCGTAGCTTAACCTGATGGATCGACCCTTGTGGCTGTTATTACTTAGCCACGAGCTCTTCCTGACCAAGATTATGTCTGGACTTTAAAAGAGACGTCAGAGTAGTCCGATAGGAAAAGCCGACCTCATCTAGCTTTTTTTAATTTTTTTTTTAAGTCGTGTTAAAGTGATTCCAATATCCTATTTACAGAATAAACAATTTCATTTCATTTCACTGAAAACGGGCATAAGAAGGACTATATTGAAACTAATTTGAAACTGTACCAAATTTTTGAAAACAAACAATGTGAAGCCATCCAATAGAACAACACAAAATGTTTAACAAGACGAAATCAGAAGCCGTAATAAATCAAATTAAGACTAATTCAAGTGCTCTTTATTCCTGAAGGTTAAGACACTTTTTTACATTAAGTGCTAAGTGGATCACTTAAAGTAGAGAGAAGAAATCTTAGGATACGATTGAAGTAGGTAGTTACTAGCTTTTTGTTGTAAAAGGTCAAAATGATCGCTGTGATTCGCTGTGCTGTGGATCCCCATAGCGCAGCATCATGCTCAGTGGAAGCCTGCTTGTCACAGTCATGACGTGCAGCTGCCGATTATTAATCTTTATACTCGTGATCTCATATTTGTACTCAGATCTATTTTGTTTAATATTGCTGATTATTTAATTGTTATCTTTTTGTATGCACGTGTTTCTGTGACAAATAAACATATTTTTCTTTATATATTTCTTTCTTTCCTTATTAATACTCTGAGACTTATCCTTGTGTCCTAATAGAACGCAGAACGGTTCGCCAAATCATTTGGATCAATTTACTTGGATTGATTTGCAACTAACACTACATGATACGTAAGTATTCTGATCCATTTGTTTACATTTCCATGACCTACCAGACAAAACGAATCATCAAAATCGATTCATAATTGGCGGAGTAATCATGTTACATACATACAAACAAAAAAACATACAAACGAATTGAGAACCTCCTCCTTTTTGAAAGTAGGTGGCAAAAAACGAAAATTGAAAAGCAAAGACACCGACTTCCGAAATTAAAGTTATTTTTCACTTTTTTAGTGTTTTTTTTGGAAGTCGGTTGTTTTTTTTTTGTAGTAGTAAAAGTTTTTTCATATAATACAAACGTGTTCTAAAAACAATTATTCAAAATACAAAATCTTCAACCTACCCCATTATCCAACAGCGTCCATCTCTAAGGACTGGACTAGGAAGCCTAACTGCCTACCTCAAGTCCCGTGGGGCCTTGGCTCCAGTCCAATATAGCTTCAACAAACATATTGACAAATGACTACACACTCTACTTGTTAAACCAGTGAGGCGAGACGGATTTATTTGTTGTTAAGGCCATTTTGACGAGGGTATGTTTTGTATAATATGTTTGGATATTGAATATTGTATGGCCATTTTAAATGGCAATATGTTAGTTTGGCTCACCCATCTTTACATACCGAGACTCCTCCGTGCCTCGGAAAGCACGTTAAGCCGTTGGTCTCGTCTGTCATTTGTGGATCTTTGACAGTCGTTACTCGTCAGAAGCCCGAATGTCTGACAAGCAGTCTTGCAAAGGGGTATCGTTTTACCCAGTTACTGGGTTGTGGAGGTCAGATAGGCAGTCGCTCCATGTAAAATACTGATACTCAGCTGCGTCCGGTTAGACTGGAAGCTGACCCCAACATAGTTGGGAAAAGGCTAGGCAGATGATGATGATGTTAGTTTGGCTCGTATTGTGATTCTGTTGCAAACTGGCTATTAATGCCTGTTTTATAATCAGCCAACGATTTCACGAATGCTGCTGAGAAATATTCAGTGATGGCCAGCCTTCAGTAATTGGAGAGGCACCAAAATAAGAAGAAGAACTTCTGTTTTATCTCCAGATAAGTTTCAGTTAACCGAAAGATGTTATTTTGGAGGTTTCATTTTTTAATGAAAAACTGTTGATTCGCATCGTAAAGTTCTGTTGTTGTACAGTAAGTTAGAAACTTTCTTTCCAACTCAATAAGCTGTAGTGCTATATTATTGCTGTTCATGAATCTGTTCTCCTATTTATGTAAAACTAACAAAAGATCGAGATTTCCTTATTAATTTTATGTTAGTTGAATGTCAATGTACTACACAATAAATTTTCTAAATGATGGTGAATACGCATCAAAATTCGTGAAGCAAAACGCGGTCACACAGACTCACGACAAGTAACTTTATAATAATGTATAGATTATAAACTAGTATGGTCCACCTTAGCAATAACAGATCATTTATTATTAGTAAATGTTCAAGATTTCAATCTTAACTTACTGCTTTATTTTCGACACCAACTTCATCTCACTAATCCCTTGATCTCTGAACTTGTCAAACAGCTGATTTCCTCTACAATTTTCTTTCAACATATCATGGTAACGACATATCCTAAACTGACGTCTCCTATCCTTCGTCACTTGAGATTGATGGCTTGTAATCGAGTCTATGGGGAAGGATGAATGATGTGCAACCTTGACCTTTTTGTGTTGACAACTCAACTAGCACCCTTCCTGTTGGCGTCGTTTTTTGAGGACATACGACTGGCATGGTTTTAATGTTTTATGATTGATGGTCTGAAGATAAAGGGATGGCCTTCAAAAAGTACGTAAAGATGGTAACGTTAGGCCAATCGGTATTAGACGCCCTGGGCGTCGGGAATCACAGGCGGATTCCCGGCCATCGTGGGTGCGGTGAGCAATGGGTAGCTCGCCGTCCGACAAGGACCAGGCACGGTTAGCGGCGCGTTGTGTTAAACACGCGCCTCAAAGAGATGTCAGCACAACAGAAGGGGTCCGCAAGGGCCGATGCCTGTCGTGGTCACGGGAAAGTCCGAAAGGGATACCATAGCCTCTGGCAACTTACAGGCAACTGAAGGAACACAGGGTGGGTTTTAGTCAGTAAGAGTCTGATACGCCCTCCCGCTCCGCCCAGAGCGGGAGAAGTTATCTAATAAATTCCCACCCAAAAAAAAAAAAAAGTCACACAAAACCTAGTTAACAACGCAATTGTAAGGCGCGTGGCGTACTGATCGCGTGTAACACGGAGTTGCATCATGGACGATTTCCCTGAAGTCCACCAGAACAATATGACGACGCCGAAGTAGCAACAGTACGTTTACTATGTCCGAGTAATTTCGTGTCTCGTTGACGTCCCGTTCACGGTACGGTGAACAAACCGTGTAAGATCACTTGTGTACTGTTTTGGTAAACGAAAAAAAATGTAAAACCACTTTTTGAATTTGGAAATTACACGTCGAGCATTGACATATTAAAAAACCCTATCAATGAGGTCGAGTAATATGCTTATAATTTGTTGACTTTCAGGCCGAGATATATCAACCTTACTTAGCTCGTATTTGGCTAAGCGTTATTACTGTGACAATTGTATAACTGTCAAACAACAAGTGCGAGATAGTGAAGTTACGTTTAACAAATCTGGGCGTCAGTCTTATTCCTGTAATTTTAAACTTATCATTATTTTATGAAAATAAGCTTCCTAGAACCATTAAGAAACGCATATCTAATATTCTCTTTAAACAAATTTATGCTTCGTTGAATGGCAAGAAAATCTCTTCTTAAAAGGCTAACTTTTTGTACAAGTCAAAGCACTTCGTTTGCTCCGTAACAGGTAAAATTAACTTGAGAGTTTTGTTTTACAATACTTACTTTCATGAAGTTTTCCCAGCCGGTGTCAAAAAAAGGAAAAAAAACAATGAGTCTCAAACGAAATTCGAGAATTTTCTTTTTAAAGGACAGCAAAGTTAGCGTTTTTCAATAACTTTCACCTTCCATCTTGGGTTTAAAAATAGTTTTATATTGGGACGCGTGTCACGAACTGTTTTTCATGAAGGAGGCAGGTTGAATGGTTGGAATTTCTCATGACTTTGGCATTCACTTATCAGGTAGGTACGTTAGGTTGGAAGTCAGTCCTAACCAAACCAATTACTTTGACAATGACTTTATTTATTTTTTGGATCATTTTTTTTATTGATTTTATTCTAATTAATATTAATTATTATGAATAAATTAACTAGTTTTTAATTAGAAACAAATGAATATATTTTTTTATGATACTGTATAATGAATTTTTAAATATAGTTTGGGAAATAAAAGGCTTAAATAAATAATAAGTACCTACAATAATTACAGTTGGCCAGAAAATAAAGTTGCACATTTGTATCGGCATTATTTTGAGTTTTTATTGTTTTCTTGTTATGTAACAACATAAACATGTTATAAGCAGTCATGTGTAATAGTAGGGGAGGCCATGATGCTAAATGGGGATTTACTCGAGCGTCGTGGGGACCTATTGGATTGTGAAGATTAGATGCTAAAAAGAAAAAAAGTTTATGTGAAGCATATATACTGTTTCACACGCTCCCCGCGTGTACAGATTCTCAAAAATGTAAAAAAAAAACAGTCACACAGACATACTCGAGCGCGTCAGACATTAAAAGCGTATACGCCCCACGTCTTTCTGATAGAGGAAAAATATTAATCTGCCGGTTTGCATGGTGGGGGTGGCCGTACGAAGGGGTAGAAAATAGGGAAAAAAAAAATTTACGAGCGCGTCAGACATTGATAAGGGATGTTAAGTGAACCCTCCAGCAGCTCCTATTCAGAAGACCGACGATTTGGACGCGACCAAAGGTCATGAGCGATTTTTTTAAATGCAAAAAAAAATCGTTACCTTGAAATACTCGAGCGCGTCAGATTATTATACAGAAGCTTCATCTTGATGTCCTTGTCGTACTGACCCATAATCTGACAATTTTGTGGAGGAATTTCCTTAATCTGATGGTTTGTTTTTATTTCATATTTTTATTTAATGTAATAAATACAATACAAAATATATATGCACACGCGTTTCATATGACGTTTTGCAACACACTTGCCAGGAAATTTGAAACTGCCGTTTTAATGATTTTAGCTTCTTCGGCTTGTGCAAATCGGCAGATTATAATATTTCCGTGATTCGTGACTAATGTCCTTCAAAATAAAATAAAAAATAACCGCGCCCGAGAATGTCCAGATGACGTTTTTTTTTTGCAACTTTGTGACTCTCCTATTTCCTTATGTCACGCTTAAATTGTCAGATTATTGAAATGCACACTTTTCTGCATGTAACTAATTTACCCTACCTTAATCTGACGCGCTCGAGTTTTTCTAACGATCTATTTTTTTTCACTAATCTGATCGGCTGCCCTACACGTTTGCCCCTATGTATAGGGCTCAGGTATGGTGGGTGTACTTCACAAGGTACAAGGTTGCCCCCCGTATATTATTCTACCGCGCTCGAGTAACTCTCGAAATCCCCGCTTGGGCTCCCCTACCATAAGCACGTCTTAAGTGATTTTATCTCCAAAATCTATGGTCGGAGGCTCTGTAGTCGTAGCAAATAGATAATTTGTCAATTATAAAGCTTTAAGCATTTTAAATCTTATTAATTTTTCTTTCGAAAACTTGGTCTTGGCCTGAATATTATTGTGTTTATTATGCACAAATAAAACACAGATTATTTTTTGTAATCTGAGTTATTTGTGCATAATAAACTATTACTTTTTCTTTCTATCGTTCATTTGCATTTTTCAGAAATATTAATTTTCAAATACTGACCGCAGTCGTGGCGTAAAAACTTTTCAATTCAATTTAAGACAAAATTACTTTCGTCACAAAGCGTTCAAAAGTACTTAGTGCTGTTTTAGACCTGTTTAAGCGCAGATCCAAAGGGTTCCCACTTCGTTTCGTTTTAACCGCAACAGAATTCATTTTGAGAATGAAAATTATTTTATTTAGCTTGATAAAAATAAATGAATTATTTTACTTTACGGCAATCTTTCATATAATTAAGTTTAACACAGTAGTATCTCTTATTCACACACGTGTAACATCGCGATTTTTAGAGATAAAGATATTAAAAATCTATTTTTTTAATATAATTATTTCACCTCATCGTTGGCAACACTGGAATGTCACTTTTCCCAAACAGTACCCAAAGGGTAAAACAGGATCCTATTACTAAGACTCCGCTGTCCATCCGTCTGTCTGTCTATCCGTCTGCCTGTCTATCCGTCTGTCACCAGGCTTATATCTCATGAACCGTGATAGTTAGACAGTTGAAATTTTCACAAATGATAATTATATTTCTGTTGCCGCTATAACAACAAAATACTAAAAAACAGAATAAAATAAATATTTATGGGTGCTCCCATACAACAAACGTGATTTTTTTGCCGTTTTTATAGATAATGGTACGGAACCCTTCGTGCGCGAGTCCGACTCGCACTTGGCCGGTTTTTTCTGTACTAATCATCTGTTATTAGTGTTTGATTTACTCTGCGTGAAAGTTGTGTTTTACATTCATTATTTGTATAACCCCGGCAAGCGTAGCTTAACTTGATGGATCGACCCGTGCGGCTGTTATTCGTTAGCCCCGAGCTCCTCCCATGAACTTCGTTCATAGCAAGCATCCTATATCATATTTTCATTAGCTATCCTTAAATTTTCCGCTAACCTCATTGGACGTTGTTCAATCCTCTAGAGATTCCCAATTAAGGTTCAAATTGGCTGTTTACACTGCAATACCAGGGGATCTCACAAATTGAGACATTTTATGTTTTCAGGAAGATTTTCCTAAATATTTGGGATTCAAGTAGGGCTGTAATGGAACTTCGGCTCCGCTTCGGAAAATGCGAAACCTCCGCATCTGCAACCGCCTCCATAAGGTATAATAAAGAAATATTTACTCCAAAACCAAGCTAAGACCCTTTAATGTAGTGGAGTTATAACTCAGCCATATTATATGCAATAACATAAAACTACAACATATATGGGATGGGTAGCCATGTCACCGCCCGCGCCATTTTCAATAACAATTCACCAAACTGTTTAGTGGAGCCGGATTAATTTACGAACCTCTAAGAAATCGCCTAGAAGTTAACAAAAACGCAAAACTGTTGTTTGTGAAATACAGGGTCAAATTAAACTAGCTAGCAAAACTAAATTAGCTAGCAAAACTAAATTAGCTAGCAAAACTAAATTAGCTAGCAAAACTAAATTAGCTAGCAAATCTAAATTAGCTAGCAAAACTAAATTAGCTAGCAAAACAAAATTAGCTAGCAAAACTAAATTAGCTAGCAAAACTAAATTAGCTAGCAAAACTAAATAAGCTGGCAAAACTCCGCAGTCGTGATGGGTTTCAATATCGAAACATAATAAAACAAAAAAAAAATAATTTGATGAATATTTTTGGGATACGTATCAGTTTAAAAAACAGTTGTTTTGTGTAATATTCACAGAAGTGATGCGTATATAGCGTGTAGTTCGTGGCCAGGGGCCATACTATGACAATTGTTCCACTGTGAAAAAGGGATAGTGCTATTCATCCCATATAGCTCCATCTCTCTCTGACACTGGAACAATTATAGCTGTAACACGTCATAGTACTGCCCCTGGTTACATAGCAGTGGACGGTCACCTTTGCCCGATCTCCCTACGTAATTGAGGTCAGACTCAGTTTGCTTCAGTCCTTAACTGCAAGTTAAATCTAGTCCCAGCATATAGTACTGACGGCTTTGAATATTGCAATTATTATTGTCGCCTCCGTTCCAAGTACTACGTGACGTGACTTTACATTACAAGCAATGTTCCTTGGTGAATTATAATGAGTTTGTGCTCAAACTTAACGTGTTTTGAAGTACATGGAAAATAACATCGCAGGGAAGGGTTAGGGCTGATTATATTGGACGGAAAAGTTATGAACCCTGAATGTAACATCGTTGTTCAAGATTGAAATTATCTCTCTGCCTTTCATGTTCTTATTACTTTCGTTTATGTACCGAACGAGATCGATTATTGGAATGTAATTATAATAACAACGAAAAAAAAGGTAAAGATCGGGGAGAATTTCCTCTCAATTTCTACTAGACCTAACAATATGTAAAGTTCTCACTTAAAATAGAATGAACCAATAAATACACGCCCAAGAAAATCTTAGTGAAGCATTCAATCAAGTGTATCTTTCGTTTAAATTCGATAAAGTTACAGAAAAAAAGGATCGGACCACAGAAGTATAACTTTTAGAAGTCACAGACTTGTGTAAAGTGCGCGGTTGGATTTGTGTCTCAGAGGACAAACATTTACTCGCAGTTCAGAACTTGGTACAGTATTCTTTAGTAGCTAAGAATTTCTCGCAGTTTTCACAGGCCATTTGGGGTTTAGTACTTTCTGGGGACAATTGTGATAATTTATAGTTTTAAATACCGAATCTTTAAATTAAAGGTAGACTGAAACAAGCTTGTGAAATATTTTAAGTTTATCCATAATAATTATCATCAGTAAGTAAGTGAGTTTATACTGGATTCACACGGATCGATTTTGAACAAGTTTTGTTGTTCAACAAAAAATACTTTGAATAAAGAATCTCTCTTACGTAAGAAATGACAAAAATACTTTAGGTTAGTTATAAAGGCTATAAATTCCAGATACTTTATCAGCCTCTAACATACCACAAATTAAGGTCGTCATATATTGGTGGGTTTAGACCGGGCGAAAATAGAACCAGAACATTATTTTCTTGATATTGTTGATAGATATTTTAGATTCTTGTTTTTTTGTTTTTTTTATTAACTTACCAACGAAAAACAATTCTGTCCCTGTTCACACAAAAGGAATTGGATCTAAAAGATAAAATCAAATGTGCATCCGTTCGCTCGGTCTTCCTGCCATTAAACATAACACTGTTCAAGTCATTTCTAGTACTTTTTTAGATATCCGTGGGTTCAAACAATCTATACGCAATGTCTTTGTCCCTCGAGGTTAAGTTCAGCAGATCCCGTATTAGCTTTGTTATTGAAAAAGTTCTACTAATGAATTTAATAATAAACTAGGCATTGAATCTTCACTATCTTTTTTCTCGCTTTTTTTTCTCGCGCGACGTAAACGTATAGTAAATTCGTTTTTTTTTAAATAAAACTATTCATTAGCATTTTGGTTACAATTTTACAACAAGCAGAATAAGTATGACCCAAAGCAATGAATAAAGTAACGAGTATTTTCGATTTTGCAATTGTTCGAATTTAATTTACGTTTAGGGTGGTCGCACATCTGACGGAAGATACGTCACGTAACGACAGAACAGACAAGGTGATAATAAAACATTCAACCTTAAGGTGTGTCCAAACATAAAGCGGCAATCGTGGGCGGCTGGACGCGCGGTGATTGGACGACTGCCGCGCGCGAACGCTTCTGTCTACCTGCCACACACACAAATATTTTTACCTAATTAGAGCGCGGAAGCCAAAATGTGTCCTGCAAACAACTCGCATTGCTGCCGCGTTCTCGCCGGTCAATGATTGGACACAATCAACCGATGATGCGTTAGTGAGTCGGGGAACTAACGAAATTACACTTGACGCATTTTTCGTCAGATGTGTGACCTTGATGCTACGGCTACACTTCGCATTATCGCGAACTTTTCTTCATGCGCTCTTTCTCGCACATCCCTCGATTACTCGCTGAGCAACAGAGAGGAGAGCGCACGAAGAAAAGTTCGCGATAACGCGAATTGTAGCCGTTGCATTACTTTGCGCGATCGTGCTAGTCTTCTGTTGGATGTGCGATCAGGGTGTACAACGCGCTATCGTCTTAGGTTCACTTGTATATCAATACAAAGCTACTTCGTTTATTGAAGAAAACAACTTTGTTGTTATGTATAAACTCATAGATCCTAAAACTTACCGATAGTTAATGGTTGAACTGTCAATCATCATTCCCCAAATGAGGTTTATTTAGAGTTTCTAATCTTATCATTCTTGACAGGTCAAAATAATAATGAGGACTCTTTTTGAAGAACAACGAAATATTTTAAAACTCATTTTAGTTTAGGTTCCATCTGAACGTAACTACAATTGCACCTGACCACAATTAATAAAAATGTAGAGGAGAGTGTAGAGGAGAGGACGTTCTCAAGTCGACCCGTATATTTTTTTATGTATGACCACGCATAACTTTTTAATGAGTGGTCCGATTTTAACGATTTTTTTTTATTGGAAAGGGACGACGTTGGTCCCATTTACTCGCAGGCCCTAAACTAAAATCCACCCCTAAGGGTAGAAAAAATGGGGTTGATTGATTTTTCACCTACTGTATTTTCAACTGTGGACCGATTCTGTTGAAGTTTCGCACACATTCGTAGTTCTGATGACACAACCACTCATCATCAACTCAAGATCTTTAACCTGGAGTTGATCTGATGATGGAAACGGAAGACAGTCGCGACAGCACCTTAGCAGTTTACAGCAGGTACATCGTGTTTGGGCTTATGTTGTTCACTTTGATGAGAACTATGACTGTCATCGAGGGTCTGACGATGGAGATAGAAGGCAGTTGAAGGAATTCCATTGAGGAAAATAAGATTAAGCAAAAAAAAAATGGTAATAAGGTTTTAGCCACAACATGAAATGGTAACTCAAAAGCGAAAAATAAAAAACTTATTTACAAAAAAGTAAACCAACGAAAAAAGTTAACTGAAAAGCAAAAAATTAAAAAAAATTGAGGCGGCGCCGAACAAACAAACAAACAAATTAATTAGGTAGGTATTTAATTATAGCGTATAATGGCAGCTTGATGAATCTTCGTTGAATGTGTGTTCGGCGCCGCCTCAAAATTTGTAACTTAAATTAGTTTATGAGCTTAGTTACACTAAAAGGTTTATTTCTTTTCCGTTAACTTTTTTCGTCGGTGTTCTTTTTTGTAAAAAAGTTTTTTGTGATTTATTAAACAGCACCGGCCGTAAAAATGAAATAATCCGCAAAAGTAGCGGAGTTACCGACATAGCTAGCAGAGTAAGCAAACTGAAGTGGCAGAGGGCTGGCCATATTTTTCGAAGGACTAATGGATGTAAGGCCGGGGGAGTAGACGAGTCCTGGATTGGAGACCGCGTATCGGCAAACGTAGTATAAGACGCCCTCAACCCTTGCTAGATGACGAAGTACGAAGGGACGAAGGTGGCTGGCACAGACTGGATGCGAAAGACGGACAACAGAATCTCGTGGTGCAGCCTAGAAGAGTTCTATATCCAGCATTGGACTGCGAAAGGCAGAGTTGACCTGTCTTGAAAACGTGACAATTTCGTCATTTATTCGACAAATATGTCGCATTATCAGAGGGGCAGTTCCCGGTATTTTTTAGAGCGTTCGCATGGTAATCTCAGTAACATTAAAAAATAATTCAAATTTTCCTACATTTCTGACAAGTTTTTGACATTGATTGTCGCTGAGATGAGATTGCGACTAGATTTTAATTACGGAAATTGGCGTTGAGTATAGATATACATTAAATACATCCCAGACCACCTCCTTTTCATTCACTCAACAATTTAATCTTCATTCCTAATCTCTCTAATTCCATTCGTAATAAAATTTCTTTCATAAACAGCGTTGAATGCAAATGAATCATTAAGCATGCCTTTCAGGTGTGTTGAAATCTAATTCCAGCAATGATTTGACTAAGTACGCACGGCATTAACGTGAAAATATGTGGCACAGAAGTCGTCAGAAAGTGCAAAGCTGGCTTAAAAATTATAAACACACAACCAGAGAACCGGGGATCTAGTCACGAGCGGCAGGAGTATTACAAGAGTGAATATTTTGGGAGTTTCTTCATAATAATGTGTGTACCTAGGAATATTAAGGCTCGCTTACACCACAAATCACTAAATATGTCATTTAACCCTACGCGACTACGACTATTTAAAACATCAATCGTGTCAAACGATTGAAAGAAAATAAATATACAATTAAAGATGTATATATATTTAGTAACCTATTCCGCTTCACTATTCCTGTTCGCGACTGGTCAATTGTTCATCCTGAGAAAGAAAGAAGAAAGAAGAAAGAAAGAAAAATAGGTTTATTTGTCACAGAAACACGTGCATACAAAAAGATAACATTAACCTGCTTAAACTACTTACTTAATTAAACTACTTAAACCTACATTAACTTAATTATAAATCATAAAAATATGATAATTTATGAGTGAGTGAGGTACATTGAATTTTTTTTTTTTAAAGCACTTGGCAGCTGCACGTCATTACTGTGACAAGAAGGCTTCCACTCAGCATGATGCTGTGCTATGGACCCACAGCACAGCGCTGATTTTCAGTGGTCACCCGAAAAGGACGTACGGAAATCAAGTCGGGTTCAATTAATTGTAAATAATAATAAATAGTACCTACTTACATAATAAATAGGAAAAAAAAAAAAAAAAACTTTAAGTAAAACGACAACATAAAACAACACAAGAATATCCAGCGTTCTGTCTCGCTCCCACTCTTACCCTCGTGTCGTCGCCGTTCGCCAGCATACGCGCTCACAATAAAAAAAGTACCGTTGCATTTCCCTATTGCGTCTATGCGCGTGATGAGGATACCTCGTTGATAGGTGAACCACGTGTCGATTTCTTACAGGGTTTTTTTATGACTCTTGAGGATTGTTCAGCGGAATAGGTTACAATTACCTATTTGAAAAGAGCGATGGTGAAAATTCGTCTAGCGCTAAACGTTTTTAGTAATTTGTGGTGCAAGCGAGCCTAAGTTACGGGTGGACGAAATCAATTGGAAAGAAGATATGGGTTCAACGGTAAGGTTAAAAATTGTAAGGAACACCTGTCGTTAGCTTATGGACACAAAACTTATTATTTAACCTATTTTTTTTTTACTTTTTTAAATTGAATTCGAGAAAAAGCTGTATACTAGAAAAGATTTCTTTAGAAATAAGCGTTACTTTTGTACATAGTTTTTTCTGTTTTTTTTTTCCTTGTCTCTTTATATTATGTGTGTACAGAAATGTTTTAAAAAAAATATTTACCTCTGGGCCACCATATTGCTTTAAACAGCATATAATTACTGAAGTAAGTAATATGTAAACATTGTGCAAATCGTTAATTTAAAGAATTCAAATATCCATTGAAGGACTTGGATTTACACATCACATTTTAGATGCAAGGCTATTCCAAGAAATTTGATGCACACAGTACATGGGTATTGGTAAAGGAGTAATGTTTAGTAAGCAATCTCAGCCGGCAGCTAGTGGTTTGGGATTTCAGATGGCAAAGCTAAAGACGAGACAAACAGAACGGAGCCGCATGACTCAATCCGTTTATATGTAGGGATTTTGGGACAAACATTTGTAGAACGCCGAAACACACATTTTGTAGTTGATTAAAGATGTTGGTGCTTTGGGGATTTGTGCTTGGCCAATGGCCTGCTGTTATTTCAATAAGCATGTTGAAAATGATTTAAATGAAGAAGTTCACAACAAATTATTCTGAAACTATCCTAAATAAGTATACAGCGTGTTAGGGTAAACCTTCGATCAACAATGTACTAGATTTCCTATGAGTGCATCAAAAACGGCCGGAAAAATAAGGCCACAAATAATGTTGTGGTCTTATTTTGCAACATAGTTTTTTCAACCATATTGTTTAGAAATTATGATTTATATTTCCATAAACATTTCTGTTCTTATTTTAAAAATTTGTTTAATTTTCAATCGGAGTAATAAATATATTGCAACTATAATAAACGTTATGTTTTAGTCTTAAGGTTTATAGTCAAGTTTTAGGCAATCGCGGTAACTTGAGCGATGTGTTTTTGTTCCTAATCCTTAATCTAGTGCTATTGTTGATCGAAGGGGTAAACACCGTTATCCCTGCAACCAATGGAAAATTACAACTTTTTTTTGCGAGCACGGTGACGGATAGAAACTTTTTAAAATCTTTTAATGAAAATAACGTTTTTTTTTTGTTGTGTTCGGTCATTTATTTTTATATTTAAGTCAACTACCCATGGTTTGAATGACAAGAGTGTTTACCCTTACAGCCTGTATTATTAATTATAGTAACTCTTCGTGTTTTTTTGTGTGACCACGTTGTTCTTTCTTTCACCATCGTTTTGAAATTTTATTACGGTTATGTGTATCAAATAATTATTACTGAAAGAGGTCCCAACTTATAAGATTTGTCATGTTTAAATTAATTGTTATATGACTTGGTAGGTATACAATTTTTTTTTAATTCTGCTTTCAAGTGATGTTTTTTTTAATTTGTGTATACAGTGTACTTATAACATCGCTTTGGATGATTCTGTTAAGGTGTTATAATTGTGATTTAAATAAATAAATAAAATAAATAAATATGAATAATTATTAAACTTACGTAATAACACGAGAAGCACACAAACGGCCGAAGTGGCGGTGCTTGGGGGAGACCTATGTCCAACAGTGGACGTCTTTCGGCTGAAATTATGATGATGATGTCGAATTTGAATAGAGAAATGGGAAATCTCGATGTTTTGTCAAATCATGCGAAGCAGGAGGGTCGCTGGTCTTTTATAATTTAAACCGTACACAAAGTAAAAGAGAGTACATTTTACAGTAATTAAGATATTAAAGAGGCGAGTGTTCTGAGCCGTTTCGAGCACTCATTTGGAAGCGTAAAAGCCTAGAATTTTCAGGTTAAGCCTCGTAATAGTAAAGGGTTTCTGATGTTTTCGCCAAATACGGGAAAATTTTAGAGCGTGCAAAATTTTGCGATCCTTTTTACTGCATTTTACGGTAATATGGACGTACAAATGTTTTTGTTCGTATCTCTTGGATGTTTAAATGAAATGTTAGTGTGCTTAGAAAACATTTTGGAGCGTTTTCGGAATATGTATGAATGTGAAGAGGGGCACAAGGAGTTGTGTTAAGTACGGAATACTGCTTTGGACTTGGAGTGAGCAAGAATTGTACTAAACTGTAACTGGAAACAGAACTGTTGTACATCTAGGCTAAACTTTTAGCTTATTACAGAATACGTTTTTTTCTTGTTGAACTAGGTGGAGCTGGCAATGTCTCGATAAAAGAAATTGGAGCAATTATTAAAAATGCATTCAAGTGACAGTCTTTTATCAAATCGAATTTTGTTTAAGGTACAACCATAGCAAAACATCGAAATCGGTTTATTTATATACAGTATGTTAACCAACAAAGAGCGTTCCCGTTCAGCTCCAATATTATAGCGTCCATACATGCTAAAAGAAATACTACCAGGAAAAATATATTTTTTTTAAACATAAATATTTCGTGATATATTCACATAACTATTAAATTGATACGTACAAACACTGGTACACGCACACTTGTATTTCAAAGTAGAAAGACAAGTGTGCGTGTACAGAGTATTTATTTTCCGTATCAATTCTTTAATTTTCATATAAAAAAATATAAAAACTTTTATTTTAATTGTAACATTTTTTTTGCATGTCATAGACACTATAATTTTGCAGGTTAATGGGAACGCCCTTCGTTAGATAACATACTGTATATCAGTAGTACGTAAAAAAAGTGTCGTTTATGTTATTATTTCAAGTGTTTTGACCTTTAGAGAATTTTAAAACAAAAAACCCTGAGCGCCAATTTAATATTTCAGACGATGTTACCACGAGACCTAAAATGTTAAATTGTCTACGAGAACACCAAAACAAACTTCTCCAACGCTCAAACTTTATTACGAAAACAGCAGTGCGTCTCAAACGCATGGTCATTATTCGTTCCGTTCTCAGGAAGGGTCTCCCTAACTCACCTCTGAGGAGGCTATTCACACAAACTTGGAGAAAACGTACAGCCTAATCGAAACATTCTTCCTAACTTCGGTCATTCGCATCTTACTACAGCATAATGCAACTTTGTTACACTAATGAGTTCCACTGAAGCTGCTCCAGCTGGAGCCAAGCATGCTGATGACCCCACTAATGAAGTTGCAAACTTTAACTGAATAGTAATGTCACCCAAAGGAGCGTGTTTTCTAACTCCCGACGATAATTCCAACAAAAATTTCGGAAAAGAAACTCTATAAAGCCTTGTTTGCGGACCATAATTATGGAGTTGATTGGATTTTTTTTAAGTAAACAGCGTTGAAGGCCCGAATACTAATTCTTTTTTGTGATGAGTGATGAAGGAAAAATTCGGTACAGGCGTAATGACGTGGCTTTGTGTTGAGCCTAGGAATTTGTAAGTGTATCCGTGTTTATTGAGCTACGTCGGGCGTCTGCATAAATAAATGGGTGTCTTGGAGAAGTTTGTCGTCTTTCGTGTAGATATTTTGTATGAATAGAACATGGAATAACATCAACACAACAAATAAACCTCTACAACAAATAGGTCTTTGGTTTGTCCATAGTCTCTACAATAGTTAATGTAGATTTCACTAGATAACTAGCTTTTGCTCGCGGCTTCGCACGCATGGAGTTCGGAAATTATCCCACGGAAACATACTAGCGGGATAAAAAGACCTATGTCCTAACCTAGGTCATGGTCTAAAAATATGCCTGTGAATCCAAATCCGTTCAGCCGTTTTAGTGTGAAAGCGTAAGAAACATACAGACTCATTTTCGCATATTATAATATATTAGTTAGGATTAGGATGCACTCATCATCACTCACCCTCACACTCACTCACACTCACTCTGCATCAGCACTTTTAAATCCTCTATATGTATTACACTGCGAAATTAATTAATTAAATAAAAATATTAAACCGCATCGACGCTCATCAAAAAAGCTCCTTCCACTGATTATAATAAATTTTGCCTTTCACAAAAACACGAATAAAATAATATTTCGTAACCTATTCTGAACCAACGAGGCGTTGGCTTTGAACAATATCAGGTCCTTTGTCTAAAAATTTTCAACAGCTATCTCATCTAAGCCCTGCTCCCATAAAATTACTGTGAGTACATATTATATCTCATGCTATTTCCACAGCGCGTTACATAACAAAGATTTCATAGCGCCACTGCACTTTGTGTAATGTGCCATAATATTTTTCAGGATATAATGCTAGAAGCGACGTTTTATAGTGCGCCAAGGATATTTACAACGCCACCCTCTGAAAGAACTTTTATTTTGGAGTAGATTCCGCTGCGCCTTTGTTTGTACGGCTAAAAGTTTTATAGAAGAAACTTTTTTAATTATTACTGGCGTGATCCATTTTTCGAAGTATGATCTTAAAAATAAGTGACCTATCACAAAATTTACTTGTCCACTCAGGCCCAAATAGAACTCTAGATTGAAACTTGAGCTGAATTTGCAACAAACTTAAAGATTTTCTGAATATCAAATGACTTTTAGAATTGGCTCTGAATTATGTAACGAACTCTGGTTTTCATTCAGATATCGCTAGAGATTTAGAAAAAAATACTATACACTTATGCTTATGACTCATTGTCACGTTCGTGAACGGACGCCGTCAGTTGAATATGGACCTCAACTAGAACCTTCTTGTGATGAAAACAAAAATGCTCCAACGAGTGTTAGGGTTGCCAACCATACGTTTTACTCAAAATGCACTACACGTTTATAACGTAACCAATTGTCTCGTGTACCTGCAGCATGGCTTAGAATTCGTGTCTGAGTGAATTCGACCATTTTGTTCCTAGTTGAAATACTGTAAGACTCTTTCTGGTTTTATGATTAGTGTCATTAACAACCTCTTTCTGCTTTTTATTAAGATCCGCGTCATTTATTGATTAAGGCCGTACCCTCAGATTTTATCTCGCTCGAACCATACTACTCGCGGCCCGAGTGAGAGCGTGACGGAGTAGGGTGCTGGCGGGTCTCAAGCCTAAAAAATATGGTAATTACAATAAAAACTTTTTACAAAAAAAAAATAACAACCGACTTCACACAAAAACACAAAAAATGTGAAAAATAACTTTATTTTCGGAAGTCGGTGTCTTTGCTTTTCAATTTTCGTTTCCTGCCACCGACTTCCGAAATTAAAGTTATTTTTCACTTCTAAAAAAGTTTTTTACTTTTTAGTTGTGGTACCTACCCCACACAAATTCGTATACTGTTATCTGCTATGTAAATGCAGACTAAGATATCGTCTACATATGCAAAGTGGAAAAAATACGTAATTATTGAAGCTAACTCAAAAACTATGCAAGCAAAATTAATAATATTTATATAGGACCACTTCTGAAGCATGACCTATCAAACAAAAAAAGAATCATCAAAATCGATTCATAATTGGCGGAGTAATCGCGTAACATACACACAAAAAAAAAAAACAGACGAATTGAGAACCTCCTCCTTTTTTACGGAGTCGGTTAAAAAAATATAAGACCTGCTTTATTGTTAGTTCAGTTATTATACAAAGTTAAATGATCTAATTAGAAGTATTTATTAATTACGCGGTTTACAGGGGTTTACAGTTCGGTTTAGAGGTAACATTGGATTTATTTTCCATCGAGATCATTTTTTGTAACCCTTTTTTTCAAACATAGGACCTAACATCAATCCTCAACATTAACATTATATTTATATCAAAATTAATGATGCAGTATTTTCGGTAAAACGGAGGATCATGTCAAGCAATTTGAGGTAGGGTAGGCCCTGAATGGTTATAAAAAAATCTGAAAGAGGTGGTTAGCGACACTAAATTATGTCTGTTGTGTATCAAACAAGTTGGAAGTAAATATAAACTCAAAAAATACCGGCCGGTTTTAAAATCTTTTGATGATAGCTCATTTTGTAGGCCTTTTTGAATGATTCCAAATTCAAATTTGAAAAAATAAATTACAAACAATAGATTTGCGCGGCATAACTTTAGCGAAGTACGAAGGTTTCAATTTACCTACCATAGTTATAACTATTTTTTGGTGTCAAATTAGAGTTTTAAAACAAGTTAGCTGTTAATTTATAATTTATGACACTGTATGCATGATGCAGCGGCGCCATTTAACTAGAGAGGAAATGTTAAGGGCAGTAGGCATGCTCCAAGCTGGGGCTACTCAACGGAGTATTGTTGAGGAGATTGGCACAAAACAAAACGTGATTTCAAGGTTATGGTCACGTTACCGTGCTACTGGTGAAGTAGCTGAAAGACACCCAGGCTGGAAGCGCATAACCACCCAACGACAAGACCGATTTTTGCAAGTTGCCGCGAGAAGACAACCAATTGTTACGGCCATGCAGTTGGTTAAAACGCTCCAGTCAGAGCATCAGTTGCTTGTGAGTGACCAAACTGTGAGGAGAAGACTGCATGAAGCTAACCTTCATGCTCGTAGACCGTTTCGTACTCCAGCACTACGCCGAGGAAATCGCGGACGGAGATTACAGTGGGCTCGTGAAAATTTGGTCTGGGAAGATAACCAGTAGTCAGTAGTGCTGTTTACGGATGAGTCCTGATTCGGTTTCCATCCCGATTCGAGAAGAATACGCGTATGGCGAGTTCCTGTCGTGAGAACCGTCTGCAACACCCTCAGGAAGTCTATCCATACCACGGCGGGACGATTATGGTTTGGGCCGGAATTCGTGTTGGTGGAAGAACAGACCTCGTTTGGATCAGAAACACCATGACCGCTGAAAAATACCGTAACCAGATGCTAGTACCAATAGTGTACCCCCATCGACTACAAATGGCCCAAGAATTTACCCTCATGCACGGCAACGCGCGTCCGCACACAGCGCGAGTGGTGAACAGCTGGCTGCAGGAGCACGACGTGTTAGTCTTAGACTGGCCCGCGCAATCACCAGACCTAAACCCTATAAAGCACGCGTGGGGCATACTCCAAAGAAGGGCTTTGAAGAATTTACCTTCAAACTTTGCGACTGAAGAGCAACTTTTTTGGCATCTTAGCAGGACCTGGGACAATATCCCGCAGCAAGACTTTGTTAACTGCATAAAAACCGTTGCAGAACCGCTGTTAACGTCATGGGTGGTTTTACTGACTACTGATTTTTCGCATAATTGCAAAAAAATTAATAATTTCGCTTTATTTTTCATTTTTTCTTGAAAACATATTCATCGTTAGTTTTACCATTATTTCACTTTTCGTCTTTATTTGAATAAAATTTTATTTACGCAAAAAAAATATTTTTGTTTTATCCTGAAGTCTACTCTGATAAATGGGCTTTGTAAAAATATAAACATTTTGTATGTTATCTATAACAAATTTTGAGTGAATTGAGAAAATCTGAGATATCCCTAGACGGTGTTGATGTGAGGATTCGACAAACAAAAACATAATTGTGTTTCCCTGTACGTTTGTGTGTGTTTGTGTACATAGAATGACAAAAAAAAGAAAAGCGACGACTCTTCATTTATTCAAACACAGCGAAATGTTTGTCGGTGTTTGTATAACTGAACTTCATAAAATTGTATTGTCTGTTACGCGTCCTGTGTATTCTTTGTGATATTATAAATTTTACTGTACTGATTTTGAAGTTTCTGTTAGCTTTCATTTTAAATAAATATTAGTATTTGAGTAACTGGAATTTATAATACTGTTAAGGGCCTATACTACCTCAGCTCAAATGCTCTTTTTATCTCGCTCGCGCCATACTCCTCGCAACCTGAGTGAGAGCGAGACGGAGTCGGGTGCTGGTGGCTCCAAGCCTTGAATAGTTTAGGTAATTGCTTTTTATGGTGAAAATAAAGGTAATTAAAAAAAAATAATAATAATGACCTGCTTTATAATATTTAGTTAGTTCAGTTATTACACAGAGTTTCATGATCGAATTTGAAGTATTTTTTGAATACCTGCGGTTTAAAGTCCGTTTTAGAGGTAGATGATCGCGCGAGTATGTTATTATAAACTAGTGCTACAGTCTCTTTTGGTTAGGACGTTACCTTACGGTGCATATGTATCTTACCTGCACGCGTAGCATAACCCATACCATACCACATATAACGGGTTTTCTTGACGGAAGATTAGATAAAATTACATATTCGCAATCACAATACTATACGATGGACCATCTTAATATACCTACTGAAACCCCTCCTCTTGGAAACCACGTTAAGCCGTTGGTCCCGGCTGTCATTCGCGGTTCTTTGACAGTCGTTACGGGTTGTCAGAAGCCCGAAAGCCTGACAACCAGTCTTACCAAGGGGTACTGGGTGACTGGGTTGTGGTCAGATAAGCAGTCGCTCCATGTAAAATACTAGTATTCAGCATCTGGTTAGACTGAAAGCCGACCCCAATACAGCTCAAAGGCTAAGCAGATTGATTCGCAATCACAATTTGTCATTTCGTCTATTCTTTCGTTGACAAAAGCTGTTTCTACGGCGGTCATGCTATGCGTGCTGATGCAATTTGTTCGATTGGTTGCGCAACCTACAAAACATTTTGTCCCAGTATTATATTGCCCTAAGAACACATCTGACAGTATTACTTACAACTTTCAAAAAAATTCAGCAAGACTTTTAAAATATCATCCTAATCCTAACTACAAACCTGAACTAGTCCTGACCGAAATTTCTTCGAAAACACGCGTAAAAATGCTCGCAATAAAAAACTAAGTCTGTCCCGATAAGGTTCTGCTAATAAATCAAATCGCATTTTGTCAAAAGTTCTTCGCAAAAACTTCTCGATACGATAACGGGAGCTAATGACGTAGGTGTTTCTTACTTTTCATGATATATGAGTTTGTGATAAGAAACTTTTTGGTGGTGTGGTATGTTTGTGTATCGTGAGGGTTTGCTTCCGACACAATAAAGGGGTAATTGAGTAACACAATTACAATGAAAATGCCTTACCTTAAAAAATACAATAGACGCAGATATATTTAGTAACCTATTCCGCTTGACTATTCTTCAAAAGTCATAAAAACCCTGTAAGAAATCGACACCGTGTTTCACCTCTCAACGAGGCATCTTCAGGATGACGATTGACCAATTGCAAACCAGAACGCGCGGTGTTACCAACCCGAGCGCTGGACGCAAAGTGAATCAAATCGCCCGTCACCTCCACTTATATAGGATTGCTGCTCGGCGCTGATTGGCTAGGATCGTTATCAGTGCGATAAGCGCGATAAGGGGCGAAAAATCACAACAAAGGCGACCTTGGAAAAGTCACGCCTGAATCAATTAACTATGCCTTACCTTGACAGTTCAACAACATTCATAGACAATTTTTTCAAAGATTATGAGCAATTTCCTTCGGAAATCTGTCATATTGTGATTGAAAGTTTTTTTTAGAATGGCGCGATTAATGTGTAGGCTCTCCTTGCGATTCTTGTCTTAATACGCCGGAATATCACGGTTTTCTTTTGTTTTTGGTTATAGCTATCAATGTAAACATGAAAGGGAATCATTAATAGCCTTCATTATTGCACATTGTCTTACATAGCCTTCATTATTGCACATTGTCTTACATAGCCTTCATTATTGCACATTGTCTTATATAGCCTTCATTATTGCGCCTTTTGATCAATGAGAAGCAATTTAGTTGAACTATGTAATAATGCCACAAAACACACACAGTTAAAATTATTATACTCGTACCGGGGCTTTTTCTGTATGTGAAAAGGCCACTGCCCTCCCAGCAGCGGACAGTAAAGTCAATCGTCCAGTGCTACGTAGAATGCGCACGGAGAGGTATGCCATGTTAGGCGCTCTGTTAATTTGTTAGCCAGACACGCATTCGTGAGTCTGGTGATGCTAAGTACACAGGCGTAGCTTAGCCGTGGCCTGCTGAAGAGTAGCGCTTTATAGCGCTGATAAATTATCATTCTCCTTCATCTATCCAAATTAGTTTGGGGTCAGCAAAGTACGTCATTTTATAACCTTGAAATCTTTCATTCCTTTCTTTTCCATAAATGATTAATGTTTCAGGGCACCAGTTCTATGCTATTTGGGCCCACAGTTTGTCCAGCATGCAGCAGACGTGTCCTGCCCAGTCCCATTTAAGTTGGGCAGCCTTTTGAGCCACGTCAGTTATCTTTGTTTTGGAGCGCAGTATTGTGTTTCGAACATGATCCGTTAATTTAACGGCTGGTATACTAGACGTGGTCTGCCGCGACCCCGTCGGTCGCGGCAGACCACGTAGGAGATGGCAGGACGAGCTGGATAGGTTCCGTCAAAACTGAAACGAGGACCCGCGGGCTCGCGAAACATGGAAGAAGTGGAGGGAGGCCTTTGCTCAGGAGTAGACAGCGTAGGCTAGGAAAAAAAAAAGAAAAGATTTCGCATCGAAAATTAAGTGCGCATTAAGTCAATTTGATATACGTACTTACACTTCAAATAGTTTATCGATAACGGAGTATGTATGAAGAGTCAATCGAAATAGGTTCTTGAGATAATCTCGATATAAATAAAATAATTACGTTAGCCTTAAGTGAACTGGTCCTTAATATAACAAATAGCCACTTAGATTTTTATCTTATTTAAAGAGTTAGTAACATTAATTTATCTTTTATATTTTTTACAAAAAAGCGGTACGTTTCTAAGGGATCTCATGCACGACTCCGACCAGTTGCCGTCCGTGGTCGGTTGCGTGGTCTACGGCTAGTTGGCCGTATCGACCAAGTGAGCGATTCGTATAATAGTTTACCTGGTCGCTGTGACCATTGGTCGTGGTCGTAGCCGTCTAGTGCGCGAGATCCCCAATAGATTCACGGTTGTCATGCTCTACGCTAACTAATTCATTGTCGACTTTGGAATAAAGGCGCCGCTCCACTGCAGCTCACTGCTAAGCTACGCAAGTGTACTTCGTATAGTATGAAAATGTTGGTGGGATCGTCCACTGCGATTGTAAAAAGACCGTTTTAAACCAAAATCAATGGTTTAAAACCCGTTTTAAATATGTTTAAAACGGTTTAAAACCAAGATCACGTGGGCCGGACACTGATACTTATTACTTTATAAATTAATTTTAAAAGGCTAGATAAGATAAAAAAGATAAGATATTTTTTTTTAAACATTGTTACAATTGGTAATTGAAATCATTCACCATTTTGATTAATTTAGGTGAAGTCATGTTACATAAATATTATATTATAACAAACAATTACGGAACGGCAACGTCGCATTTTTATTTTGCACTTTGCTACCAAAATCGCAACTTAGGTATGAGGAGAGGCTGCTTGGGCGGAGCACCGCCGTGTCCTCGTGGGGACGATTGGTGGCACTGACCTCTCGCGTCCGGCCCTGGTCCAGGCCATGGTACGGAGCGAGAGGGCATGGGAGGCGGTCACCTCCTTCTGCGAAGCAGTGACGCTCGCGAAGGAGGAGGCGGAACGCGTGAGGGAGAGGAAAGGCCTGCGCCCTCACGCCCCTAACCACCGCCGCTGGAGACACCCTGGGCGTCAGGAATCCCAGGCGGATTCCCGGCCACCATAGGCGCAGGCTTGCGGACGGCGAGCAATGGGTAGCTCGCCGTCCGATTAGGACCAGGCCCGGGTCGATGGCGCGTCGTGTTCCACGCGCGACTCAAAGAGATGTCAGCACACTTGACGGGGTCCGTTAGGACCGATGCCTGCCAGGGTTGCGGAATAGTCCGAAAGGGATACCGGAACCCTGGCAACAGGCAACTGAAGGAACACGGGTGGGTTTTAGTCAGTAAGAGTCTGACACGCCCTTCCGCTCCGCCCAGAGCGGGAGAAGTCATTTGATGATTTCCACCTAAAAAAAAAAAAAAAAGTTATGAGGAGAGAAGGAGCAGGCATGCAGGTGTGACTACGATTGCATTGTTATCGTTAATGTTTATCAGTATTCACATTGTTTTGGCCGGGCCTGGTGGTTCATGAGCGTGTTTTTTTTAAATAAGCTTTTAGGTAATTTCCGAAGTCAAAGGTAAGACCGGCCAAGTGCATGTCCAACCACGTACAATGAAGGGTTCCGTAGTTGGGGTCGATTATTACTCAGTAACTTGTGGAGCCTACGTAACGGTGATAGTTTTCCCTTTAATTTCGTTATATATACTACTGCCGTGACTTTTTCACGTATCCAAAACCAACCATTTAGCTGGCGGGGGGGGACATTTGACTCTTAACAAAAATTTGTACTTTAAAGCATTATATTTCGCAAACGGATCCCTGAATCCAAAAATTGACAAACTCTCATTATTTTTAAACGACCTCTCCAACGATACCCCACACCATGAGATTGACGAGAAAAAACATCCCCACTTTACGTGTACGGGAGGTACCATAAAAAAAAAGGTTACTACTTTTTCGGCGTGATTTATACATAGTATACCCATACCAAATAACAGCTTTCTAGTACACACGGCTACACATCAAGCTATACATTTCCAGTATAAGCGGACCTCGCATTCTATGGAAATCCTATACAATGCGAGATCAGCATAAACTGGAAATGTATAGCTTGATGTGTAGCCGTGTGTACCAACAGTTTCTGAGCTAAGCCGCGGACAGACGGACGGACAGACAAATGGACATGGCGAAACTATAAGGGTTCCTTGTTGACTACGGAACCCTAAAAAACATGTCTTGTGTAACTTTTGTAATGCGGAGTACAAAATTTGCAATGGCAAATAAACTTAAAAATCATATTTAAATTAAATTGTTCCGAAATTGTGAATAATTTTATTTTTTATTTTATTTCGGAAGATACTACAACATCGGTTTCATTTTCCGATCAAGCAACACTAATGCCCACCACCAGCACATCAATAGCGTCGACATCATCACAAGACGGATTTTTCGGGTGACAAATCAAACACCTCCAATAACCTGTTAACACAGTGAAATAGATATTGCTTTAGCAAGAAAGAAAGAAAGAAAGAAAATAAATTTATTTGACCCAGGTAAGGCACACAATATTTATAGAAAAACCAAAGAACATAAAAAAAAAAAAGTATTGTGCGCCTCACGGCTGCGCCAAACAGGCCCAGTTCAGCATGAATGCCAGACAACTAGTGCCTGACGCTGGTTTTCAACTGGACCTTATGTTACGAGGACGTCTTACAGATGTAAATCAGTTTTATAGTGTGTGTAGATATTTAAATAAAAAACAAAAATAAAAAAATGGATATGTGTAGCAAATAATAATAATAACTCGATTAGATATTTTATAAAAATAATTATAGATAGGTAGATGGATATTTAAGAAAAGAAGCAGAGTGATATTATGGTTGCACAAGAAACAATGGACTGTCGTCAGTAAAGACAAGAGCAGTTTATGCCAGTGGCGTTCCATTATCAATACTGGAATGAATTGATATATGTCTAAATCAGGGAGTAGGTGTTGTCTAGATCACTTCGTGTATAGTCTCAGTGCATTTCAATAAAAAAAAAAACATTTTAAACCAGTACTAAACCGCCAAATGTGGTTTAAAACGTTTTAAACCAAAAAAACGGTTTAAAACCAAATGGTTTAAAACGTTTAAAATACGTTTTGCATCTATAACTCCGACACATCACGATGTATGCATGGCTGGCAAACAAATAAACCGCGCTAACGTGGTGAACCTCTCCGCGAACACTCTACGTAGCAGTGGACGACTTCCAACCAAAAAATTACTAACTTCGCATACCATTTTACGACTTTTTATGATAGAACAACTCAAGTTATTTCATATGAATACTTAATCAGATAAAGAACACAACTTTTCTGTAGAACAATCTTATTTGATACCAAGTTAAAGTTTTGTCATTGTTTCGTCTTTAAATAACTTAGGTAGGTAAGTCTTTCTTTAACATATTTTTGAGCTTGATAATTGCTTTAATTTTAATGTTATCAACTTAAATATTAGAAAGGTTAATTTTGAAAAACATTACTTTTCAAGAAATAATTATCATGGCTCAATGTAATTTGAGTTCCTTGACCATAGTAAGTACTTTTTACCCGACTACCCCTGTACGCGTAACATGACCACCATAGAAACGGGTTTTGTCGATGGAAGAATAGACAAAATAGTAGATAAACAATCTGTAATTTTGTCTATTCTTCCGTCGACAAAACCCGTTTCTATGGTGGTCATAGACTACGCATGCAGGGAATCCTAAAAGTGCGAAGGTGAGATTGTTTGTTTACTTGAAGTATGAGTTTAGAAAATCTGTTTTTTTTTAAATTTATTTATACACTGATTTTTAACTTACAATATGAGCCTCTCATATCGTTTTACGAGAAAAATAAAACTACTAATTTATTCTTATAAAGAAAAGTCTAGCACATTTTTTCAAGTCCGAAAAAAAATAGACGTACCAGCAATACCTAGGTAGGTAGGTTCTGTAGCTATAAAACTATTAAAGCGTTTATAAATCAAATTGTCCAATAAATTACTAGCGAGTTCAACAGTCAAACACGAACCCTGCTACGTGAGAATTTAACAGTTGGAGAAACAATTTTATTTTAGAAAAAATATGTTTCGGGAGAAAGAAAGGAAAATCTAAAAACACTTTTACGTCTTGTAGAGGCCACGCTAAACGCTCTAGAAAATATATGACATGACATAACATAAAGTCCTTTGAAAAAAGAAAAAAAATGTGCAAAATTTTATGCTTCTAGACCGAGCGCCTTTTTTTTTTTTTTTATTTGTGTCGTAAATCATCCAATGATTTCTCCCGCTCTGGGCGGAGCGGAAGGGCATGTCAGACTTTTACTGATTAAAACCCACCCGTGTTCCTTCAGTTGCCTGTTGCCAAGGGTCCCAGTATCCCTTTCGGACTTTGCCGCTACCCTGCCAGGAGCATGAGGTCCTGGGTTCGATTCACAGATCGGGAACAGTGTTTTTTTCCATCTGGAATTTCTCAGTAGTAGCCTGGAGTCTGAACTTTGGCCTGGTTGATAACAATAGGCTCGCCCCCTATTATATGAGGCTTAAACATAACTGGCGAAATGTGGGTGTACTACAGGTACACCTCTGCCTAGCTCTTCGGGGAATGTAGGCGTGATGTTATAAATGTATGTATGCCTTCTTAAAAAACTTGATTGCTTTTGATTTATATTTGTATAAATTACTGTCTGGTGTCTGTCTGTTGAAATGAAAGTCAGCAGTAACCATTAATTACTTTTTATTATCAACTGTACAAAACACTTAGCACCTATAATTTTTTTAATTATAACTATTTAATTAATTATTATCACAATAATACAGTTTATTTTATTTGATCTAATACAGGATGTAAGGGTAAACACTCTTGTCATTTAAACCATGGGTAGTTGACTTAGATATAAAAATAAATGCCCGAACACAACAAAAAAAAACGTTATTTTCATTAAAAGATTTTAAAAAGTTTCTATCTGACACCGTGCTTGCTAGCGAAACAGCTGATTGACTAAGGGATGGGTCGCGCTCGCTGCCGGTCAGGTCACATCCCGTACCCCCCGCCCGTGTTGAGACGCAAGTTCGTTGCCTTAGCGCATAGGGCAACGAACTTACGTCTCTTGTGGTAAAATTTAGGTCCAATTTAAATTTGTAATTTTCCATTGATTTTACGTCCTATAAATGAAACCAAACCACTGGTTGCAAGGATAACGGTGTTTACCCTAACATCCTGTATGTTACTCCGTTTGTTAGGTAAAAAGTTGTTTAAGTCGACAAAAAATCGTATAAATTGTCTTCCATCTTTGTTTCTTATTATTGTACGAATATGTAGCCGCAAGACATACATTGGGTACCACTTATTTGTAGCTACACATTGATACACTATTATGGAACGTAAATTGTAGACAATTAAAAATGAATTCTTGTTGATGTTATACATCTTTTTGAGGTGAACTGTACTTGGAATTTCTCCTTTATAGTTAGGTGCGTTTATATACACTAATCTCACGTATACAAACAGACGGACCCGGAATAACTAGGTAATGACATACAAATTTTGGTTCCGAATGGGAATCGAACCCAGCGGGAAAGTAGCCCAGAAAACAATGTCTTCGGCACTGTACTAACAAAGGTAAGCGGGCTCATCACAAAACAAGGTTTATCTTTTGCGCCAGGTTTAAACTACTGTCTCAATTTTGAACTTGGAAATTTATTCTGACAAAGTTAACTTTTATAAGTTTACGATTTAAAAAAAAAAATGTCGTTAAATTTTTAAGGCGCGCTTGTACTACAAATCACCTAATAAATTTAGAGCTAAACGTGTTTCAAACATCATTCTTTCTCTTTTATCTTCAAACGATTGTCAGAAATAGTACGATGTTTGGAATTCGTTTAGCGGAAAAAAATATGGATTTACAGAATTATAAACATCAGAATCAGCAATACAACTCTCTAAGTTCATGAAAATGCCAAATGTCATGATTTCATGAAATAGCCATTCAATGCACTTACATGAGCTTAGAGAGTTGTATTGCTGATTTTAATGTTAATAATTCTGTAAATCCATATTTGTTACGAGCGCTAATAATATTTAGATCAACATACAACGTACAACTGACCTGCAAATTGCAAAAAACGTAAGAAAATTTGAATTTCGCGGGCCACCATAGCGCATCCCCCTTAAGAAGTTTACCAGTGTCGAAATAAAGTTCAAGATACACAACTATCTCGAAGGTTTGGGCTTGAACTAAAGTTAACACTCGTTTTGTAATGAGACGGAGAGACTTTACAAAACAGGTATCAACAACATTTTCAACTACTTTTAACTTTGTAAGCCTTAATAATATAGTTATTAGTAACAAACTTATACAAACTATAAGCTATGCCGGCTGCAACTAAAAATACGGAGAGTAGGACTGATAATACTATAGCAAGGAGTTCAAATTCTAGGTACTGCGCCCACGACATATTGGCAGCGGGCGCCCGAAGATGCTTCGCGCCGCCATGACGCAGCACGTGCTCAATCCACCATATCCCACGTTCTAACGGTTTCATTGGCTGATCAAGCATAAGAGTCCTTAGGTTAGCAATGTTTTTGCGGTAGCTGCAAGCAAGACAAGAATGGTTATCCTACTGCTATCTGTAAAACTTATCTGAGGGGCAGGACTGGTCATCGGACTTTCAGATTTCTGACAAACCGAAACGACTGTCCAAGATCTACAAGTGACAGCCGGGAACAACGGCCTAATGACGAGACACAGAGGGATTTCGGTATGTACCTAAGAGATGTTCACCAATTCACGGATAGACCTCGGCAAACCTTGAATATCGACCCGTGTGGCTTTTATTACTTAGCCTCTCTCAAAAAACCCTTGTGCGTTATGAATGTTATTACAGAATTCATTTTAATTTACCTGTCATCTCCAATAACTTTTTGTACGGCATTCGTAAATGATTCTTCATTAAGCGACGCCAATTCGAGTTTGACTCCAATTCTGTGATGTTCATATTTCTCTACATTGTACCATTGATCACCCAACATTGGCACACCAACCAGCGGTACTCCTGCTGTGATAGCCTCGTCTGTTGATTGCAGACCTCCTTGTGTTACAAACAGTTTAATTTTGGGATGTTCTGCAAGGTAAGAAAGGATACATTAATAATGTTGTCAATGGAGGATATTTTGGTGCATAGTTTAAATCTTCTAATTACTTTTTCACTCTAAGGCTCAATACTCGTATCATTTGCACGTCTTATAACGACAAGAGGTTCTGACACGAACGCGTGACGTAAACATAACGTAAATACGAACGATGTTTTAATCTAAAATTCAACTATCCTATAGAATTATGGTTTCATATTTTTGCGACAAGCACATTATTTATCATGTAAATAAAACAAGTAAAATAATAAGTGCGAAACAAGTATTTTAAATCGTTCGAATTTTCTTAACATAACGTTACTCCACGCGTTCATGCTAAGCTCACAGATAATTATGTTTGTCTATCTGGCAGTTAATAGTTTCAACCTCAGTGAACTTAAAATTTTCTAGGAATTGCTAAAGCAATTACGTAATATGTCTACTTCCGCCATTATTACCAAAGTTGGCTATTTTGAGCATGTGACATTATAAACGAGTTCGTTTGAATTATTGTCGTCAGAATCTTTTATAACCGGTTTTTCTCAAGAATCTTGTTTCTATGGAGTAGTGACTGGTCGCCTGGCTGACTATAGTTTTGTTATTGTTATTAGTAATTAACTGTTTATTGATTCTAGTTATTATTAGTGACTTTGAGTTATAGCTGTATTGCATTGCACATGTAAGCGGGCACGTCCTTTATGCCTGGAGGCTTTTAATTAGTTCTGTTTATGTTTTTATTTTTATTTATTAATTTCTGCTTGACTGTAGTCTGTTTTCAATGTTTTTGTTTGTATATTGACTTGTGCTAGCTGTAATATGTAATAATTTCATTTCATGTATTGTGTTTCGTTATTCTCCATACTAATTTATAGAATCAAGTTCTCCTAACAAAACAGACAGCTGTGCTGCTGGGGAGCTTGTTGCACCGCTTTTTCTTCCCGGTTAAAGTACTAGGAAGTGTTGAAGGGCGGGTGTTTTGGGGAAATGTCTTAATGTAATTTTGACGATCGAAACGTGCAGATTCCCAGCCTAGTTTGAATTAATGACTTTTGATTTTAGATTTTATAGTCTGTTGCAAAAGTATTTAATTAAAGTGTAAACAAACTCTGTTCAGTTTAGATTCTACAATCACTAAAGGGAATTAATAGCACGTTCATCTGTATTTAGAAAGTTAACCTCAATTTTCAAATGTAAAACTTCTTCATGGTGATTTAAAATTAGAAATTAGGGTTTAAAGCGAAGTGGGACTGACGGGAGCCGAGACGGGTGGTATGTCCCCGCCCGCGCGCAACTAAGTTTACAAATATTTAATTTTAAAATTTTATTTGTGTTTATATAGAAAAATAAGGCCATAATCCCTTAAAGTATTTAAAAGTGAACACGTAGACAAAATTTTATTACAATTGCTTTGATAACAATCGAATGGAATAGGTTTTTCTCTTTAAAAAGCAGATTTTAAGGAAACTTTGCGGTTTTTTTGTATCGAGGAAAGTTTTGTCAACCGTGTTTCGGGCCTCATACTTCACTAAAGACACTCTTCAATTTTCGTAATCATAAAAAAATAAAGCAAATACGTTGTTTTTGTGAGAGAAAAATTGATTTTGCGTGAAGTCGAAACGCATCAAAACATCTGCTTTGGAACCACTTCACCTTAAGTATGAAATAACCAAATCAAAGCACTCAATTGCACATTCTTCCTGTGTTTACATTTTCAGTATTATACTTTTAGGACAGACTATAATCAACTATAATCATAATACCTGTGTACTGTACCTATGAAGGTATAGTATCTAAACTATGGTTAGGTCAAGGACAACATGAAATAATGTGCGATATTTTCTATTGACATCAAGTTTTTGTTGCGATTTTCTTAAGGCGATGCCCAAAGGTAATAAGTCCACTTTTTCGTCGCACAGTCAGCCTTATTGCTACATATTAACAAAACCAAAAAAGATATAGTATATAGTCAAGTGTATAAAAAAAGGCATACCTACAACGATATTTTATAAAAATAATTTAACATTTTGAAAAAAAAAAACCCGCAATATCTTTCTTGCGTTTTTTTTAAGTGTGCAAGTATGAATATTTATAGTTATCGCTCAATATTTTGTGCGATAACTATTCATATTTTTGTATAAAAAAGGAAATATGGTCAACTAAAGAAATATGTAAA
The DNA here is from genome assembly GCA_947363905.1 of Lithophane semibrunnea. Taxonomy (NCBI): domain Eukaryota; kingdom Metazoa; phylum Arthropoda; class Insecta; order Lepidoptera; family Noctuidae; genus Lithophane; species Lithophane semibrunnea. The sequence goes on along the minus strand of OX376210.1, from coordinate 4,994,175 downwards.
AATATCTTAACTTATTGGTGTATTTTTACTATAAATTAAAATTGCGAAATAATTTTCATAATTATTGGCGGACACGAGATTGAATAAAATCAAACGCATCGCCATTTTCAACCTTATTTGTATACTGCAATGCACTACAGTCGCTTAACCTTCTGCAGATTAAAATTTGTTTTTTCTACCTTCCTTCTTACCGTGCCTTAAGACTGATATTAATTAACAGGTTGTTTTGTGCGTTACCAGATTCACATGTTATAACATGTTTTACTGTCATTAATATAGGTAATACATGTTCATGACTTGCTGTTTCTATAATTACGGTCTAACTTTGATCTACTCAGCATGAGTTGGCGATATTAAGATGAACCAACTTGGTATGCATAACAACATACAAGTAGGATAAAAAAAACTTGTACCTAATTTATGCGATACTAGGTATCGCACAAAATCCTTGAATAGATGCGTATAATTCCGTTCTCTAAATGCTCCCGCAGACAGGCGCTAAGCAACTCTGGCCGAACAATTTCTATGAAAACTTCACGGAAATTTTTCTAACGGTGTCGCGTTGCGCCTGTTTGCGGGAGCTTCAACTCCTGGTCCATTCAGAAAAAATCATATCAAGAAAATTAAGGTAAAGTGATCTCTCAATCCCTAGCATTAGGTGGAATCACTCGTTTTATCTAATTTTGAAGGTGTTCAAATTTTTTACAGAATATATAATATTAGTATAGATTTTTATAGAATACTTAAATATAATCCTACTATTATTATAAATGTGAAACTTTGTGTGTTTGGATGTTTTTTACTCAATCACGCAAAAACAGCTGAATGGATTTTTGGCTAACAGATAGTTTATAACCTGGATTAACACATAGGATACTTTTTATCCCAATATTCCCACGGGATCGAAACTTACGCGGGTGAAACGGCGGGGCGCAGCTAGTTTAAATATAATTATATTAAAAAAAAAAATAATTTTAAAATATATTTTGAAAGTAGATTTTACAAAAGATCCCCTCTGATTTCTGATTTCAGTTTACCAACCGGTAAAATACTCTGAAGCATGAAGAGGAAGTCACCGATACTGATAAGTCTATTTAAAAAAATCGAATTTACAAATAGTTTCACTTACTAAGCAGATCTGACTGTGGCAGCCACTTGGATAGCCTGATGTTAGCTGACTTCCCAGGCAGTACATCCTTGTCCCACTTCCAGAGCACATCATAAGGCATTTTAGAGAAAGCTTTTACTAACGTTTGTATCTTCTCCGGGGGAAGAAGACTGGGCTTCACATTTGTACCAAAACTGATGTATATAACGCCATGCTTTGATGAATCTAAATATGATTTTAGATCCTGAAAAGAAGAATAATTAAAGATTAGCGATGGTGTTGGCAACGAGTGTGTTCCACGCGCGCCACAAAGAGATGTCAGCACAATTGACGGGGTCCGAGGACCGATGCCTGCCAGGGTTGCGGGAAAGTCCGAAAAGGATACCGGGGCCCTTAGCAACAGGCAACTGATACACGGGTGGATTTTAGTCAGTAAAAGTCTGACACGCCCTCCCGCTTCGCCCAGAGCGGGAGAAGTAATTTGATGTATGACACCCTAAAAAAAAGGGCATGTGAGTGCGATTATCCCGGTAGTACGTTCCCGTGGGATCATTTCTGATTACCTGGCGGGCGAAGCCGTAAAAGCTAATTTCATTATAAACTTTAATTATACTTCAGTGTTGAATTCATCCGGTTCTAGTTCCAGAGTAGTATGAAAAGTCATAATATTGTCTGTTCTCTCTTCTAGCGAATCTCCTTTTGACATTCTTCTTTTCGAGTCAATGGTTTTACATAGATATTGTGTTAAATAATGTAGGGCCCAGTATATGGCCACGCTAATCACGGCATGAGGGGACATTATCATCATAATTATCCTTTTTCCAACTATGTTGGGGTCGGCCTCCAATCTAACCGGATGCAGCTGAATAACAGTATTTCACATGGAGCTATGGTCTTGTTTGATTATCTGACATTGAAAACCATGCATGATACACGATAGTAATTCAATTGCCAATCACTCCATAACACATAAATCATGCTCTTGACAAGTTGTCAGGGCTTGATTACTTTATCAGCTAATTGAACTCAACTGCTTCCAATGCCGTTTATATCAGGCACCACTTGAATATCTCTCCACTGTTATCTATTAGTGGAATATCATGATGATTCTGCACAATTGAAACGAGACAGACATCAGTAATTATCAGATGTATACGGCTATTATTATAAATTATTGAATGACTTTTGAAATCTTGTGGAAAAAATTGATACTTGTAAACATTCTCAAGAGTTATTGCATATTTTATCTATAAGTGCTGGTTTTTTTGTGGGTGGGAAATCATCCAATGACTTCTCCCGCTCTGGGCGGAGTGGAAGGGCGTGTCAGACTTTTATTGACTAAAACCCACCCGTGTTCCTTCAGTTACCTGTTGCCAAGGTCCCGGTATTCCTTTCGGACTAACCCGCAACTCTGGCAGGCATCGGTCCTAGTGGACCCCGCCAATTGTGCTGACATCTCTTTGAGGCGCGCATGGAACATGACGCGCCATCGCCCCGGGCCTGGTCCTAATCGGACGGTGAGCTACCCATTGCTCGCCGTCCGCAAGCCCGCGCCTATGGTGGCCGGGAATCCACCTGGGATTCCCGACACCCAGGGCGTCTCCAACGGCGGCGGTTAGGGGCGTGAGGGCGCAAACTTTGCCTCTCCCTCACGCGTTCCGCCTCCTCCTGCGCGAGCATTACTGCTTCACAGAAGGAGGTGACTGCTGGTTGCGCCCTGGGTACGCTATCTGGAGTTGTAAACATCAAATAAAAGGGTGTGTTGAAATTCTATTCTTGGGTTATGAATATTTTGAAGACACCCTGGAATATTTTTACCTTTTTTCTTTTTTACCCGACTACGCCTAAGAAAAAAGGAGGGTTATGATTTTGATTCCGGTATGTATGTATGTTCATCTGTTCCCTCCTATCTTCCAAACCACTTATCACAATTTGACAAATGAGGTATCGTTAGAAGCGTCGTGATTGTCCGCTGGTTATAGGCTATGTGAAACCACATTAAATATGGCGCCTAAAAATGGCATAAAAATGGCGCCCTCTAGAGGACATAAAGTGAGGAACTTAAAAAAAAAATGGTTTAATCGTACCATGTTGGGTATCAAATGAAAGGGCTTAATGAGCACATTTCAAAAATATATATATATTATAACCCAAAAAGAATTTAAAAAAAAATCAAGTAATAAAAACTAAAACCCAATTACGACTTAAAAGGTATAAACAAGACACCACAGACAGACAAATAAAAAATCCGGAGTCACACGTAATCTGTTCGATCTATGGGCATAAATCGAACAGATTACGTGTGACTCCGGATAACACGTAGTCGTAGTTGGGTTTTAGTTTTTATTACTTGATTTTTTTATGGTTCTGTATCTGAAAAGAAAAAACGGAACCCTTATACTTGTATAATCACTTTGTTGACCGTCTGTATGTCTATCTGTCGGTCTAGGTCCTATTTCTCGAAAAAAATCGCTACAACATGTTCCCCTACCTGAAAATTGAACCTAGGACACCAGTTATTGCGCTTACGAAAACTAACCCAACGACAATCGAGGTGTAAGTGTACTATCCATACTAATATTATAAATTCGAAAGTAGCTCTATCTGTCTTTCTGACTGTCTGTCTGTCTCTCTGTATGTTACCTTTTCACGCCTAAACCACTGAACGGATTTTGATAAAATTTGGCAAGGAGATAGGTGGGATCCCGGGGAAGGACATATACTTTTTATTGACATACCACGCGGGCAAAGCCGCGGGCGGAAGCTAGTAAGATATATAGAGATAGGTATAAATAAAATTATGTGAGGAAGTTATTACCTTTTAATGAGAAGTTGATTATATAATCGTTGTTTATATCATAAACCAGATTAAATAAGACAGCGGATAGTTACATTTGTAGTATAGATTGTATAATTACACTGTTTGAAATCATGGTTTTGACTTTGATGTTGACTTCCAATATGATAGTATTATCAGAGCCTTTATTGTGACTTTATTCTACTATCAGAGCACCCTGTGCACTGTGCAGTAAAAAAGAAAAGTAAAATGTTGAAAACGACTTAGGGAAGGAAATAATATTTAAATGTCATTAATTAATAGAAGCAAAGCCTAAAACTGTCCGAATGGATTAAGAAGTAATGCCTGATATTTAAACGCGGATACTACCAATATCTAATCAAATTAATCCAGCAGTCAATCGATAAACATGAATTTAATGCTAGTCATTAGGTATATTTTTAAATAACTTTATTTTATTTGGAAAAATAGTCTTATCCCAGAGTTTAAGTGTCTTTTATTCTTGACGTACCTAGTGTTGAGATAGTCAAGTTTTTTGTCACCTTCACAATCACCTTACCAAAAATTAACATCAATTTCTGAACCTATTCATAACGCCTCATCCAACAATCGACAAAACAAAGATACAGAATATTTTCAAATAAGCAAAGTTTGAATAATACATTATTTATAACAAAACAGCTTACCTGAGGCAGTTCCTTATGCGGTTTCTGGGGCAGTCCTCCCAAGTGGATGACACTTGGAGGCACAGGCCGACTGCCCTCCCAAATTGGATTGATATTCAAAAACAACATCTCAACATTATCCTGGAGTTCCTTCACATCCGGAACATCTGGTCCAAAATGTTTCCTTATCATTCTGTTCTCTTCCTCTTCCATACTTGTAAATAGATTATTTATCCTGTAATTATTGTATAGTTCATACAACTTCTCATACATTGTCAGATTGTAGATTTTCTGATTCATGCTTCCAGGGTATAAGAACGGATGTTCCGGGGCTCCAATTACTTGATAATTAAGCCATATAGCTCCAAAAGAACTAATTTGAATCAAAGGTACTTTATATACATGTGAAAAGGCTAATGCTGGCCGAATACACGCTTCTGTTAGCAACAGATCAAACTTCCCTTTTCCTTGGACTAAATCCTTGATTTCTTTGACTTGCAGTTGTGTGTCCACTGTATTAATAATCACTTCAACTCCTACCTTCATTTGTGATATGAGATCTTCTTTTTTCCCTCTTCCCGATGCCATGAACGCCTCCCACACTTCGTACGATATATCGTGGACATCGATTTCCGTAAGATTCTTTGGAGTTTCACCTTTCTTGAACATGGGATCTGCTGTTATCACTGTCAGTTCATGTCCTCGTTTGAGGAGTTCCATCGTTATCGGCCTGAAGGTTATCTGGTGACTGATGGATGGGACTGGGTACACTGCCAGTATCCTCGCCGCATCAGTGACGAAAATTTGTAAGAGAAGACACAATGCTAGATGTGCTAACGTCGCCATTGTGTCGCCGTATTACAACTAATTTGAACGAGTTGATCGACGTGTGTTTTATACGGAAACCAGCCGAGATAAGTACGGTCAATATTATTATTAATGACTGGTACGTTTTTTAAGTCTTCCATTTTAATGTCAGTCTTTGATAACGTGATAGAAATCTTGTTATTTCTAGTATTATTTGCAGATGTCTGTTTTAAATGAGATAATTGAGTGTGTGGAGTTATCCGATTCTACACTTTTAATAATACCTACTGTAGTATTTTCGAATTTTCGTTCAAAATTAACGTGTTGGACATTATAAAATATAATATTGAATTATCTGTATTAGCTAAATTATTATTATAGAATCTATGTGTCTATCGGTCTTTTCGCACATAGGCAGCGCCTTTATACCGTAGCAGTAAGGATGACTTTCGTAGTGCTAGTTTTTCCACTGATGTACTGTTGACTGTGCCTCTGGGGTAGGGATGTAACGGCCATCTTAGCGGAGGCTAACGTTCTTTAAAAATGTACAGAACTGTAGGCCTGTATTAGTTATAATAAAACAAAGAAATTGAGGATGGGAAGGAAAAAACTACAGGGAAAATTGGCTTGAAACCTTTTTTAGATTTATTTTCAAGTCCGTATCTTGAACTCGATAGTTTAGCAATTTTCTGTCAATAATAATAAACTTTTCGCACTCAAAAAAGGTACAAAATTTTAATGCGGACGTCAACCAAGCGTGGTGAAGATATTAGAACTTTTCCATTAGAGATTTGGTCATATGGAACAAATCTGTCTTAGAGAGATTTACTGATTCTAATGATTATAATTCTAGACATATCGTATCTGTTATAGTCGCGAATTATATTTTGATCAAGATACAACCTGACAATGACCAGCAAATTACAAAAAACGTAAGAAAATTTGAATTTCTCCGGGCAATAACTGCGGATCCACCTTAACTAAGTAAGATTGTTATTAATGGGAAAATGGTGACATTTTGTATTATTTCACAGTCTACTAAATCAATAATTTTTATTAAAAAACACATCTTAGAAATGGCCCGAGATTTTCTCGCCGACGACTGGTCGCCGCTTCACGTGACCTGAGGGCTGGCTCGTTCTTTGGCCAAAGAATTTTTATTACCATTCAACGTTGCAATGCCGCCAGTCTTCCGTGCAAATATTTTTTTTAGTTTAGTATGGATAATAACTTATTTAATGACATAGATAACACATTTTTAACAGTGTCAAAGACATTTGACAGGAGGATAGGACATCTGAGGATAATAATTGCAGACAATATTGGCTTATTCCGATCGGATCCCACAATCGTATCTTTCCGATTAACAAAAGTCACTAACCTGAGTGACTGACCCAAAACATTTGTAGTATTTATAAAAACATAAAAATTACTAGCAGCACCCCGCGGTTTTACCCGCATAGGTCCTGATCCCGTGGGAACATAAGGATAAAAAGCATTCTATGCGTTAATTCAGGTTATAAACTATCTGTGTGCCAAATTTCATCCAAATCCGTTTAGTAGTTTTTGCGTGAAAGAGTAACAAACATCCATCATCATCCATAGTAGGATTAAAGCTTTAAAATTCTCCTTTTATGATACGTAATTATAATGGTACTAACCGCATCTATAACCTCCCAATAATACCTGATTAAAAACATATTGTATACTACTTTAAACCACAATTAAAATGATAGTGTGTTACGGCCAGTTTCTTCATAAAAAGTAACAGCCAAAAAAGTAACGTCAAAAAGAAACAATTTAACCGTTTCTTTGACTTTTTGACGTTACTTTGGCTGTTACTTTTTTACTGTTACTTTTAATTAAGAAACTGGCCGTTAGTCTTCGCTAAATAAGCATTAAAGGTAACAGTCGAGACTAGAGTATATAAAATCTATTTAATGTTAAAGTAAAAAATGCATGATGAAAAAAAATCTTATGACAATAGTTTATTAAAATTCTTATTTTAATTTCTACGCAAAATAAACAGCATCCTGTAAGCAGTAAATTTTTGCATTTTTCTTTCATCCTCAAATTACCATATAAATTAGGTGCTTGTAAAAGTTTTTAAAATTCTAGACTACACCTCTTTTACGATGTGCCGCAACTAGGGTAAGCCGTTGTATTTTTCTTCCTGAGATCTTTGCAGAGGCGACTACAGGTACAATTCCGAAGGCGACTGCAGACTTCAGACGGCAGCGTATTTGCTGTCGAACACCTATTTATAATGCCGGGGCTACATTGTCGCGTTATCGCGAACTTTACTTACGCGCGCTATCTCTCGCACACCGCTCGACGGCTCACTGAGCAACAGAGAGCGCACGAAGTAAAGTTCGCGATAACGCGACAATGTAGCTCATAACGCATTTGGCAGTTTTGTTTCATTCCATGTTTAGACGACACCGACAAAAATTACAAAGGATTGAATGTTCGTCTGAAAAGGAAAGAACCTTCGTCTGCTCATTTCATGTAATCTGTCGATCATTCGGTAGGCGACAGAGTGATGCTGAGTGTAGAAATTCAACATCCTAGATCGGTTTACTAATGACTTCATTTTTAACCGACTTCTTCAAAAAGGAGGAGGTTCTCAATTCGTCTGTATGTTTTTTTTGAAAAATAACTTTAATTTCGGAAGTCGGTGGCAAAAAACGAAAATTGAAAAGCAAAGACACCGACTTCCGAAATTAAAGTTATTTTTCACTTTTTAAGTGTTTTTTTTGGAAGTCGGTTGTTTTTTTTTTGTTCACTTTTGATTCATTTTATGTTCAGACGTTTCACTTCAAATAAAGGTAACGAATCAAAGACAAAAATGAACAAAAATTGAAACGTCTTTAGATTGAAGCCCAACTCGTCACCATTTCCTTCTGGGCCTACCACGTCGCCGGTTTCTGATGTTCGGGAACATTTTTTTTTACAAGAAGAGACCCTTTACAATTTCAAATTACCATGCTTATTCATGTAAGGGCAGAAAGGTCATCACAGAGTACCGAGATGCCTCGGCAACCGTTGATAGATGCGGCATTTTCACTTTTCATACAAACCATGCGTGTCACAGAAGTATTATTTAAAACTAATATATCTATCTATGTGTCATCCGTATTTACTCGCACAAATGACGTATAGCAACTGAAGACGGTTCGTGATAGAAGTTGCGTGCCGAACGCACTTTTGTGCGCTACCAATGATTCCGAACACGCGTCACTACTGGTGACTACATTTTCTACAGATTTATAAGATGCGCCCCGCGGTTTCACCCGCGTAAGTCTCGATCCCGTGGGAATATCGGGATAAAAAGTATCCTACGTCCTATTCCAGGCATTCTATATCCTATGTCCTATTCTTATTTTACCCCTGTGCCAAATTTCATCCAAATCCGTTCAGCCGTTTTAGCGTGAAAGCGTAGCAATCAAACAAACAAACAAACTCACTTTCGCATTTATAATATTAGTTAGGATTACATTTCGAGCAGAGCAGCACAAGGCTGCGACGGCACTGCTACGCGACAGTGATTATGATGTGCAAAAGATAGAAGATAACAAAGGAAACAAATGAAACACGTAGAATTTTAAATTACAAGCAACATAAATAGAACTCATTCGTTTAATTGTGTAACATGTCTATAGCACGGCTTTTTCCACATTTATTATTTACTAGCTTCCGCCCACGGCTTCGGCCGCGTGGTATTTCGATAAAAGTACCATATGTCCTTCCCCAGGATCCCATCTATCTCCTTGCCAAATTTTGTCAAATTCTGTTCAGTGGTTTAGGCGTGAAAAGGTAACATACAGACCGACAGACAGAGTTACTTTCGAATTTATAATATTTGTATGGAAGTATGGATATATTAGTATGGATATTGACATATTTTTCACGAGATACCGCTGGATACCAGTATTTTACATGGAGCGACTTGGGAATACCAAACCCCTTAGAAAGACTGGTTTGTCGGACATTACATTGGGCTTCTGACTACCCGGAATGAGTGTCAAATATCTACGACAGACGGCCGGGACCAACGTTCTGAGCCACCGAGGCGTCTCGCATGGCATTTAATGGATGATTACGGAGTTCTAGGTAGGCCCACGACATGTTGGCGGCGGGCCCGCGTAGATGTCTCGCGCCGCTGTGACGCAGCACGTGCTCCGTCCACCACACGGCGCGCTCCAGCGGTTGTATGGGCTGGTCACGCATCACGCTTCCAAGTTTAACGATATTGTGACAAAAACTGCAATCAATTATTAAAGATCTTATCAGAAGCTTCACTGGAGTGAAGGTTCATTGTTTGAATCCACGTTCCACCGTCAAAATTACACAGGAATGAACGTAAGTCTGCTCCTTTCATTTCATTTTTCGTTCATTCGGCAGGTGAGTGAAAGATGCCGAATGCCGAAATCCAACAAAGATGGATCGGTTCAGTATTGAATTATTTTATTGTTTTTGTTTTCGTTTTCTGTTCAGACTTTTCATTTTGAGTGAAAGGTGCGGAATGAAAGGCAAAAACGAAAAAAAAATAAGAATCTGATATCGAGTTAGAAACATAATTATATACTTAGTCGATGATAGTAAATGCGAATTTATTCCAGACCTATACGTCGAATTTCTGATAATTTGACCAATAGAAAGGAAAAATAACAATCCTTTGTCACCTTTTTCCTTGTCACCTTTTCGAACTGTGATTTTCGTTCAAAATGTTGGCAATACGTAGCCGGAAAAATTATTGAGTGCATGTAAAAATTAACTTTAAATTGCTTAGAGCTATGCCTAAGATTTCATGGACCAACCTTTTATCACCAATGACTTTGTAAATAGTATTCTTAAACTCTTCATCTGTCATCGTAAGTAAATCAAGTTTCACTCCAATACCATGATGCTCATATTTTTCAACATTGTACCATTGATCGCTAAACATTGGTACACCGATCAGAGGTACTTCAGCTGTGATAGCCTCGTGTGTTGATTGAAGACCTCCCTGCGTCATGAATACTTTGATCTTTGGATGCCCTGAAAATTCATTATTTGGGTAAGTAGGTATGATTGTGCAGTTTTTATTAAAGAGTATTTTTTTCCTACAGTCCATCCCTGGGCAGGTTAAATGGGTTCCAGCAAATAAACTCATTTTAGTTGACCATCGAACATTTTAATTAGAGGTCAATTAATGTTGCATGGAAAATAATCTAAAAGGGTTTCTACACGCTTTTAGAAACGGAAAACATATAATATAAACAGTTTGTGAATAAATTGTGCCGCTGCTAATGGAACACATCTATTTAACCACGAATCAGTTTCAATTATTTCAGAACCCTAATGAGTTCATGTTAATTAACTTTGGGACGAAAACCCCAAAATTGGCAATAACAGTTAGCGACTCATAATATGTGAGGCCATTGTCCTTAAAACTATTATCACTTACTTAGAAGGTCTGACTGTGGCAGCCATTTGGATATCCTGATATTCTAAGAGCATCCTGGAAGTTCATCCTTGTCCCACTTCCACAGTACGTCATATGGTAATTGAGAGAAGACTTTGGCCATCAATTCTACCCTTTCTGGAGGAAGAAGTGAAGGTTGGACGTTTGTACCAAAGCTAATGTATATCACGCCATTAATTGAGGAGTCTAGAAACGATTTGAGATCCTGCAATAAAATTTTTCGATTAAAAATTTGTCCCTACTTGAAAATGTTGACTTAAATACTGCAAAACTAAAAACGAAAACCCAAATAGCTGCACCATTATGAAGTTTTTCCTGATTATGTCCAGCAGAATTATGTTAAGTTCTGAGTTAAGCAACTTTTCTTCAAAAGACCTGAAGATTCAGATTAGTGTCTGAGAAGAGACACTAATCTGAATCTTCAGATCTGACTAAGATAATGTCTGGACTTTCTGTGATCTCTGATTTTACTTCAGTACTAGCTGTGCCCTGCGGTTTCACCCGCGTAGGTCTCGATCCCGTGGAAATATAGGGATAAAACGTATCCTATGTCCTATTCCAGTTCATGGTCTACCCGTGTGCCCATCCTCTCCTCTCTAGAGTAGGGAACGTCGCACCGGCGTCGAACGATTCGCGTATTGCATTTTTATGTTCATGATTACATCGAAATTAAATGTCCGATTCGAATGAATTAAAAAGTATTTTGCTGCTACATAAATACCCTTGATGTTAAAACTATTTATTTGAATAAGAATTAATATTATGTTGATAAAACTCCTTCGCAAATAATACATTAGTTTCGAACAAATTTGATTAACATAAAAATGGTTATAGTGAGTCAATCTTAAAAGATAGATATATGCTGCCGCAGACTTTTGTTTAGAACTTATAAAGAGAAAAAAATTCATCATACATTATATTTGCGTAACTTAAACCGGTTACGCAGCGCACGCAACAGAAGCTCTCAAAAAGGAATATTTTTTCCCGTTTTTGCAACATTTTTCACACATGCTCCGCTCCTATTGATCTTAGCGTGATGTTATATAGCCAATAACCTTCCTCGATAAATGAACTATCCAACACAAAAAGAATTTCAATTCCAACCAGTAGTTCCTGAGATTAGCGCGTTCAAGCAAACAAACAAACAAACTCTTCATCAGCTTTATAATATTAGTATAGATTTTCTTCTCAACGTAGGTACTTAGTCGGTTAGGAAACACTGACCTCGTGTATTTATGAAGTATTATTATTTCTTTTTGACGTGTAAAAGTGTTATTCCAACCAATTTAAAGAAATAAAATATAATTTGTCAATCCAAATTATAATAAAAATTATGATAGGGTTAAGCCTACATTTATTGCTTCTTGAAACTTTGTCAAGTTTAGAACATTTGTGTAATAAGTAGTCATTGAATGAGTACTTCAAAGATAAACAACTTTAAGTTTGTGAAGTAGTAACAAAGGAAGGTAAGAAGCAACCAGCTATTGTAGGAGTATTTACGTAAAATTCTACGACATGAGAAGTATAATAAAGATAACTTATTTAATAAACGAATTGTGATGTCACTTCCCTCGCTTGACTCCCCATAGAATCTTTTCATAACACTGTGAATTATGTGGGGCGAAATTAACGCCCCATATAATGTAGAAAGTAGAAATATTTGAAAATTTTACTTAATATCATCTTCTATTAGATCTAGACTTCTAAAGAGTGAATGAAATGTGGAAATGTTTACTTACTGAATTTTAAGAAAAATTATTTCGTCCAACAACATATACAAAATAATATATGGCAACGATCCATAAAATAAAAATAAGTTTATTCGAATAAGTAGTTTTAGAATTTTAAGAGCACTAATATTGAATTGAGACTCGTTGCGTTTTATAAAATGTAAGGATAGATCGGTAGATTTCACTTTGAAATGCTAATGTTAATGTGAATCATTTATAAAGAAAAACTTACTGCTGGCAATTCTTTTAAAGGATTCTGGAGCAATCCACCCATATAAATAACACTAGGAGGCACTGGACGATTTCCTTCCCAAATCGGATGAGTGTTCACAAATAGCATTTCAACATTATTTTTTAATTCACTTATAGTCGGAACATTTGGTCCAAACATTCTTTTGCCCATTTTATTTTCTGCATCTTCAACTTCCTGCATAACATTTTCTAATCTGTAAAAGTTCCACAATTCCACAATTTTTTCCCACTTCGTTACGTTATACAAACGCTTGCTCAAGCTGTCAGGGTATAATATTGGATGCCAGGATGATCCCATGGTTTCCACATTATAGTTCATGGGACCGAACGAAGACACTTGAATCACGGGTGCTTTAGCAACGTTTGATACAAGTAACGCTGGTCTTGCACAAGCTTCTAAAATAAGTAAATCAAACTTTTCTTCTTTTAACAACTTTTGCACTTTCTCTTCTTTCAACTGCATCTCGACGAGTTCAGTAATCATTTGAAATGCTAATCGAATTTGTATGATCGAATCATTATCGCCTGTAGAAGTGATTTCGTATAGTGTACTCCACTTTTTGTATGAAAAATCGTGTAAGTCAATTTCTGTTAGACTTGCTGGTATTTCACCATTTGGGAAGGCAGGATCTGTTGTGATGACTGTGATTTCATGTCCTCGCCTGGCAATTTCTTGAGTTAGAGGACGAAACACTACTTGATGACTGATCGACGGAACTGGGAAATAAGCCAGTATTTTTGCCGCATCATTAGAAGAAATTGATACCGTTAATAACACAAAGGCTATCGATGCGAACATTATTCTAAGCGGGCGCAGATTGCTATGATAGATAAATGAAAAGATACGTTTCCTTATATACCTACCAGTTATTATATAAAACTAACTTACAAGATAACATAAGCAATTAACGCGACGGACTTCGTTTGCGACGTGATTTGTTTATTCCCATCAGATTTATTTGAAGTTTGGTGGAACTAAATCAATCTGCCTAGCCTTTTCCCAACTATGTTGGGGTCGGCTTGGTGGAACTAAATAAAAATTATGATTAAATTAAGGTTCACCTTTCTTTATTGCAAAATTATTACGCTGATCACAATAAAAATAATATCACAACAACAATTTATATTATTTAACAGACTTGCAGAAAATTATCATAGCTCAAAGCAACAATTAGTTTATAATATTTTTATTGTTGATTCCACACAGGACATCAGACATCCATCAATTTTCCTTATTTTTCTTATGTATTTGACTTACAATGAAAAACTTCCACAATTTATAAACAATCAAGGAGAAAACTATAACAAAGCCTAGAGTAATTGCACATAGAGTAAGCACAAGTTCTAGTTCTAGATACTGCGCCCACGACATGTTGGCGGCGGGCGAGCGTAGATGTCTCGCGCCACCGTGACGCAGTACGTGCTCCGTCCACCACACGGCTCGCTCCAGAGCAGGTTGTGGCTGATCACGCATCATGCTACCCAGTTTAATTATATTTTGGCGATAGCTGGAAATTATCGATATTATTACAATTTGCTATGTCTATCACAGAGTATGTACCACTACATAAATGTGTATTCCAAATAAAATGATAATATTAAAAATTAGTGAAGTTTTACCGTAGTGTAAAAATAATTAATTAAAAATATGTTTGCCATAGCTTCAAAACAAAAAGTAAAATATACAAAAAACATACTTTATAAAAACATATATTTACCCACCTTTTATCATCGATTACTGTGTTGATAGCACCCCTTAAATTTTCTTCAGTCAACGTCATTAAATCAATTTGAACTCCAATCTTATGGTGTACATATTTTTCAACATTGTACCATTGATCACCGAACATCGGTACACCGATTAGATGTAGTCCTCCAATGATAGCTTCATCTGTTGACTGTAGACCTCCTTGTGTTATAAATGCTTTGACCTTTGGGTGCCCTGAAAGTTCATTATAAATAAATAATAAATAATATTCATCTAGTTCACTGGTCTGAAATTGGTTACCAATTTTTGTTACGATTTACAGTAGTGTAACTATAATCATAAGCCTATAATTCGACATAGACCTCTCGTTGGCTCCAGCTGCTACGAGCCACCTTGCGAAGATCGTCGCTCCACCTAGCCTTTGGGCGTCCTACTTTACGGTTACGAATGTCACTTACTAGGAAGGTCTGACTGTGGCAGCCATTTGGATATTCTGATGTTTTTAGAGCGCCGTGGAAGTTCATCTTTGTCACCACTTCCACAACACATCGTAAGGTAATTCGGAGAATACTTTGACCATCAATTGTACCCTTTCTGGAGGAAGCATTGAAGGTTGCACGTTTGAACCAAAACTCAGGTATACCACGCCATTCTTTGAGGAGTCTAAATAAGTTTGGAGATCCTGCAATCCAATATTTAGTGTGTTATTAATCAAAATTACTATTAGTTAGCAGTATGATGGCTTTTAGCCTTTGTTCCAAGTAACTAAGGGGCGGTGTTAAATGTTGTTCTCCATCATGTTTTCCTGTCACGCGCCATCATTCATTCCCCATTTTTTCAAATGTTCCACGTCATACTTTTGCCTTTTCGTCGGTCTTCACCTCTCTCCATCCATCCATCAAAATTTATATTTGTCTTTATTAAAGTAACTTGTGTTTCATCGGTCCTTATTTTTTTAGTTTGTAGTCTATAGTTTTCTTTTATTTCACTGTCTCACTCACTTCTCTTCGTCTAATAATATAAATATAAAAATATAAATTTCTGACTATGTCTATTTATCGTCACCCCATTCATCCATCTTAACATTCTCATTTCAGCTACATGCAATACTCATCAGTCTTCCAATGACCATTACCATTATGACCACTGACCATTTATGAGCTTATAAATGTAAACTAATATAATATTTACAGCAATAAAATAAGCGTAATAACTTACCTTCGGCAACTCTTTTATTGGATTCTGATGTATTCCACCCATGAAAACAACACTAGGAGGTACTGGACGATTGCCTTCCCAAACAGGATAAGTATTCAAAAACAGCATATCAACATTATTTTCTAATTCTTTCAGTGTCGGTGCACTTGGTCCAAATATTTTAATGGCCAATTCATTTTCTGCATCTTCAATTTCCTGCATAATATTTTCTAATTTATAAAAATTCCAAAGCTCTACAATTTTTTCCCAATTTGTTGTATTATACAAACGCTTGCTCAGACTGTCAGGGTATAGTATAGGATGCCAGGCTCATCCAATAGTTTTAACATTGAAGTTCATGGGACCGAAAGAAGACACCAGAATAACTGGCGCCTTAACAATGTGTGACAAAACAAGTGCGGGCTTTACGCAAGCTTCTATCAATAGCAAATCAAACTTTTCTTCTTTTAAAATTTTTTGCAAAGCATCCACGTTCAGTTGCATTTCGACGAGCTCAACCGTCATAAGGAATGGTATTCGTATTAGTGCCATTGAATCCGTATGCCCAGTAGAAGTTAATTTATACAGTGTTTTCCATTTCTCGTAAGACAAGTCGTGGACGTCAATTTCTGTGAGATTTGCAGGCGTTTTTCCATTTGGGAAGGTGGGATTTGGTGTGATAACCGTGACTTCATGTCCTCGCCTGGCAAGTTCTTGAGTTAGAGGACGAAATACAACTTGATGACTGATCGACGGAGAAGGAAACAGGGCCAGTATTCTTGCCCCATTGTTATACGTAATTGATGACGTCAATAGCAACAACGTTATCAGTGCGGACATGATTGTACGTAAATAAAGATGATACCACTGAGTATTAAACTATTCAAAACTTTTTATATTAAACTCACCGTGCCTTTTTGTCGAATGATTGACACATTGAACTCATATCAACAAGTTCGTTGGTACTAAAACATAAATATGAAATCTTAAAAACAAAATAACAAAATCGAAAAGATAAGTTTTAACATTACTGTTGGTTACATAGCTTAATCAAAATACATAAGATTATTATATTATATAACTAATGTTCATGAATTCAAGATTAAAGTGTACCAAAATATATTAGATCAACAACGTCCTAGAAACAAGTTGAATAAATATGATAAAAAATAAAATGGAACCATGACGTTATACTAAACACAGACCTAACCACACTCAACTTAAACACTGTAACTTGTATAAAATCTATTCACATAAAAGTACAATTGTTTTTTAACTGTGTTGAGGCCACTTACTCGTTCACATCACACACGTTTTCCACCGTCAAAATCTACTATTTATTAACACATTGACTACGGCGCATGTGCCCTGCGACGGTTCACTGCCGCCGCCGTGTCTAGCTTCAAGCTACCATAGAGTGATCCATACTACCATCATGCCTCCCAAAAGGCTAATTTTTGTCGTTAAAATATTTAAAAAATATGAAGAATAGACATTACGCTTTTTTACTCTCTCAAAGTCACCAAGTGGCGCTAGAAAATAAACATTATTTCGCGCCAGTCATTTAAACACTGTTTGTCTATTTACGGTACTAGTAACTAGGTTACCCCAGTGACCTTGTAGTGTGGGCGGCGCTTAGCTTCATTGGACGGTAAACAACAGAATTAATTAATTACCAAGCCATTTGACAGTCCAGCAGTAATTTTATTATTGTTTGTGCGACAAAGATTATAATGAACGTGGTCTTTCTACAGAACTAACGTCAAAAATGTACTGTGTTATATATGGCAGAACGCGCGCCGCGAAGTGAACGTAACGAAAATTAGAACGATTTTTTTATCATTATTAGTATCTACAAGTGATACTTTTTGTGCTTACCACATAATTTTAAAACCAAAACGCTATAGGATAAAAGTCAATCAAAATCAATCTGCCTAGCCTTTTTCCAACTATGTTGGGGTCGGCTTCCAGTCTAACCGGATGCAGCTGAAGACCAGTATTTTACATGGAGCGACTGCCTATCTGACCTCCACAACCCAGTAACTGGGTAATACGATACCCCTTGGTTAGACTGGTTGTCAGACTTTCGTGCTTCTGACGACTCGTAACGACTGTCAAAGATCCACAAATGACAGCCGGGGCCAACGGCTTAACGTGCTTTCCGAGGCACGGAGGAGTCTCGATATGTGAAAATGGTCACCCATCTACGGACCAACCCCGGCAAGCGTAGCTTAACCTGATGGATCGACCCGAGCGGCTGTTATTACTTAGCCACGAGCTATAGGATAAAAGTATTTTAGATAAATTTATTTGTTTCTTTAATGTTAAATATTAAAACTAAAATACTTCCATTTAAAAGTCCCTGCATTTCCAAAGTTCCATATAAATAACTTTGCGTCCCACACCCACATTGCGTCAGTTATCCTCAATTCAACTTTAATTTGTTTTGTTCTAAAAGAAATCTTAAATACTTCATTAACTTATGCAAAATGAATATTACAAGTAGAATAAAGCCCAGAGCAATTGCCAATAAAGTAAGCACTAGTTTTAGTTCTATGTACTGCGCCCACGACATGTTGGCGGCGGGCGCACGCAGATGGCTCGCGCCGCCGTGACGCAGCACGTGCTCCGTCCACCACACGGCGCGCTCCAATGGAGGCTGAGGTTGATCACGCATCATGCGGCCAAGTTTTATTATATTGTTGCGATACCTGCAAATTTATATACATTTATAATACCTTATCAAATATCTGTGTACCGATTTATTAGAATTTTAAGAACTAACAAAGACTTATAATATTGTGTACCGATTGATAAAAGTAAAGCAATCCAATGGATATAGATAAGAGTAGGTACTTTAAATAAGAAGCATTATTATTACTGCTTAAAGGCACTGTATTGTTTTAACTCCCTACAAAGCAGTACTTATGCACTTTGATACTAAATGATTGTGATCATGATTTATCAAAAATATGAACGTGAATAAATCAAAATAATTTACTATAACCACGAAAACAGACAATTTTTTTTAAGTTAAACGCAAATTGTACTATAAAAAATCATTTTCCAACCTTTTATCACGAATAACAGTGTTAATAGCATTTGTAAATTCGTCTTCAGTCATCGTGAGTAAACTAAGTTTGACTCCAATACCATGGTGCTCATATTTTTCAACATTGTACCATTGATCTGAAAACATCGGTACACCAATCAGAGGTACTCCTGCTGTCACAGCCTCGTCTGTTGATTGTAGACCTCCTTGTGTTATGAACACTTTGATCTTTGGATGTCCTGAAAGTTCAATTCATGGTAATTGAGTTAGTTCGTCTGTAAGTAGGTACCTACATAGATTTTATACCAGTTTCACTTTACTGACAGAATTGTCACACAGCAAATTGATAAATAAATTTTTACTCTATATTAACAGTTACCAATCCATTCAATGTTGGGCCATTGCCCTTTAAACTATTATTACATACTTGGTAGGTCTGTTTGTGGCAGCCATTTGGATATCCCTGTTGTTCTTAGAGTGAATTAATATTGTTTACTAAGTAACTTTTATTACGATTTTTACAGTAATGTCACTGTCATCATCAGCCTATAGCAGTCTACAGTTAGACATAGGCCCCTTGTTGGCTATCATTCAACTGCTACGAGCCATCCTGTGAAGATCGTCACTCCACCTAGCTTTTGGGAGTCCCACTTTAAGAACGGTTACGAATATCACTTACTAAGAAGGTCTGACTGTGGCAGCCATTTGGATATTCTTATGTTTTTAGAGCGTCCTGGAAGTTCATCTTTGTCCCATTTCCACAGCACGTCATAAGGCAATTGAGAGAAGACTTTGGCCATCAATTGTACCCTTTCTGGAGGAAGCAGTGAAGGTTGGACGTTTGTACCAAAGCTAACGTATATCACACCATTTTTTGAGGAATCCAGATAAGTTTTGAGATCCTGTAATCCATTTTTTTTTCTATTATTATAAGGTAGTGAGGTCTATGTAAGGGGTAATCTTCAGAAGTAAGCTTCGGACTACTGATCCGATTGCGATGATTTTTTCAGTAATACTAATGCTGAGTGTTATAGGATATATTTTATGTTAAAAGAAGAAATTTCACGCAGACGAAGTTGCGGGCAGATGCTAGTAAAATATAAAAGTGCAGATTGAAATTCTTAACGTATTCAAAGAAACTACAACATAAAACTATGTATTAGAAACGTGTAAAACAAAGATATAACCTTACCGTTGGTAGTTCTTTTACTGCTTTCTGATGCAATCCACCCATATAAATAACACTAGGAGGCACGGGACGATTTCCTTCCCAAATAGGATGAATGTTTAAAAATAGCATAGCAACATTATTTTTTAATTCATTTATAGTCGGCACATTTGGTCCAAACAATCTTTTGCTCATTTCATTTTCTGCATCTTCAACATCATTTATTACACATTCTAATTTATAAAAATTCCACAGCTCTAATATTTTCTCCCAGTTTGACAAATTGTATAAACGCTTGCTCAAAACGTGTGGGTACAATAAAGGATGCCAGGCTGATCCTATAATTTTCACATTGAAGTTCATGGGACCTAAAGAAGACACTTGGATCACAGGCACCTTAACAACGTTTGTCAGAAATAATGCGGATCTAACACAAGCTTCTAACAATAACAAATCGAACTTTTCTTCTTTTAATATTTTCTGAACTTTATCTACTTTCAGTTGCATTTCAACGACCTTGACTATCATTTGCGATGCGACTCGTACTTGAAATATCAAATCTCCATCGCCTGAAGAACTGAATTTATACAGTGTTCTCCATTTCTCGTAAGACAAGTCGTGGACGTCGATTTCTGTTAGATTCGCAGGTGTTTCTCCATTTGGGAAGGCAGGATCTGTTGTGATCACTATGACTTCGTGCCCTCGCCTGGCTAGTTCTTGAGTTAGAGGACGAAACACAACCTGATGACTGATCGACGGAACTGGGAAATAAGCCAGTATTCTTGCACCATTGTTAGACGCAATTGAAAACGTAAGCAACAACAGCGGTATCTGTCCTGACATTTTTGTACTACCTTCACAGGTCGATAGGCAAGATAAAATGATTATAATTGCACAACATTTGCTTATATACCAACCTATTTATATAAAACTATATGTTTACAAAACTGATATAATAAGAATTTGCGGAATTTTGTTTTAATTTTATTATGTTCTCTTTTGTGTTACTTACTTTATTTAAAAGTTCATAAAAGGTTAACAGATGATCTGTTAACCTTTGTTGGCGATGTTTTCCAATTTTCTCACAGACATATAAGTCCCAGGCAGACCAAGCACATAACTACTGGACATCACAACGAAATTGATATTAACTTCTGAAGCCAGAAGCTCAGAAGTTGAATTTCAATTTAGTTTGTATTTACAGAAGGGTTTTACTCTCTTCATCTTCTTTTTCATTTCTTCTTGGCTTTTCTATAATATCTCCCGCGCCGTAGGTTAGTTCCATCGAGATTGGCCGCCGTGGCCGAAATACAGTCTGGAGGACTATACAAAACCACTAATAAGATACGATTGTTTTATCCAATTATTTTGATCGGGTACTACGGGATGTGAAACATTATATAAATCATCATCTGCCTAACCTTTTCCCAATTACGGTCGGCTTTCAGTCTAACGGGATGCAGCTGAATACCAGTACTTTACATGGAGCGACTGCCTATCTGACTTCCACAACCAGGTACTATGTAATATGAAACCCCTTGGTAAGACTGTGGTTGTCAGTCTTTTGGGCTTCTGATGCCCCGTAACGGCTGTCAAAGATCCACGAATGACATTGCGGACCAATGGTTTAACGTGCTTTCCGAGCCACGGCGGGGTATTCGTATGTAAAGATGAAACATTATAACCATAAATGTGGGTACATAATAACAATTCAAAAATAAACCAAAGTCGCGAGTAAAACCTGTTTAATTATAATCGTTTAAACAATGACCACCTAGTATAGCCAATTAATTATTTATCTTAATTATAATAATTATTAATATTAAAAACAGTTTTAATGCATACTTTCTGATCACATTAGGTACGTAAAGATAAGAATGATTGTATGTTTGATGCCTTTAAGTAAGTACTATTTATTAAATCTAATATGGACACTCTTTTAAATGAAAGTATTGGTTTGTTTTTATTTAAAAGAGTGACTTTGGATTTTCATGCCCGTTCTTCTCCATAGGAACCTACTGCGCTTTAGAATGAACAACAAGCTTCATCTGTTTGACTGTTCGACTCCTTGACAAATCAAAAGTGCCTGTAAGTGGTTTAATTGAAATAAAATATGTTGATTTCAAGTTTTTCGGTTTCATGAGATAACCCCAACTTCATCCAAGTGAGGAGTGGAGTTATGAAAGTAAAACAATACCATACTATAATAATAGATAATAATGGATAAACTCGCCTCAAACAGCAATAAAAGAGTGGACCAGTTGAAAAATAATAAAAATGTAAATCATCACAGTCTTCTTTTATTGACTTAACATTCTTATCACAGTTTCTTGTAAGTTAAATTATCAAGGACAATATTGTACTTCAATTATTTTTTAACTTGTTATATTCTCCACTATAACTAAAGTACTTCCATAAGTTATATACAACAAAAGATAAAAGTAGAATTAAGCCTAAAGCAATTGCTGATAAAGTAAGTACTAGTTCTAGTTCTAGGTACTGCGCCCACGACATGTTGGCGGCGGGCGAGCGCAGATGTCTCGCGCCGCCGTGACGCAGCACGTGCTCCGTCCACCACACGGCGCGCTCCAGTGGAGGTTGTGGCTGATCACGCATCACGCTGCCAATTTTTTTTAAATTGCGACGATAGCTGAAAATATTGAATATTTAAATTATATTATTAAGCTTGGATCACGCTCAATGGTAATTTCAACTATCTATGTCTGCCTTTGACTTTAAAAAGGTTTCATTTTCTTTGATCTCTTGCCCCTCATCAATACAGTATTTCAAGATACCTACATTATTACCGTCTAAGTATCTGTTCATTGATTTTAAATGTTGTTTTCATTGCTTCTTATCTTTCTAAGAACTTTTGTATCCGTAAGTCTTTTGTGAGACAAAATCGGCCACAATTAAATTCAACAGTCATGTCCGCAGACAGGACAGGATAGGACTTTTTGGACATTAAATATTGTATTTTGATTCGAAAATATTTAGTAATTAATTCAAATAAACGGTTTATGTAACGGATCAGTATTCTGAATAAAAAAAAGCATAAATTGATAGAGATTTCATTTACGCACCTTTCATCACCAATTACAGTATTAATAGCATTCTTAAAGTTTTCTTCAGTCATTGTAAGTAAATCAAGTTTTGTTCCAATCTTATGGTGTACATATTTTTCAGCATTGTACCATTGATCGCCCAACATTGGTACACCAATCAAAGGTACTCCTGCTGTGATAGCCTCGTCTGTTGATTGTAGACCACATTGCGTTATGAACACCTTGATCTTTGGATGCCCTGAAAGTAGGTAAATGTTCATTTAGTTCGTCACATTTTATTTTAATCTCAATATGTCACTTTGTAATACCTAGTATACTCGCGACAATCTAAGAAATCCGTTTTGACGTTTCGTTCTCGTACATGTAATAAAACGATAAACCTTGAGAATCAGTTTTAAGCAATGTAGAATGTCGAGAATTAGTTTGTAAGAAACTATTTTTTTTTTCATCGCTACGCAATGCATTTTTATAGCTGTCAAAACGGACTTCTTAGATTGTCGCGAGTCTAGTATTCATATTTCTAACCCACATTTATATTTGACTTATGTCATATACAGGCTGTAAGGGTAAACACTCTTGTCATTCAAACCATGGGTAGTTGACTTAAATACAAAAATAAATGACCGAACACAACAAAAAAAAAACATTATTTTCATTAAAAGATTTTAAAAAGTTTCTATCCGACACCGTACTCTCTAGCGAAACAGCTGACTGACTGAGGGAGAGGTCGCGCTCGCGGTCGGTCAGGTCACATCTCGCAGCCCCAGCGTTCAGACGCAAGTTTGTTGCCCTAGCGCATAGGGCAACGAACTTGCGTCTCTTGTGGTAAAATGTAGATTTAATTTTTTTTTTTTTTTCCATTGATTTTACGTTCTATAAATGAAACCAAACCACAGGTTGCAAGAATAACGGTGTTCACCCTAACACTCTGTATTGGCATACATAACTTCATGCCTGTATTCCCCGAAGAGTTAGGCAGAGGTGTACTTACAGTACACCCACATTCCGCCAGTTAGTCCCATGGAATAGGGGGCGCGCCTATTGCCATCAACCGGGCACAAAGCCAGACTCCAGGTTGCTACTGCGAATTTCCAGATAGAAAAGCCCAAATAACAGTTTGCTCGATCCGGAAATGGAACCAGGACCTCATGCTCAGCAGTAATACCTACCTGCAACCACGAGATCAACGAGGCCTTTTTTTTGAGGGTGGGAAATCATCAAATGACTTCTTCCGCTCTGGGCGGAGCGGGAGGGCGTGTCAGACTTTTACTGACTAAAACCCACCCGTGTTCCTTCAGTTGCCTGCTGCCGAGGGCCCCGGTATCCCTTTCGGACTTTCCCGCAACCCTGGCAGAGGCCAACGAGGCTGTCTATTAATTCATTTTCTTTTTTGCATCATGTTTACCGCAAATAACCGAATTTTCTTTCTTTCTTTCTTTTCTTCTTTCTTTTATATATGAATTTATGATAATTTAATTACTTACTGAGAAGGTCTGACTGTGGCAGCCATTTGGATATCCTAATGTTCTTAGAGCGTCCTGGCAGTTCATCTGTGTCCCACTTCCAAAGGACGTCATAAGGTAATTGAGAGAAGACTTTGGCCATTAATTCTACCCTTTCTTTAGGAAGCAGTGAAGGTTGCACGTTTGTACCAAAGCTAATGTAGATCACGCCGTTCTTTGAGGAGTCCAGATAGTTTTTGAGATCCTGTAACCAAAGGTTGTCTGTAAAAGATCGCTTTAAGCGATAAGACCGCCCATTGACAAACTATTACAACACCGACAATTAACATTCATAATTTTTTTTTTCTGTAATTTTATGGTGTACATATAGGTATTCTATTCTAACCGAATATTTTAAAATTAATTTTAGTACGCTTGCAATTTAAAGAAACCACATTATTTTAAGAGAAACGTTTATCAATAAAACATACTTAGAGAACAAAAATTTTAGCTAGTAAAATATAATTTAATGGGATTTTTTATTAATTTAAGAGTCTAAAAAAAAATCTTACCGTTGGCAATTCTTTTATTGGCTTTTGATGCAATCCACCCAAATAAATAACACTTGGAGGCACTGGACGATTGTCTTCCCATGTAGGATAAGTGTTCAAAAACAGCATATCGACATTATTTTTTAGTTCATTCATAGTCGGCGCATTTGGTCCAAACATTCTTTTAGCTATTACATTTTCCGCATCTTCAACTTCTTGCTGAATTTTTTTTAACTTATAAAATTTCCACAATTCCAATAACTTCTCCCACTTTGACAAATTGTACAAACGTTGGTTTAAAGCATCTGGGTACAACAAAGGATGCCAGGCTGACCCTATAGTTTCCACATTGAAGTTCATGGGACCGAAAGAAGACACTAAAATCACGGGGGCGTTTACAACGTGTGACAGAAGTAACGCTGGTCTTACACAAGCTTCTAACAACAGCAAATCAAATTTTTCTTCCTTCAGCATTTTTTGCACTTGATCCACATTCATTTGCAACTCGACAAGTTTTGCCATCATATGGAATGCTAACCGCATTTGTAGGAGCAAATCATTATCACCTGTAGATGTATATTTGTACAGAGTTCTCCAATTCTCGTATGAAAAGTCGTGGACATCGATTTCTGTGAGGTTCGCAGGTGTTCCTCCATTTGGAAAAGCGGGATCTGTTGTGATGACTGTGACTTCATGTCCTCTCCTGGCCAGTTCCTCAGTCAGAGGACGGAACACCACTTGATGACTGATAGACGGAAGTGGAAAAAACGCCAGTATTCTTGCCGCGTCATTTGGCGCTATCGATAACGTTAAAGATAGCAACAACGCTATCGGTGCGAACATTTTCGTACGGCTTCTCAGACTGCTATGAAACGCAGATAAATATGTTTGCTTATATATAATATCGGCTGTTTAGATAGAATACACACACTGATAAAGTAAGCGTAATTTTGGTTTCATACTTTATCTTATCATATTTCTTGATTTTGATGATGTTTTTTCGATTTCCTAGCGAACGGTTCCATGGTAACAGTACGGATTATATATTATAGACATTTTTCTTGCTTCTTAGGTTAATTACGATTTAATTGTATTTATTAATTAACACTTTCCGGGACACTGCACGAGAAACAATAGAAGTTTTATTGTTATGACATGTTTGACAAAATGGTTGAGCTGAATGGTGCTGATCCATGCGTCATGTTCGTGAACGGGCGCCGTCAGTTGTGACTGGTCATCTCTTAGCTGCCATGGCTTATTTTAATTTTTGAATTGTTTGTATGTCAGAATTGCGGACGCTTTTAACGCGCTTTTTACATTGTTCTCACATTTATAATTTCAACATGAATGATGTAACCCATATATTGTAACAATATTTTGATTTAAAAGAGTGTCCGTGGAGTTTCTTGCCCGTTCTTCTCCATAGGTACCTACTACGCTTTGGAATGGGCAACTAGCTTCATATTTCTGACTGACCGACTCCTTGACAATTCAAAAGTGCCTGTAAATGGTTTAATTGAAATAAATGCTTTGAGTTTGAGTTTGAGTTTGATGTATGGGCGGGTCCGGGAACGTGTTAAAATGAACAACATGCACTCATGACGTGCTATTTTATTTATTTATCTGTATTTTTAGCTATCTATCTTATAATTATCATCTTTATCTACCGACATACTGCATTATTCTAAAACGTATGTGTTACGTAACGGACAGACGAACATAGTCTAACCACAGCCGTATAAGAAAATTGTAAACTAATAACTGAAATTAATACTGAATCTTCAAATGATTATTACCCTTTATTTAATTTTCTTTATTTAAAATTGGGATAAGCGCAGGAGAATGATGATTTAATTTTCAATACTTATTATATAGGTACATTTTTAAATATTTTATTTAAAAATATATTTACATAATCACTTCTAAGGATTATTATTATTTTAATCAAAATCTAAAATAATGAACAGATCGAAAACTGTTAAAACTGTTGAAAACTTGCGAAAATCAATTTCTTGGTAGTATGTTAAGATGACTTTCATTCAGGCTTAATACTAAATAAAAATAAATAATCATTTAATATTACTATAATATTACGGCACTGATATTTATCAAATTATAGCAATTTGCTTGAATAAACATTTCACACATGTTTCACAAAGTTGTGTAATACGTTATTGAATTTCGAAGGCCGTCTGTTAAAATATTATCAGATAAACAAATTGATTTGTCATCATGATCATGATTATTGTAATGACGTTAAGGCTCCTGCAGACGTGTGACGCGACTCTAGTAGAAGAGTTTATAATGAAAACTTTATGGAAATTGTTCTACCAGAATCGCATCGCACCGTTGCGTCGCGCCTGTCTGCGGGAGCCTTTATAGCCCGGAAGTAGTATTATCGAAAAATAATTGTCGTCGCTATAAATATCTCGTGCCAAAAGAAGATAAATATGTTATGTCACTATGGTCACAAGAATCTATGGTAACGCATAGTCGTGTCTCCTTCACAGCGAGATAGCGCCACGAAAAAGTTTTGTTACGCGCATTTTTTTACTTTTTATTACGTTTGATTTGCAAATATTTTTTTTTAATTTTCATTTTTTTACCCCACAGAAATAAGTCTGAAAGTTATCTCAAAAAAACAACAAAATTAATACTACTTTTATAACTTTTTATTTGTGTTATTTTATTTGCCTCAATAATATCACTCAAATAGGAGGATAAATTACGTAAGCTAGTATTAATTACATTTCCTACGTTCCCGATAGCTCACTCCTATGAGTCAAGGACACACTTTCGGTTTAGATCTAGTATTTAGAGTAAACGAGACAGAAATATAATTTCTCTATTTCTTTAGCGTTTGCAAACTTTTTGTTTGAGCCCAGTTGTTAGCCAACGGCTGGCTAACAAACGGTGGCCATGGTACGGTTTATTTTAAAGTATTACCCGACTAAATAAGATCCGCGGAAAAATTGTGGAACTACATTATTTTTAACGCAATGTGATGCAACGACATAGACAACTTTTCCACTAAAGACTAAAACTATTTACACAAAGTTCTTATTTAGTGATTGGGCTACTCCAGGTATTCGTAAAAGCAGGGAAAATCTTTTTGAACTTTATGGCCTAAAGCAACATATGAATAATTCAATCTTTCATCAGTATGTTGCAAAATATTCTAAAACTTTTAAAAATGTGTGCAAAATAGCTAAAGCTCTTTACATTAGCAATAAAATAAAATCAGCTGATGACAAAATAAAAACTACCTGGCAAATAATAAATAATGAAACAGGTAGGAAAAAACAGCGTAGTACTGAATTTAATTTAGAGACTGCACATGGCCCAATCAACTCAAATGTAGAAATAGCTCAGGAATTTGAAAACTTTTTTGGAAATATTCCAGTTAAAACTACTGAAGCTCTAAATTCCTCACCCGCGCTTTCTGCTGCCTTACTTAGAAAGAATGTAAAGGCATGCCCTTTGGAGTTTAGGTTTCAGCATACAAACCCCCAAGCGGTTATAAAAGCTTTTAAAGATCTTAAAATTAAATCAACAGAAGATCTATGGGGAATGTCTGTAAAAGTCTGTAGATCTATCATCGAAACCATTGCGCCCTATTTAGCTTTCATATTTAACACCAGTGTAGACCAAGGAGTCTTTCCGGATCTCATGAAACACAGTAAAGTAGTTCCTTTGTTCAAATCCGGTGATAGTAAGGAACCCAACAATTATAGGCCTGTGTCAATTCTGCCAGTTCTCAGTAAGGTGTTTGAAAAGTTGATGCTCAATCAAATGTTACGTCACTTTAATAAAAATTCCATCTTTCATGAACATCAGTACGGTTTCACCAAAGGGCGTTGTACCACTGACGCCGGTGTCGCCCTAATAAAGAACATTTTTAACGCCTGGGAGGAAGCACAAGATGCCATTGGAATCTTTTGCGACCTCTCGAAGGCGTTCGATTGCGTCGACCATGATACACTTCTGTTGAAACTAGAGCACTATGGGGTTAGGAATACAGCTCTTGATTTACTAAGATCATGTCTGAAAGAAAGAAAAGTTAAAGTTCAAGTAAACGGCGTAAACTCATTGGGGTCTGAAATGGCAATGGGCGTTCCTCAAGGCTCGATATTAGGTCCATTCCTCTTTTTAGTTTATATTAATGATTTACCCCAATTACTTCTAAATCAACCGAAGATGGTGTTATATGCAGATGACACATCATTGATTTTTAAAATAAATCGACGTTCACAAAATCTTGACGACGTGAATAGCTCTATTCTTCAGGTACAAGACTGGTTTACGGTAAATAATTTGGTACTAAATGAAAAAAAAACCAAATGCATTCGATTTAAATTACCTAATGTTAGAAGTAGCGAATGTGACATCATATTGAATGGAGAAAAACTGGAGTTTATTAATCAAACAGTTTTCTTGGGAATCACGCTAGACGAGAAATTACAATGGGGACCTCATATAAAATCTCTTGCGGGGCGGTTAAGCTCGGCCGCTTATGCTGTTAGAAAGATAAGACAGTTAACAGATGTGGAAACCGCGCGTTTGGTCTATTTCAGTTACTTCCACAGCATTATGTCGTATGGCATTTTACTGTGGGGTTGGGCTGCTGATATTGAATCCATTTTTATTTTGCAAAAAAGAGCTGTCAGAGCCATTTATAATCTATGTCACCGCGAATCTCTCAGGGAACTATTTAAAAAGGTTAATATCATGACGGTATCTTGCCAATTCATTTATGAGAATATTATGTATGTAAGAAAAAACTTAAATCTTTTTAATAAAATAAGTGATTGGCATAATTTTAATACTAGAAATAAAGATAAAATAGATCAACCATTTTTCAGATTAGCTAAAGTACAAACATCTTTTATGGGGTACTGCGTTAAATGCTATAACAAAATACCTTGTGATATATTGCAATTAAATGAAAGAAAATTTAAAACTCATATAAAAAGTACACTTTGTAAACAAGCTTATTACAAATTAGAGGATTATATCCAAGATAAGAATGCTTGGAAACATGCTGGTCTTGCTCCATAGGACGATTTATTGTCTGGACAAAATCAAACTGATAGCTAATTTAGTTTTTTTTATTTGTATGTCATAGACTTTTACACTCTGTCATTACTTAAACTCACGCACTGACTTATTAGTACTACTTGTAACAATTTTAGGACTATTGTAATATCGTTTACTTTTACAATCTTTTTAAATATGTGAGCACCATGTATCTGGTAATGAATTTATTCATTATTGCTCCATTTATAATTATTTTTACCTTTCGTAGTACAGTAATCTTATTGTAGGTGCATCGTCTTCACATATAATTATATAATTAATGTATACAAAATATTGTAAAACATTTTTAAAAGAGTAACGATGGAGTTTCTTGCCCATTCTTCTCCATACGAAAACTACCTTTTGGAAGGGGCAACTAGAATCAATTATATTTCTTTGTTTGTCAAAAGTGCCATATATGTGCCTATTTGAAATAAATTATTTGACTTTGACTTTGACACTAGCGTCGCCGCCGTATCAATCTGGGCCGAGCACCACCGCTTACAGCAGTATTATTTTAATCTTACTTTGTGGGGGAAAGATGGAGCTATAAGTCCTGTAGAGCTTCATTTCTTTCCTACACTGAAGTAATATTAAAATAAAACTGCTGTTAGCGGTGGTGGTAGGCCCCCAGTAGAGGCGCGGGCTCTTGTTTACAAGTGCTCGAAGCTAATATACCTGACAATGTCTAAACCTACCTACACAATGCTATACTACGGAAAGTACTATAATAATAATATCGGCCTATTGTTGACATACTGCAGGGCAATGACCTCTTCTCATACACAGAAGGCACGAAGGCATTGATCTCTACGCTTGCTAGCAGCTACGTTTGGGGTTACGGGTTTTGTCGACGGAAGAGTAGACAAAATGACAGATAAACAATCGCAATCTGTCAGTTTGTCTATTCTTCCGTCGACAAAACCCGTTTCAACGGTGGTCATGCAACGCGAGCTGTTGTTGATTAGTAAATAAACAAAAGCTGATCTCCGTAGTGATTAGGCCCACACCCGTTCTTTATTTTTGTTGAAAAATTATTTACATTTATGCAAATGTACAACAAATATTTTGTAAGCCACACCACAATGTTTACGGCTTTTTTCGGGGCTTTCATGTTATTTATGGAGTGTGAAGAGGAAAATAATAAACCTAGCGGAAGGAAAATACTGGAGAATTTTCTCGCCAATATTGAACGAACCCAGACTTTTTTATTCTTACTTGTAAAGTGCGTTAAACTTGTTCATCGTCGAATAAAAATAAATATAGAGCGCTAGATGAATCTTTTGGCGCCTGAATGTCATTGACAGGGGGAAGTTTTTGGTAAACATTTGTAAAAATACCATAGAAATTTTAATGAAAACATAAGATGGCGGCATTGTGCATCTGATTCAAATGTCAATGTGTTTTGTAGGAGTGCGCCTGAATGACATTGACATTACACTTGTTTGTTCGTTGTCATGGACTATGACCCAAGCGTCAAATGGAGGGCGTTTAAAAAGCCCGGGTCGGATGGCTATTTTTAACTTTTTTTTATAAGTACTTTAAATTGCTTTTACGCCGTCAAATTTTTTTTAACTATTATTTGGCCATGTAAACTATCCAATAAAAATATTTAAAAAAATACATGCATATTCCTTATTCCGGTTGTGGCCTCACGACAAAAGAACATTGTAGCGTTGTACAATTGTACATTACAAAATCACAAGTCGCATCGCTCGAGGCCATGAACGGGCTTGTAGCATTTTCTTGTTAAGAAGGTCTTGTACTAAAATAAAGTACGGAGGCAAAACAGCTTTGACTTTGCCTTCAGGACCTAATTAAAATTGATTAAGTGGCTGTTGAGATGCGTACATGCAGCTGGATACAGTTTCTTACAAGCTAGTGTGAAAATACTAGGTTTTTTCACCAAAGAAACTGTCCAAATAATCCATATACCTATACGTATAAAGGTACCTACTATAATCCGTAAGTTAATGCCAAAGTAGTTCTGTCTGTTTGTTTTTCCTTTTCACGACCTTTCTTACCTTAAACTAAACAGATTTTGATCAAATTTTGCAATTTATCAATATTTATGTATGGATATGAATAATCTTGTTACTAGGTACTCGCATGGAATTAATGCTTTAAAAAAAATACAATACACTGTGAAAAGTAAATTCGTTATGTTTAGAAACTGCACGACCTTTGACGAAGCAAAATAAAAATATTTTTGTAACAGTGAT
Organism: Lithophane semibrunnea; assembly: GCA_947363905.1. Taxonomy (NCBI): domain Eukaryota; kingdom Metazoa; phylum Arthropoda; class Insecta; order Lepidoptera; family Noctuidae; genus Lithophane; species Lithophane semibrunnea. The sequence goes on along the minus strand of OX376210.1, from coordinate 4,961,868 downwards.
CTTAAAAATACACATTACTATAGTGTTATTTTTGGTACTTAGCTTAGAGATACATCTAGGAGATTAGCTTTTAATGTAAAAATCTTAAGCCTAAGAGATCTCATTCTTTTGGAGATTTGTGCTAAAGGAAAAGTGCTATAAAAGAAGCTCTCCGTGTAGGTATCTCCAGCCCGTGTTGCTATTATTATAGTTGAAGGATTTCTTCTGAATAAAATATGTATATTAATGAATCCAGAGGGCCTAGACAAAGCGACATTGAATCAGCGACAACTATGTCAAAAAGAGCAGTGTTAGCCCAGTGCTAATGGCCGCGACTTACGTGTTGTAGGTCGTAGGTTCGAACCCTGCCAGGCGCTTTACTTTTTGTAAATAATTTCATCACCACTGCTCTCAAAACGGTGAAGGAAAACATCGTGAGAAAACTGGCAATCCTAGAACCGAAAATTCGAAGACATGTGACATCTACCAACCCGCACTGGGCCCGCGTGGTGGGTTACAGCCCACTCCCTCTCACAATGAGGAGGCCTGTGTTCCAGCAGCCTTAAGTTCATATAAAGAAAAAAAGAAAGAAAAATGCGTTTATTGGCACTGTCACACAAAAATACACCTTAAAACTAAAAAAACAGAAAACAGTCATATAAGTGCCAAATGTCACAATTTCATGAAATAGTCATTCAATGCACCTTCATGAACTTAGAGAGTTGTATTGCTGATTCTAATGTATATAATTTTTGGAATACAAGCGGTTTATTCTGTTTAGAGGTAACTTTGCATTTTTTTTCTATCGAGAAAATTTTATGTAATCGTGTTTTCGCCAAACATAGAACTCAACTTTAACATATATTTATTTCTAAATTTATGCTGCAGTATTTTCGGCGTAGCGAAGGATCATGCTAAGCAATTTGAGGTAGAGTGCGCCCTTAAGCACCTCCTGTGCGAATCATCTTGTGATGAGAAAAAAAATAGGCCCCCCCAGGCTTTGCCACAACTCTGTCCTCCTCCTTCCACATATGGTATCCCATTCATCTTTTTAAGGTCGTCGGTCCACCTCTCTAGGTTGAGTTCCATACTACACCTTTTTCTTTACTAACCAAAAACAAAAATAAATTGCATACTGTTTACAAAATCACGATGATACTGATCAGATAAGTTTACTTGAAGTCAAGGTTGAAAATCATATCAGTAAAATGAAGTGCATTGAAGCACATGCACATACGTGTACACATGTCCTGATACCAACCTTGTTTATTGGCTTATCATTTTAATTGCTATTAATCTATTATCTAATATTTATCGTATCTGCACAAGATATTCGTTATGACGTTATATCAAATCAGTTCGAGTTCACACATCGACAGTCTGTGGCAGCGAGCGCTAGCCGATGAGCGCCACCTTTTGATAGATAGATAAAACGTTTATTTGGTGCACACAAAAGACATAACCCAACATACAAAATCACGGTTAAATAATAACTAATTAAGGTGCCAATATACAAAAAAAAAACAATACAAGAAGAAAACAAGACACTGTGATGACAAAATTGGCTATTGCCATTGATAGTTCTGGAGATGGTGAAGTTATGACCGGGTTATGAAGGATGCACCCGAAATTACTATCACACGCATGGTTATACTTTAACGGAATAGGGAATATGCAAGTAAATCAAAACTAAGAAAAACTTGGTTTGACAATCATGGGTAGGTACTGCCAACAGAAGTGAAATCTTAAAATTTGTATTAGCGTCATCTATATTCTTTAGTACAGCACTACGGCGATGTGACTACACACTTTGTGAGGGAACACAGAAGACACAATTTGACGTATAATTACTAAATTAAACGAACTTACCTAAGTGAAGTTCTATTGTAATTATACGAAATGCTTAGTCCTCGATAATTATCCTGATTTACTATGTAGTCTCACTACATTCCCATCGTGTGCACGCGAATATTCAGAGAATAAATCCTGCAAGAAAAAACTTTTACGCTGGCAACTATAACCAGCTAATGTCATTCTATTTAGAGTAATCTGCAATGAGAGAATTAAAATTAACAGACAGTAATTCCCCAACTTCAATCCCAGGGTCAAAAAACAAACTATGGTCTTGTTCAGGGCTTGGGAGGGAACATAGTATCGAGGACTAAGCATTTCGTATAATTACAATAGAACTTCACTTAGGTAAGTTCGTTTAATTTAGTAACTACTCCATGCTTAGTCCTCGATAATTATCCTGATTTACTATGTAGATGTTTAGAGAGATAAAGTTGGAAATGACAAACATTTGTTTCACACTAAAACATTCAAATAACATAAAATTAACCTTTTATTGCAAGTGGAAAAACTTTACCACATTTTCAATTAATTCTCTTTTAATAATGCTTCTATTCTAATTATCAACAACCAAGTATGTATTTAGTATGCCTACTCTTTTGGCTCAAAACTTAATTTATGAAAAAAAAAAAATCACATCAGTCTCAAGGTCTCAACATTACCAACAAACTTGGCATAAATTTAGCAAAACTTATGACCAAACAACCGTTTTAAAAATACTGATTATCTTCTGACACACCTCTAGTCGCTATTGAAGCATGACTTGTGGAATGAGGAGTAAATGTTTTGATATCTATGCCACTGTCCAACATTGTTTGTTTAATCCAATAACTAATTGTTTGGCTACCTAATATAATTATGAGGCATTAATAATTTTTCTGTATTACCTATCTCTGAATTACACCATTTATGTGTATAATTTAGATGTTTTTACCAATCAGTGATTTTTATGTTAACACTTGAATCAATAATTTGAAATGTTATGAAGTTTCAATTACAGATAAGTTATATTCTTTAAGACTTGAAATAATTCTTACATACTTTTTGGCTACTTTGTCAAGTGATAATTGTTGTAATGGGTACCATCATTCTATAAAATTCAGTACCATTGATGGATCCCATATATCATTGTAGTTAGTGCAACTTTGTTGGAATTTGAAGATACCTTTAAAGAACCTCTTAATTACAGGATCGGTACCTACATCAGCATTTATGATCAATGACAATGCAGATCTATTAGTGCTGAACGTATATGAACTGCCATTGTTGAATTGATGTGTAAGAAACTTTAATATTTTAGTGATAGAAATATCGTGAATATTTTTACCATTACAGAAAGTCCACCACTTATGTAGTGTGCTACTGAATACTGCCTGACACTGTTATCTGACAATGAAGATATCATGACCTTAATGGTGGCATGTGGTATCATTTGCTTCTTAAACGGTTCTCTGACAATATGCAGGCCCCCAGGGAAAAAAGCTGCAGCGCAAGGGATGCAGCATTCTGGAAGGTGACAGCAAAAATTGGTTTGATGGTTCAAACTATATACTGTAATCTGTGATTTCACCATGAAATTAAGAAATGGGTACCAAGGTTGTGATAGTCTCATAGGAGAAAGTAAGATGCCAAAAACCTGATCAACTTAATAGTTTGTGAAATTAATCCAAATAGTGGAAATGCATAAAATAATGGGTAATAATTCCAATTTACTGTAAATGCATCTATATTTTCTACAAGTGCCAGGCCAGATATCTCATATCTATCACACTTAGTATTAGCTCTAGTAGCAAATATGTAGATCAATGGAAAGGATTTCCAAAAGATCTCACTATGTCCTGAAATGCTGCAGGAGCCAGACACACAATCAATGTTTTTATTTCTAGACTCAAAATCAGCTTCTATGCTGTCTTTAGATTATACATAAAATGAAGATATCCCCATTGTTAGGGCTTCACACCACTGCCATATTATGCCTAGCCAGGCAATTAAGATTATTAAATTGACTACCACACATTATAATCTAAGGTTGTAGTATTGTTTAACATAAAATTTGGTATACATTTAAGCATTCGGTAAAATATACTATACCAAGAAAAGCATTAAAAAAAATTCCAAAAAACTTAAATAATTTTTCTTGACTTTCCAAACCCCATTTGCTATCTGACTGTCAAAACAAATATTTCCCATATTTATCATAATTAAATCAAACTCCCTCTCATAGAGAGGAGGCCTGTGTCCCAGCAGTGGGAACATTATAGGCTGATTATGTAAATCAAAGTCACTATGGTAAACTAACTCTACACATCTTGGATTTTTCCAAATTCTAGTGTAGGTACTTAAGCATAGAAATCCAAAACTCACAACTGGACAACAAGCTGATAGGATAAGGTGTAAAATAATAGATGAACATCTCTTTATATCTGTCACTGACAATGTCATAATATACTTTGTATCAATCACAAATCCTAAGTACTCAGCAACTTAATTGGGTTTGGGATTAGTTTTAACCTTATTTATTAACATGCAAGGCTAAATTTTCGAAAAAAATTCTTAGTAATGTTCTCCAATACAAGTTAAATCCTCAAGATAAAAACACAGATTTTTATTCCCCACTAAAGTATAAATATAAGATATTACTGGTGTGGGGCAGTACACAAGCCAAAGCACAAACAATTGAATTAATTGTTTTTACAATAAACCCTCAAATGTGTTTTGTCATCAGTGTTCAATTATATTAAAAAATAGACATCTTATAAATCAATTGTGCCCAAATGATCATTTTATTTTACATAACCTCCTTAGGTATGTCTTTCATTTTAAAACTGTTGTGTATGGATAAATTATATTCAGACATTTTGGATTTACTGGAACCTCCATTTAGTTTGTGTACAATAAATATTTTTGATTAAAAAACTGTCCACTGATAGGTGCACACTGCACACTCAAATCTAACAACTTACCAATTTCTTTTGTTGTATTAAATACATATTCAGACTCTGAAAATGCACAATTTTAAAGGTTATGTTGTGTAGGAATGTCCTTAAATGGAATTCTATATCCCTTCAAACATGACCAGATAACTTTATCTTGTGTGAAAAAGATCACCGCCAGCAAGAGTAAAATATTTAAGGCGACATGCAATTGTCGTTACCTCTATAATTGACATACAGGTGTGTATCAGTACGTCTTGCCTGATGAAATCCTCTGCTGTTGGTACTTCCCAATGGTCCTAGATTGGTACTTGCCCCCCCCCCCTGCTTGAATCAAACGTGAAGGGGGTATTGGAGTTTTCCTTACAATTACTTAACAGTGTAGTTGTAGCTGCCTTCTTAATTACCCAGACTTGACATGTTCAATAATGAACTTTTCACCAAACAGGAAACTGTCCTGTTTCGCTATATTTGTTGTTTTAATCATGATTTTTATCTAGTTTAACTGGTATCATCAAAGTAAGTTGCTTAATCATCATGAAAACATCGGTGAGAATTATAAAATTCGTTGTGTTCCGATTGCTTTTTATCAAAATATAGATATTGTTTACACTGCGGTAATGCAATTCCAAATTACTGTGGTGGTCTTCCACCCTCTGGTTGTTTTCCTTGATTGGGTGACTCAGTCGTTTAAATCTATGTTCAATTTTAAAGCATCCAGCAATAGTAAATTCAACAGTACTAGTATTAAATGCATTTTACATTATGTAGGTAATTCTTCTTTCTTGATCATTTTTAAATCTTAGTCATTTTAGATGATTTTAAGAAAGTAAAAACATTTAGGTTTTCTTGGAACTGGACGGGTTTCCCAAGGCCATTATCATTGCTTCATACAACCTCATAGAACCATCCTTTAGATCTTGGATATGATCTACAAAGCACACAATAGACTAACTAAGTCTGATGATGCTTAGTGTGCAGAACTGATTCTTTATCAATCAATATTGTGATAATAATTTCTCACGAGAGAACAATATTGAGTACATAATCATAGAACTTCTAGATATACATTTATATTTTGAGCTTTTTGCCTCAACTTGAAGCTGCGAGAGCTAGGCTCCTGCCTTATTGTAATAATAATTTCTCACGAGAGAACAATATTGAGTACATATCATAGAACTTCTAGATATAAGTACATTTATATTTTGAGCTTTTTGCCTTGTGGCGGTATCTACATCGCCACATGCGAACTACGCACCGAAGACCTGACGTCACATAAATCCTGCATCGCACAATTAGAGTTTACCGTGCAGTGAACATATATACAAAAACCCAATATCAATCATTGGGCAGTTGCCCGCCAGACACAACACCCGTCTGGTCGGAGGATCCTCCCTTTTCTATGGGGGATGAGTGAACTTTACACCCTGTTCCTCATACTCCTAAATTGGTGACCCCGAATATGAACGTCAACGCAGCCTTCGTGCAACTACTCCAGCGTGACGTCATCATCATCACTCCCGCAAGCTTTCAGTGAGGCGAGTCACACAGTCAAGCCAACACCCGAGGCGTCAACGGGTATCCTGACCACCAGCATGCAACGAACGCGCATTCCTGGTCATCACCCTCAGCCTCATCACCCCGACCCACTGGGGAATCACCTCAATCACCTCAACCTCATTACCATGAGCCACTGGGGAACCACCGCAATCACATCAATCACCACAATCGCCGCAAACAGTTCCGACCCACCGCGAACAATGCGGCACCCGGTTCCGACTCACTGGAACCCACAACTGGCACTGGCAAGCATCGCAAGATACAAGACTCAGCCCACTATCGACCTCCGGTCTCCGGAGGGGAGTGATGTGGCGGTATCTACATCGCCACATGCGAACTACGCATCGAAGACCTGACGTCACATAAATCCTGCATCGCGCAATTAGAGTTTACCGTGCAGTGAACATATATACAAAAAACCCAATATCAATCATTGGGCAGTTGCCCGCCAGACACAACACCCGTCTGGTCGGAGGATCCTCCCTTTTCTATGGGGGATGAGTGAACTTTACACCCTGTTCCTCATACTCCTAAAGGCTCATCTTGAGGCTGCGAGAGCTAGGCTCCTGCCTTATTGTAATAATAATAATTTCTCACGAGAGAAAAGCAACATTTTGTGCATAGGCAGTGCATACCATAGAACTTCTAGGTATACATTATATTTTGTGCGTTTTTCCCCAACTTGAGGTTCGAGAACAAGTCTCGAGGGGAGTTAACAGGACCCCCTGTTGCACATAGCACTATACTGTCTTGTGTAACACGAACTTCATGTTACATTGTACAAGAACGGACGGACCGAGCACTGGCAGTATGGCGGATAATTATAATCCTCTGCTGCTTTGCAATCCAAATTAATCGTAATCCCTGAAATTTTTCATTATATACCTGTGTTTTCTTCTTCGTTTACAAAAATAATTGTCTTTTGCCGATCGGCCTGTATTACTAACTCCAAAAAAAAAGGGACGCCGAAGGCGCCCTTGAGCTCGCCTAAGCGGTTTCTTTCCAATTTTCGCCACATTTTGTTGACTGGTATTATTTGTTGTTGATAATAATCAAAAGTAATAAGTTTATAAAAGATCAATAATTTTCTTAAAATGATGTGCACTACACGACGCGAAAATAATGAATGACATTAGCTGGTTATAGTTGCCAGCGTAAAAGTTTTTTCTTGCAGGATTTATTCTCTGAATATTCGCGTGCACACGATGGGAATGTAGTGAGACTACATAGTAAATCAGGATAGTTATCGAGGACTAAGCATGGAGTATAATAGCCATTTCATGCAATGCAACGGTCAAAGAATGACAGCAAGTATCGATTTGAAATACGGACATTTTAAGTTAACAGTCACGCACGTACTCGTATAACCCGTTAGCGTTCAAAGCAAGAGTGAACAGGCATCTTCTGGGCACGCTCATTCCATCATAGACCTTATCTGTCGCTTTCCATCAGGCGAGATCGAGGTCAAGAGCTGTCCCATAATTCAGTAAAAAAAATGACAATTTGCTTAACGATTCATTTCCCTGTACAGAAAAAGGTACCACAATTAAGATAGTTTTTTAAGTTAAGTTTCTGCTAAACGACATAAAAATGGATGGAAGAGACTATACAATGGAAAGGAATGTGTGAGGGATGATGTTTTGTTTTCAATGTTAATTTTTGAAGTGAAAACTTCTTTAGGCACGTTTAGGGATTTTTGCTAGGGGATAAACATGAATTCGCGGCACCGACATGCTCACGCCGTAGTGCTGTACTGACTTAACAATTAAATGCCCTGAATTCGAAACGTGGCTTAAATTCTGTTCTAACCGTACCAACCACGTAAATTTTAGTTCACTACCTAGTTACTTTAAGCAAAGCCTTTTCCAGCGTATCGCTAACCTTTCAACCTTGCAGAATAGTTGGAATTAAAAGAGTAACTATTCGAGCTCTCGCATACAAAAGAGCAGCTTTTTAAAAGGACGAGTGAACGATAAGGGGAGTACGTTCCAAAGTGCATTGCGCGAACGAAAAACTTTTTCTCATATCATCTATGTAGGAAATTGAAAAGTTGGGACATTGAGTTAATCCAGCTGGAGTGATTGAAGAGTTACTGGGAACTCGGAATGGAATTACTTTTTACCTAGTTTGTTGAGCGATCGATTTGGATACGGGATTGGATTATGTCTTTCACTGTATGCAGTTGATTGGACTTTTTTAGAGTCCACAATGGAATATGCGCTTTGTTCTCATGATTAAGTGTTTATTGAAAACCTCTTAAGGGGTCATTATACTCATCATTAAGAACAACTTTTTACTAAGGCTGCCATCACACGGACTACATTTCAACTGCACTCCAATGCTGTTTGAATGCAGTCACCAGTAAATTACGAGTATTGCAGTCGTACTAAACTGCATTCAAACTGCAAGAATCCAGTCCATCTGATGGCCCTAAGAGACCAGAAATGAAATCGCGAATAAAATCAGCTGTTCCCTACATTTTTTCGGGTTATGCGAACATGTATGGAGCAGCTGATATTTTTTCGCATTTTCATGTATCACCACCCCAAAAATAGTAGATAAGTTGATAAAATAAAACCAATATTATTATTTTCACGTAAATCTAATATAATCACATTGAAAATTAGTAAAGCATTTAAGATTATCACGAGCATAGTAACAGACGGAAAATTTTACAGACGGTTCAAGCAGCGAACGTTTTGGTTAAAAATAAATAATGTATGTTAGGGTAAGTTCGGCTGGGATAAGACCATAAGTATCAAATTCTGCGCCATTTGATTCTGTCCCAACGGTCAGGGCAGAAAAAATGCCACAATATTGTCTAAAATATCGCCGGGAATTTCGTTTCGCAGGGTCTTAAACCATTGCCGGTCTTACTCCAAGATACTTTTCTTCTTAAAATTACACAGCCGTTCTGAAGAGATGCTTCCAGCGCATTTCAGCAATGTTCGTGTCCAGCCATGTTCTGAGGGCAGAGACCTTCGCGTAGACACCAGGGAAGTCTGGTCTCGCACATCCTAGGCCCCAGGAGACGATGCCGCCTAGCTTGTTATTGTGGACCAGGGGACCGCCACTGTCACCCTGTGAAAAGATAAATGGTTTTTTACTTGGAAGATTTGTGTGAAGTTGGAAACTAAATTTTCTTCACCTCGTTGGTTTGGTCGCAAGCGCTACTAAAATAAGCATGAGATCCCGGACTCGATTTTCGATCGAGAAAAGTGTTATTTGGTTTTTCCATCAAGAATTTTACAGTGCCCAGTTGATGTCAATAGACTCGCTCCCCTATTGCATGGGGCCTCTAAAAAGGGTGAAGTACAACATCGTGAGGAAACGACAGAAGAAAAACATGTGGCATCTACAGGCAGAATGTACATGGCTCACTCCTATCTACTCCACCTGTATTTTAATGTAACCTACATTCGTTGCAAATAAATGATTGATTGATGACTACCAACCCGCACTGGGCCCGCGTGGTAGATTACAACCCACTCCCTCTCGAAGAGAGGAGGCCTATGACCCAGCAGTGGGAACTTTATAGACTGACTATGCTATTAAGCTATTGCATGGGACTTAAACGTGACTGGCTAATACTGGCGTCAATTTATGCGTGTATGTATGTATGGTATCAGTACTTTAAAAAATTACCTGGCAAGCATCCTTTCCACCTTCACTAGTTCCGGCACAAAGCATGTTGCGTGTGATACTGTACACTGGCTGGTAGGCGGCATTGCATTGCTTTTCATTGACCTTCGGGACGGATACTCTTTGCAACTTAGTTGGGATGCCACCATTTTCCTGTAAAATAATTTAAAAAAAAACATAGTATGGTAAAGTATGAAAGTATGAAAAACAGGGTGGAAAGATCATCCACAGAAAAGGATTCTCCGATCAAATGGGTGTTGTTTCTGGTGGGGTGCAGACTGTCCGACGGTTGTTGTGTTCATTTCTATTTTTAACCGAAATTTACGTTTTTTTTTTTGTTTGTTTGTTACGCAATTCCTCCGCCAAATGGATTGATTTTGATAATTCTTTTTTGTTTTGCAGGTCATGCTTCAGAGGTGGGTTCCCACATAAATTTTATTAACTTGCTTGCGAATTTTTTGAGTTAGTTTCAATGTTACGTATTTTTCCCACTTAGCCCATATAATGGACGATGTTTTAAGTTCCCGTCAATGTTATTTACATAGCAGTTGGTATTCGAATTTGTGTGGGGTAGGTAACACGACTAAAAAGAAAATAAAAACTCTTAAAAAAAAAAACAACCTACTTTTTCACTTTTGAGTTTTTTTTGGAAGTCGCTTTTTTTGTAACAGTTTTTATATTGTTTAAGGAATTCATGGTACAAAAATTTAATGCTTCTAGAACCAGCGGTTTAAGCTGCGCATTGTCTTTCAGTGAATTTAAGATTTTTATCAAATAGATTATTTCTATTCTATTTTTATGTATGGCCATGGTGAAATAGATTATTTACGTCACTTACAAAAAGATTACCCCATCCAGTCACAACTGTCAGATCACCGTCATGAATTTCTTCCCCCTTCGCCATCATTTCAACCGGTGCTACTTGATCGCTGAACGTCAAAGGTCTTGAAAGCCACAGTATAGCAATATCACTGTCCATCTTAGAGTAATTGAAATCAGGATGCCACACTAAATCTCCGACAGGATATAACTGTCCGCCTCCTTGACTGAATGAAGATCCGACACGGACTTGGTACATTTCTGGATACGATCTGAGGACAGAAAAGAGAACTTAAAAAAAATATTAAGGGTTGATTTTAACATATTTATTATAAATCCGTGGAATACAATGTTTTGACAGTTCTTGCATGGAAAACTGTCAACTATCAAAATTAGTAGGCTCAGACTAAATAAAAAACCAAGACAGAGTGCTGTCAACAGTGACGTGAAGCCGGTTTCTTATACATGTTTGCTCATATTTTGGTGTAGGTTGATTGTAAATGGTTGTAAATGTGTGCGTTTGAGCGTGTACGCACAGAGCGTTGGTGTAGTTTTGCCATGGTTCACTGTATTGTCCGCAGCGCTCTGTCTTGGTTTTTTATTTGGTCTGAGTTAGTAGGTATAATTTTAAATATACCTAATTATTTTTTATTTTTTTTATTAGTATAATTTTAAATATAATTTTGAATATTTGACAGTATAAAATATGTAGTTACATAATTATACAAGAAAAATGTTAACAATCTTTTGAACCCACAGTGGCAATACCTTTCATTTTGACAGTTCAACAAAATTCATTGCATTATTTACGTTATTGGGTAGACGAATTTTTCAAACCTGATGAAGTAATGGATTAGATTTTTTTTGTAATTTTTCGGAATGTGATTGAAATTGTGTTACGCAATTAGGGTAATAAGGTCAATGAGGCAATTATGTCTTTATGACAGGGGGCCACATTAGATCTACGCAGTTTGTTACATGTATCTTTATTTTTTTCGCACCATAGTTTTGTCTGCACTGTCACAATAATTTCCATACTTCAAACACATAGGTACGTACCCACTAATACAATGAGCAGCTGTAACTACTATGTCCCTAGCAACGATGGCTCCCCCACAGGAATGCCTGCCCTTCCTCACAAGAGACACCTGGTACGGAGCATCAGTGATCTCGATGGCCTCTCCTCCAACGATTTTCAGATCATCTAAGGATTTTATCGTGGGTGTCGACACTGTAAAAATAATTATTCATTTTAAAATTTTGAGTATAAATGCTTTCAAAATCCTTACTATTTCCTTTGAGAAAAATTTCGGAAACGACGTACAGCTTCATCTCTTTCCCCCACTGAACTAAGATTAAAATAATACTGCTGTAAGCGGATTTTGAGTGCCAATGCTTCCGAAATTCTTAATCTAACGTATTTTCTCGGAGAAAAATTTCGGAAAAATTTTGGGGAAGTTTTGAGTTGGGAAGACTTATAAAAAAACGATGAATGGACTGTGAAAGATGATGTGGCTAAGAAGGTTCTTACTGAAATGACGACTAATAGAGAAGAATGAAAGAAGAAGGTATGCTCCGCCCACTTCAGATAAATTGGGATAATGGCAAGAAAATTATGAATCAAGACAATATACAAGTACAAGTATTTAGCTTTTATTTAGTTTAGCCCAAAAGATACATTGAGTTCAACTGTACCATAAAAAAAAAAATCTAAATCTTTTTTTTTCTTCTTTTTAAATTTTTATGGACACTTAAATTACTTTTACTATTCACTTTAGACATTGGCAGATGGTTGACATCAGCTTTACTTTCCGTAATGAATAGAATAAAACAGATGCGTTTGACTATTTGTTAGCAAATGTTTGTGTTCCAAAAACAGGCGTTAATTAATAACACAAATTACACAACTACTATCATTAATTACCAAAAAATAATTTGACACAAAAAAACTCACCGACATAACTCACAACCATCAAAACGTACAGTAACGAAAGCATGTTGAACAAATCACAGCTACTGTCCATTGTTCGTAATAATTGAACATTTATACCTGAAAATTACAAAAGATTATTAAGGTCAACGTTATTTAACTGATAATAGTTGCCTTCACTGTACACTCGACTGATAAAGATAGATCTAAAGCACAAAATAGGTAGGTTGAGAAGGTCAGGTCTATACAACGAGGGAAAACAGGCGCACGCACACATAGAAACGAATGTACGGCGATCACAAACAAATGCCAGTCACGACTCGAACGTGCTTGCAGTCGCTGTATGTGAAGCATGTCTATGTGTGCGTGCATTGTCGCTCGTTGTATGGAGCCGACCTTCTGTTCACTATTTATTTTATGTCTCAAGTTTAGTATTTGTATAGGCAAGGGGATTACATGATTCATAAGTGGGTGAAGTTTAGTCGTGTTGTTGTGTTTTAGGGTTCAAAAGATGGGAATGTGATGCCAAAATATTATTTTGACATACATTTTCATTGCTCGATTCTGAATTTTTAGGGGTCAACTTACGACATTATTATTATTATACTAATCTAGGAAAAAAAGGTGATTTTAAGATATTCTTCATAAAGCTCTGGTTGCAACGATGTTCGTTTCTTGCTGAAAATAACTGAATAAAACAGAGAGAGAAAAAGCTTACCTGTACTGCGATAACACAAGCATATGGAAGTTCATCACTATTTGAATTTTAAAAAAATCCTTCCTTCGAGATCACTTGACGTACGTTGATATTTAATACAGATATTTTGGATTGGAACTCAAGGTAAAAGATTAGTTGACCGTTAAATATTTATATCGAGATTTTTTTCAGAACGTGTTTTGATAGAACGTGTTTGGTATCAACATACAACCTGACACTGACCTGCAATGAGCAGGTCAGTGTCAGGTTGTGTATTGATTAAAAAATGATTCGCGACCGTAACAATGGCTTTACAGAATTATAATCATTAGAATCAGCAATAGGTACTGTAGAATCCTGTTATTCCCGTATTTAAGCTGGTTATATCACTACATTGGCTTATCACCACACTCAGCATCACGTGCAGGCACACTCCACTTTTCAACCAATTCCCGCCATTTGTGGTGAACTGACAGTTGACATTAGTGACAGCGACCTCACTGCTGACGTGCATGAGATAGTGTTTACATATCTATTAAATAGATACACTACAGGTACAACTCCTTAAGTTATAATAATCCCCAAATGTCATGATTTCATGTAATAGTCATCTACACTAATATTATAAAGAGGAAAGATTTGTATTTTTGTGTGTATGTTTGTAATGAATAAACTCAAAAACTACTGCGACGATTTCAAAAATTCTTTCACCATTAGAAAGCTACATTCACCCTGAGTAACATAAGATTAAATGCAAAAAAACATAAGAAAATTTGAATTTCGCGGGCTACCTGGGCGCATCTCCCTTAAAGATTGAAGCTGTCGCCTTAATTACTGAGCCATGACGACATACAAACACTTTACTGCTTACATAAAGTACATACAAGTACCAAATAAAAGTAATTTACCATTATCAAGGGTCGCCATTGACTAATTGAGTCAATAAAGCCATTAACAGGATATCCAAACAATTAAAATTATTGCATTATTTTATACAGTATTTATTTATTTTTCTTTATTTAATTTTTCATACTTTTAAATTATATTTTTAAATATTAGTATAAAAAAATATATAAAACATTTAAAAATATAAAAAATAGTAGCCCACCGGTATCGGGAACAGGGTCCAAGCGTACGCAAAATACGCGCTTTGACGTGGAGTTGCGGATACCAGCCCGTATTACCTATTACCTACCGGCGCGGCGGTCAGGGCTCCAGAGAGACCCTCCTAACAATGCGAGCCGTGTCCAGGAGTACAGCTTCCTGAATCAAGCCCTTATTTATTTATTACAATGTTATCTCGAGCTACTGAAAATCAAGAAATCAGAACATAAGTTTATTATCCAACTTTGTCCTTACCATTATCCTAAAAATAAAATAAAGTCTTCGTCTTTTTCTGTACGGAACACTAAAACTAAATGATCAAATCGTGTTTTTGACCGAATTCCTCAACCTAGTTTTGTTTGCACGCATAATAATTATAATCTAATCATATTAATTGTAGCAATTAATTGAGTAACAATGAATCTTTCAAAATATTTCCATATTTTATCTGATAAGGAGACAAAGATAATAAATAATATTAGGTCAAGGTTACTAGATCAAAATTATTGTGACATTGTGCAATAAGAAAAATTGTAATTATCATCATTATTCTATTATCCTTATCACACTTTATTTGGAATCGGCGCAACGTGTCTTCTTTTTAACCGACTTCCAAAAAAGAAGAGGTTTTAATGTTCGACTTTATGTATGTCTTTGTCTTTTATGTTTGTTCATCGACATTTTCGTCAATTGTGAACCGATTTTAATAATTCCTTTTTGATTAGGTTGAGGAAGCTTGCGCGGTGGTCCCATATTAATTGTATTAACTTTGCTAAGGTAGTTTTAGAATTAGCTTGGATGATGTTATAGTACGAGTATGTTCCCGTCACTGTCATTTACATAGTAGGTAGTGGTATTCTAAAATCTTTTACAAAAAAAAAACTTAAAAACTTTTTACAAAAAAAAAACGACTTCCAAAAAAATACTACAAAGTGAAAAATAACTTTAATTTTGGAAGTCGGTGTCTTTGGTTTTGAATTTTCGTTTTTTACCCCTTACTTCCAAAATTAAAGTTATTTTCAAAAAGTTTTTTCCATACCTAATTCTTTAGTAGTCGTCATCTCGGTAGTCACTTTCTAGCCTTATCATGAAACTAAAAAACGTAAACTGTAATGATATTCGACCCCCAGGATACAGGCAAATGCCTAATTTGGGGGTCACCGTCCAATCTGTTCTTGTACAATCTAACTAGCATAATCAGCCTACAATGCTCCCACTACACAGGCCTCCTCTTGGTGAGAGGGAGTGGACCGTAGCGTAATCTACCACGCGGGCCCAGTGCGGGTTGGTAGACGTCACATGTCTTCGAATTTTTGGTTCTAGGACATGTCGGTTTCCTCACGATGTTTTCCTTCACCGTTTTGAGAGCAGTGGTGATGAAATAATTTACACAAAGTAAAGCGCCTGTTTGGGTCCGAACCTACGACCTTGTAACGAAGACTCGTAAGTCGCGGTCATTACCACTGGTCCACCAATGCTCCCAAATGATTTGGAATTTCCGTCACGAAGTAAAAGTTTAATATACTATGTTTTTCTTTTGTTTTTCCTTAATATTGCTTTTAAAAACAATAATAAGAGGAAATTAGCATGAAATTAAAAAGAATAAAGTATTACAAAATGGTAAGTAAACGATTATGTTCTCTGATGTTGATTTTGTATTCATTCTGAAGTTTACAAAACAATAAATGATGTTACGCATAGAATTTTCTTTCGTCGAAAAATGTTGTAAAAGCACATTAATTACTGTTACTAACTGATAATGCTTGTAACATCTCACTGCTGGGCTAAGGCCTATTAGAGGTATGAGGAAAAGGGTGTAAAGTTCATCATCAACATCCGACAAGGCAGGTGTTATGCCTGGTGTTCAACTGCCCGACGATTGATGATGATGATTGATGACGCGCGGTAAACTCCGCTTGCGCGATTCAGGATTTCGCGTGACGTCAGTGCGACGCGTAGTTCGCATATGGCGATGTAGATGCCGCTACAGCCTGTCCCAATGACTTCCTTACAATAAAACTCCACTTCTACATTAATTATTTCTGCTGATTTCCGTTTGGTTTAGGTATGATGTTATAGACGTTGCATGTTTAAAAAAGTTTATAATTATTATTATTTGTAAACGATAGAGTCTACTTTTACAGATAATAATTTATACATATACTACTGAGTAGACAAATACCTAAGTAAAGTCAGGGGTATTGGCACTTGCGGGAAAGTCCGAAAGGGATACCGGGACCTTGGCAACAGGCTACTGTAGGAACACGGGTGGGTTTTAGTCAGTAAAAGTCTGACACGCCCTTCCGCTCCGCCTAGAGTGGGAGAAGTCATTTGATTATTTCCCACCCTCAAAATATAAATAAAAGGGGTATTGGCACATTCACTATCAGCTTTAATATTATTGTCCATAATAAATTACAACTGTCATTCTTTGCCAGTTAAATGAAATGTCTATAACTCGACAAATTAATCAATAACTTGCTTATCAATTAAATACGCTGGCTGCACTTTTAAAACGTTAATACAATTAAATGTACCGCCCCAAAACGTTTGTCATTAAATACTTAACCGTCCGTCAACCTTGTTTTATTGGTGCTTTGGTACAAGCTCTTATATAAATTGATTACCCCGTTTTCAAAGGTATTATAATACGAGTGTTGAGTTCCCAATTAATACTGTCTGGAAATAATTTTATTATCGACTTCAATTCGGAGATCTAAGTCGTATTTTAAAATTAAACAAGCCGCGTGCCAATAGGATTTGTCATCGGCAAAAATTTCTTGATCATTATACAGACTTAAACAACCTTATACAAACTTTCATCCCCATTTTAACCGTTTTAGGGGTGAATAATCAAAACTCCTTCCTTAATGCTCACTTTCGCTATAAGTATCTCTATACTTACTATTTGCACAAGAGTTCTCTAAGTCTTGTGCAAGATTTCATGCTTCTAGACCTCATTAAGTGTGTTGTTTGTCAGTGATTTAATGAATTTACAATTTTTATTAAATAGAATAGGCAACCTATATTTTTTACAATCGGAACAATATCTAAGAATAAGAGAAAACAAAATTCGCATTCATGTCCCGATTCGCCCCCCAGGGACACCTTTTAAGAGTTTTTTATAACTTGCAATATTATTTCCGACTTCCCTAAATAATGTTCTTTTCCCTTTCCATTTCTTTTACCTAAGGCCGTTTGCAGACAAGCTGTTTTTATAGCATCAGTGAACAGCAATTATGTCGCTTTTTGGAAGCTTGAGTACAGTCACGGACTTTAATTAATGAGCCACCTTCAAACTTTACAATTTTGCAGTTTCATACATTCACGAGATTACACGATTAAACACGAACTCAAATCGCACGCTCGTAAACAAGATCACAAATAAATTACTTTTAATCGGAAATAGTCTTATCCATAGAGGCTGACTAATAAGTTCTCAATGTTCTCAACCAAACACTTCACGTTAATCACATTGATCAGGCGTCGACATGAAGGGAAATGCATGCGCAAGCCAGTCTCCCACTGGTCATTTGGCGGTAGTAGCTTAAATCGCGTGACGCGTCACGTGACCTCACAGGACTCGTGAGCCGCGCGCACCGCTGCGCCGCGGCCGGGCGCCCGACTCGATGGCTCACACAACAACACAGTACGTCATCACGCGCATAGACGCAATAGGGAAATGCAACGGTACTTTTTTTTATTGTGAGCGCGTATGCTGGCGAACGGCGACGACACGAGGGTAAGAGTGGGAGCGAGACAGAACGCTGGATATTCTTGTGTTGTTTTATGTTTGTCGTTTTACTTAAAGTTTATTTATTTTTTTCCTATTTATTATGTAAGTAGGTACTATTTATTATTATTTACAATTAATTGAACCCGCCTTGATTTCCGTACGTCCTTTTCGGGTGACCACTGAAAATCAGCGCTGTGCTGTGGGTCCATAGCACAGCATCATGCTGAGTGGAAGCCTTCTTGTCACAGTAATGACGTGCAGCTTTTTATGATTTATAATTAAGTTAATGTAGGTTTAAGTAGTTTAATTAAGTAAGTAGTTTAAGCAGGTTAATGTTATCTTTTTGTATGCACGTGTTTCTGTGACAAATAAACCTATTTTTCTTTCTTTCTTTCTTTCAATGATAAAAATAAATACAATGTTTAATTAAGTTTATCCAATCTATTTAAAACCAACCTCCTTTGAATCATAGCTCATTAACTCGATAATTCTGAAAACAACTGAAGACAGTAACAGTTGAAATATAGATGTCAGAGACGTTACTTTCGAACTTGTCAAAATGGCTATTGATATTTCTCCGTACGCTAACGTTACTATCGCAACAGTAACCTAGCAACGATTGTTTATCGTTGCTAGGTTACTGTTGCTAGACCTGTAATTGGTTGACTTTGGGTAGTGACTCTGCTGTCAAGTTTGTAGTTCTGGCTCTCAGGCAACCGGTAAAGATATGAAATATAATTTTCTTCTTCTAATACGAAGACTGACTTTGCGTGTCGGGAACCGAATAAACCCGATTTGCATTACACGGCTAAAATACGAACAGTGCCAGGTTGCTCATCAATTAAAGTCCGTGACTGTACATACAGTGTCCGGGCCCTCAACACTTAGAGGGACACTAAACGCCCATAAGCAGTATAACAATAAAACTTCTATTGTGTATCGTGTCCTTGAATGCGCTAACCGCGTATATATAATGAGTTCTTTAGTCGCCTTTCTAAAGCTCAAAACTGCGACACATGGAAACCGCGTAATTGTGCATATGCAATTAGGGATTTAGTCGCTGTTAGAAAGTTCAATACATGTAGCGTCTAGGAGTCTGGAACTTTGAGCAACTGTCATCAGAGATTAATTCGTTTTCCGAAGGCTCGATCCGACCGACGAAAAACCACGCATTTTTAAATCACGCTCAAACGCAGCGAGTCGTCTAAACATCGAAGACCGCGTCCAGAACAGAAATCGATCGTAGCGCGAATATAGATCGTCGCGCTGACAGACGGTGCCTTCCGGAACAAATCAAATAAATGATCTCGACAATCGCGTATTCGCGCGACCATCGTTTATATTAGAACACGGCCTTCACCATCGCTGGAACATGCAATTTTGAAGCACCGCTCAAACGCAGCGAGTCGCCAAAACGCGATGCAGCATATCGCGAAATATCATAGTCGCAAAATCGCCGATCTCAGATGCTAAAAGTAGCATGTCTGCTAACACCGTTATCGAACTTCGCAGGTAATTTACGTTTTATTTTTGTGTATCGCCGAAGCTTTTTCTTTTCTGGGGAAACTCCCAGAAGTTTTGACAGCGGATATTTCGATCTTTGATTGGATATTCGGAATATAAGCGGTGTTCGGCGAAGCGTGCCCCTCTTCAGTAACAATGCTGTTAACACAAGTTGTTTTGGCAAAGTTTCTTATTCTTTTCTTCGAAAGCTTTAGGGTAAGTTTTAGGGTAAGAATAGCTTACCCCTTTTCGTGCGTCATTGTAGGTGTTTCGGTTGGATGGGTTAGATTAACCTGGTCAGTGATGAACATTTCATTTGATGTTATTTATTCTGTATTTTCTCTAATAATAGATCGTTTATAATGTGCCTTTTAATCTGTGCTGAATAAATATAATTCCTTCCTATCGTATTGCGTAAAAGTGTGTAACGTAATTTGGGTGTAGATTAGGTACGTTCGTCTTCAAATTGAACCGGCTTGAAATTAAAAATATACCTAATTGTGTTACTCAATACAGGCTTGCTGGTTTACTTAAACAATATGCCTAAAATTTTGTTAGTAATGAAGAGCTCCTATTGTCAGTACTTCTAACGAGTTTCTAGAAGACCTGACCATTATATTAATTTGATTATTACTATTATTATAGGCCCATTGTTCTCAGTAGGCACAAACCTACAAAGTTACTTTGAGTTACTAAAATAATTTTACGAAACATAACTTCACGCATAGCTATAGTACTGGGTGTACACACGGCTACACATCAAGCTATATATTTCCAGTATAAGCTGACCTCGCATTGTACGGAAATTCTATCAATCTGCCTAGCCTTTTCCCAACTATGTTGGGGTCGCCTTCCAGTCTAACCGGATGCAGCTGAATACCAGTATTTTACATGGAGCGACTGCCTATCTGACCTCCACAACCCAGTAACTGGGTAATACGATACCCGTTGGTTAGACTGGTTGTCAGACTTTCGTGCTTCTGACGACTCGTAACGACTGTCAAAGATCCACAAATGACAGCCGGGACCAACGGCTTAGCGTGCTTTCCGAGGCACGGAGGAGTTTCGATATGTAAAGATGATCACCCATCCACGGACCAGCCCCGGCAAGCGTAGCTTAACCTGATAGATCGACCCGTGCGGCTGTTATTACTTAGCCACGAGCTCCTCAGGAAAGAAAACATGGGTATTTGCGGTAAACGTGACGCAAAGAAACAACACAAAAATAACAAGTTAGGGAATGCGTCACATCCACGGAAAACGGCCATCACTCAACATAATGCTGCGACCATATGCGAGACAGAGCCCCAGCACTGGTTTTCTGCGTTGACGTGATGACGTCAACCGGTCAAAATAATTTTGTAGCTGTTAATATTATAAAGATCTGATTATGAAACCGGGTACGGTAACACTATTTCTAGGAAAAAAAGATTATGCCTTGTGGCATTAAGTCCGCCACGTGTGTACTCGACCTCGGATTTTCTTTACCAGTTATGACAACACTCTTCATTAAGATTATCTTTCCCTTATCCAGATTTATTTGGGGTCGGCGCAACATGTTTTTTCTTTCTCCAAAAAATATTCAACCCAACTGCACTGGTTCAGTGCGACTGACAGATGCGCGCTTTTTTGACACCGCACTGATTGAATGCGGTGTCAAAAAGCGCGCATCTGTCACTCAATCGGTGCGGCTAACGTACGAGGTGCATGACGCCTGTTTTGCACGAAGGACTTAGAAAGAAGTGCACCTATTTTAAATACCCGAGAATGTTCGCCAGTTTTGTTTAAGACCCATGTAATACCCCGGCAAGCTTATCCATCAACCTGTCAACCTTAGGTTGATGCAGAAACAAAACATGGCAGGTGCAACATATGGTATAGATAACATAATATTCGGTGACGCTTCTGTTCCTAGAATCCACTTCACATGCGTTATTGCAATTTCCAGCAGTATGTTGATGCGGGAACAGCTCGAGCACCAAATTGAATTTTTCTCTACCGCGTTCCGACAAACAGCTTGCCTTTATACTTGTCTTGATATTGAAGCGGTAGATATCCTTGTTGCAGCCTTGCCTGTGTTATTGATGGTTACGTGATGGTTTTCTTTTATGCATACCTACATACATCCTAATCCTAACTTTTCCTAACTAATATTATAAATACGAAAATGAGTTTGTTGGTTAGTTACGCTTTCACACTAAAACGGGTGAATGGATTTGGATGAAATTTGGCACAGGGGTAGACCATGACCTGAAATAGGACATAGGATACTTTTTATCCCGATATTCCCACGGGATCGAGACTTACGCGGGTGAAACCGCGGGGCGCAGCTATCTATAAATCTTCTTAAACATAAAGGTTATGTGTATAAGTTTTTATTACCCCTTAGGTTAGCGAGGGTAGGAGGGGGTAAAGGGTTCGCCCTTGCAACAAAATGTAGCCTGCAAAGAGGATTTATTCTGAAACTATTTTGTGGAGGAAATCCTATGTAAGAAAAATATTTTATGTTATGATACCAAGTTTTCACGTATAAAGATTTACTATTGGGTCTTATTTCGTCGGCTATTACGATACTGTGATTTGGTTGTATCGATATCTACACCGTGATCATGAGACCCCAAAAAAAAAAAACCTATTATTGTATTTTGAACCAACCTGTTTGATCAAATTACTTGAACGTAATAATGGCCCGCATAAGTCATTCTCCATCTCAGTGAAACGGTAGCTTGTAATACCCGAATGCTAAAACGAAACTTAAACTTTTAATACACAAATTACCAGAAGTAACTTTACAGCAGAGAAAAAAAAACCTTGGATAGCCAAATTTTTAAGTGCTCAAAACTAAAACGTTCCTCATAAAGACTACTTCAGAAACGGGTCACAAATGAACTGAATCAAAAGGCTTAACTCCAGAATTAAAGGTTCCGTATGTCTGTATGTGAGCCGCGAACGTAGTCTGTGACGAATTTAACATTCGCTTTTCCAAACTTTTAATGAAAACGGCTGCTACGACGAAAATCTCTCGTGGAAGGCATTTTAATTACATTTCGCACATTTTGTTGACCATTAGGGGTATTTATGGGTGTTCGCGTGGTTTCTGAAAAAGGATTTCGTGTGTTTGATCTTTGCGTTTATGTATAGGAAGTGTGATGTGGTTTTACCTTTTTTATGCGTCTTCGCAAACCGCTGGTTGGTTTGTAGTTTGATTTTTCCTTTTGGCGTACGGCGATTTACTAACAGATATATCAAGGCCTTTTGCAAGAAGAGCTCGTGGCTAAGTAATAATAGCCGCACGGTTCGATCCACCAGGTTAAGCTACGCTAGCCGGGGTTGGTCCATGGATGGGTGACCATCTTTACTTACCGAGACTCCTCCGTGCCTCGGAAAGCACGTTAAGCCGTTGGTCCCGGCTGTCATTTGTGGATCTTTGACAGTCGTTACGGGTCGTCAGAAGCCCGGAAGTCTGACAACCAGTCTTGCCAAAGGGTATCGTAATTACCCAGTTACTGGGTTGTGGAGGTCAGATAGGTAGTCGCTCCATGTAAAATACTGGTATTCAGCTGCATCTGGTTAGACTGGAAGCCGACCCCAATATAGTTGGAAAAAGGCTAGGCAGATAAGGATATCAAGTCGTTTTGAACGAATCGGTAATTGTGTTTTTAGGTTTAATCGGGACCCTATTACTAAGACCGCTGTCCGTCCGTCTGTCTGTCTGTCCGTCTATCACCAGGCTGTATCTAATGAACTGTGATGGTTACACAGTTGAAATTTTCACAGATGATGCATTTCTGTTGCGGCTATAACAACAAATACTAAAAAACAGAATAAAATAAACATTTAATGACTTGGCCGGTTTTTTAACACAGATGAATAATTTAAGATAGTTTATTGATTTAGACGTGATTTTGCGGCAATCCATTATAAAAAAATATAATAGACGTAGATTTATTTAGTTTAGTTATGCGTAACTAGATGAATTTTCTAATGAAAACGCTTTAAAAATGGAAGAAGAAAGCATCTATTTTAGTATCATCAAGTGGCCTGCAAAAAAGTAGGCTTTGTGTAAGTAATTTTATCACCACTGCTCTCAAAACGGTGAAGGAAAACATAGCCGGCATATCCTAGAACCAAATATTCGAAAACATGTGACATCTAACCCGCACTGGGCCCGCGTGATGGATTACGAGAGAGGCGGTCTGTATCCCAGCAGTGGGAACATTATAGGCTGATTATTATTGTGCTATGTGGCCTGATGAGACATTACTGCTGTGGTAAACTTTATGCTTTCATAATAATTGTTTGTAAAGGGGAATGTACCCAATCTCGAACGCACGGCGACAGACGTGTCTGCGATACCCCGCACGTACCCCTTCCCACGGTGCGTCGTGTGGGCTCGTCTGTGTATTGCGCACCGTTGGATTCCACTTTAATATTCCAATAAACAGAACACAAAATCGTCCCAATTAAAAAATTCTAACCAATCTAACAAAACCAATTTTAAATTTCGAATTCACTGTCCAGTTACCAAACCTCCTTTGACGTCCCAGAAGAAAACAAAAAAGGAACACAATTTTTTTTCTTTGAAGTTTCACATAATTGAACAAAATGACAGATTATGCCTCTTTTGAATCTCGGAGCTATTAATTATGATGATTCCTCAAAGGAATGGGGACGTGTTACAATCGTTCAAATCTTGGCGGGCTCATCAATCAGGGGTAACATTTGATTGTTCGTGATGGATGATAACGAATCTTGAGGGATTTTTCAAATATTTTTTTGTTATAAATCGTCGATAGAGATTTCCTGAAACGGAATATAGGTTTGAATGCGCTTCATCGCAATAATGCAGTTTAGGAACTGCCTTAGTGCGTTGTTCAGACAGAGCCGGTGGCCGTGGTGGACAGTTTGACGTTAGGTAGTAATAATACAGTCGAACAAGCTATTTGGTATACAGGCAAAATATATCCATTTTCCGCTACACTGCCAAAATTCGTTTTTACTGCGTGTGCTATTTAACTTTTTGAGCTTATGGCTCAGGAGAGTGACGTAAAAGGATTGTTGACTACTCATAACACTCACAAAATTATTTAAAGTAGTTGCAAGTTATCTGCCTGTATACCAAATAGCTTGTTCGACTGTAATAGATGACATGTTCATAAATCAAATATCGCACGCTGAGAACGAAAGTGACTCAAGTCAAAATTAACGATTTTTGGGAATCGAATAAAATGTGTTCGACTGATTGAACATTATCTATAGTTTCTAAAATAACTTTTTATGAAAACGAAAGTTACGAATTTCTTTTGTATAATATTATTTGGCTTTATAACTTTAAATATACATAAATAAAAATTAAAAAATATTATTTTTTCTGGATAAAATAACTTCTGGAAAAATAGTGTCAGAAATGAGTCCATGAGTTTAACTCATGCCTAAATAAATGAGTGACCGAATTTGATTTTTTGTCACCTAGGTTGTCAATATAAGAAATAAGAAAGTGACCTATGCCATAAATTGGTCACTTAATGACTATAAATTGTACGCAAAACTTACGCCCACAAATTGGCACAAAACTGACAAAAAGTGTAATCGGTCGCTACGGTACTAAACTTGACACGTTCTGCTACATCAACTCGCGGTGCAGTACTGATTGCATCCCTTTCACTCTGGTGCGGGGAGTGTGAAGCGCTCAAAAACACAGAGACCGAAAAGCTCTCTATCCCTCCCTGACCATTAATGGACTGTTTTTAAATATAAGTGTGATAAAGTGTACTTTTTTGAGTCATTTTGTACATTTAACTCATTTTACTAACATTTTGAGATAGGTCACTTTCGTTCTCAGCATGCGATATGTCAGATGACATTCGAAGTGGCTATTGAAGGAAAGAAAAAAAAAAATATTGTCACAGAAACACAAGCATTTACAAAGATAAGTTTAGATAGTTTATATTACTAAAGTCTCATTTACACGATGCAAGTTTCTTGTCTCTGGAATACAATAAAATTGAACTTCGTTCGTCTAAACACTTTTCAGACGGTGAAACTTATTGTTGCTTCAACTTATAAATAAATAAATAAATTCTTTATTCAGAGTAACAATGAGACTCCAGTATGCCACGGGCAATTTAATCGCTCCGCAAATCAGGCTTTTTAGTTCGTATTAAGGGCCAATTTTTAACGCTAGTTATCCTTTTTTCGAGGAATAATTTTGAATTTCTGACAGTTTTTCCAAATCAGACGTCAATTTGTGTGGTGGTCGTCTTGCTAATCTCGGTTTTAGTAATTTATTTTTATTTATTTTACTTCGATGGTCCTAGTTTATCATTTACAACTTCCCGTTACAGCTATAAATAGCTATTATGTAAGCGGGCACGCCCTTTGTGCCTGGAGGCTTTTATTTAGTTAATTTATGTTTACATTTACTTCTTATTTCTGCTTGAGTACATATAGTTCTCGTTTTTTTATTATTCTTTTTTTGGTTGGTATATTGGCGTGTGCTAGCTGACATAATATGGCTAGTAATTAGATTCATGTTTTATGTTGCGTAATGTAAATGATTTTGAAAACTTTTGTATAGAATGATTTTTTTCTAACTAAACAGACGGCTGTGCTGCCGGGGAGTTTGTTGCGCCACTTCTTCTTCCCAGCTTAAGTACTAGGAAGTGGTGAAGGGTGGGCGTTTTGGGGGACTGTCTTATGTAATTTTGACGTTCGAAAAGTGCTGATTCTCAGCCTAGTTTGAATAAATGACTTTTGATTTGATTTGATTTTATTCCTAGCATAATAGCTATCTGACGTTGGAAAAATCTCCCTATTTACCTAACAAAAACTTTTTACAAAAAAAAAAACAACCGACTTCCAAAAAAAAAGTGAAAAATAACTTTAATTTCGGAAGTCGGTGTCTTTGGTTTTCAATTTTCGTTTTTTGCCACCGACTTCCGAAATTAAAGTTATTTTTCACTTTTTTTTTGGAAGTCGGTTGTTTTTTTTTTTGTAAAAAGTTTTTATTTTTCACTTTTTAGTTGTGGTAACTACCCCACACAAATTCGTATACATTCCTATACCGTTGTCTGCTATGTGACGGAGTCAATTAACATGTCATCAACATCGCAAAGTGGGAAAACTACGTAATTATTGAAGCTAACTCAAAAACTACGCAAGCAAAATTAATAAAATTTATATGGGACCACCTCTGAAGCATGACCTACCAAACAAAAAAAGAATCATCAAAATCGATTCATAATTGGCGGAGTAATCGGGTAACATACACAAAAAAAAAAAAAAAAAAAAAAATCATACAGACGAATTGAGAACCTCCTCCTTTTTGAAGAAGTCGGTTAAAAATCGATTAAAACGAAAAATAGGTTTTATTTATTTACACAATTACATATTCTCCGTCAGTAGAGTTGTTATTGACATCTATCGAGACTCATTGAACCAAACAATGATTTTCATTCCATTTCTGTGCAGACAGTCGGTATTTCGCGTTTTATTAGACATTTATTCGATAGAATCTTGTTATATTGTGTGTATCGGAACGTGTGAATGTCAACGGCTTATCCTCCAATATGTTAAGATTTTTATTCGTTTATTTTGTCACAAAGGTTTTACGAGATATGTACAAACAGCGAAAGAGTTTGGTATTCAGACAGAGATTTAAATCCATAGATTCGCCCGACCGTGACAAATGATGGTCACGATTCTGTTTCGTTGACAATGACATTTGAATAGTATGATCTCGCTCATTCATTCTGAAAATCGTATCTGAAATTCCATGGGTGTGGAGCGTGGGACGTGTAAGCAGTCTATTAGTATGGACACTTGTTCGCGCTACCTAAGTAGGTACGGAAAGGGCAAATCTATCGAAGATTTAAATATTTCAATTGAAACAGGAGATCTATATTTGCACACAAATTCTGTGTCAAGTATAAACAGACAGGTATAAACATGCACTCGGTGCGTGCTGGACAAAATCAAACTGGTTGCTAATCTAGTTGTAAAATTTATTACGTTTATATCATCGATTTTTTTACATTTTATGATAATTAATCTCACACACTGTCCTATTAGTATTACTTGCAAGTTTGTAGAAATATTGTGTTATCGTACGTATACTTTAATGTTTGTAAATATGTGAGCACCATGTACCTATCACATACTCGTACTTAATTTATTTATTTTTCATTGCTCCATTTTTAATTTTTAATTCTTTTTACCTATTGTAATTGTATTCACGGTGCATCGTCTTCACATGTAATTAAATAATTGATGTACCTATACCAAATATTGTAAAACATTTTTTTTTAAAAGAGTAACGGTGGAGTTTCTTGCCCATTCTTCTCCATACGAAAACTACCTTTTGGAAGGGGCAACTAGAATCAGTTCTATTTCTATGTATTTGACGTTCAAAAGTGCCTTTAATGTGCCTAGTTGAAATAAATTATTTGACTTTGACTTTGACTTTGCGTACTCACTACTCGACACACGCAAATCGCTAGCAGCACGCTGCCGTTTTTGTGAACCGACTGATTGACTCGGTGTCAAGTTAAAAAATACATGTAAACCACCTACTCGTCCACTCAACTCTCTTGGCCTAGTATCATTTTGCTGTCTACTCAGTACGTGTGATTAAGGCAATTATTCAAGTAAACTTATCTTTTTTACGTGAGCGTGTTTCTGTGACAATAAAACAATACTTTTTAAATTCTCTGTTTTCTTTTTTCTTACCTACTAAACTAAAAACAAGAAAATTCTGCGTAGAAGTAGGACGTGCCCATTAAAAGATATGTCAAGTGATAAGCGCTAGTATTTCTCTTGTAACAATTTTTTTTTGGACGACAAATAGTTACATTGAAATTGTTCGTCTGAGGATTCCGCTAGAGAAAATATTAATAAATGAATGTCTTGTAGATTCTGTCGAGACTATTTTTTGACTTTAGTTACGTACCTACTACGACAATCGATCTGAATAAAAAAAATATAAGAGGTCCATAATATTCAAATATCACGAACCAATTACAAGTATACGCCACAGAGGTCGAAAAAAATTCGACCATACTAATATCAACTTAAAATTCAATCCCAGTTAATCCCACCCGATCGCTATGCTAAGTAACAGCCCGGGCAACATTCGGGTTTCAGACAGATTATGTACGACCAACAGTCTCCGTTCCCGTGCGTTCCGAATCCTGGTGCTAAAGCTGTGTCACACAATACGTAGGTACAGAAGATCTGCTCCACACAACAAGCACAAATGCACGCACATAGTTTTCAAAGACTCGATAAACTTGCCCTCACCATACTTGAGTCGCGTGCAAAAAAGTTTCCATACTGAAAAGAGTGACACATCTCGCATGGCACGATAGATACGATTTCGAGTATGAGTGAGCGAGATAACACCATTCAAATGTATTTGACATAGAAACGTGACCATCTTTTAACGCGGTCGGGCGAATCTAACGATTTCAATCTTTGCTAGCTTCACGTACAGTGAGTGCTGGCGCACTAGCGAGTGCCAGTTGTTTGAGGTCGCCGTACGTACGCGTCTATATCCCTTCCACTAATAGTTGTTTTTTTATTAAAATCAATAAATAATGATGAACCATAGTGCTTTTCTTTTTCTTACTAAAATAGTGATTGACGTCTCTAGTGGTCGAGCGCTTTGTGGTTTTGTTAAAACGTGCTAATTATAATCGGTTGGAACTATTTTAACGTTTGTAATACGTCAAGAATCAAATAAACTTGCAACATGACTCTCAAGCTAGGTAACTTTGACATGTTTACAATAATTACAGAGCGTTCAGTGAGTCGTGTTGGCACCGCGAGGCCGAAATAGGCGGAAAACCAGACCTTCTCCAAAACAAATTTTGACAGCTGTCAGTTGAAGGGATATGTGCGCGCGCAAACTGCGCAAGCTGAGCAGTGGTGGCCCAGTGGTAACGGCCGCGACTTACGCGTTGTAGGTCGTAGGTTCGAACCCCGACAGGCGCTTTACTTTGTGTAAATAATTTCATCACCACTGCTCTCAAAACGGTGAAGGAAAACATCGTGAGGAAACCGGCATGTCTTAGAACCAAAAATTCGAAGACATGTGACATCTACCAACCCGCACTGGGCCCACGTGGTGGATTACGGCCCACTCCCTCTCATAGAGAGGAGGCCTGTGTCCCAGCAGTGGGAACATTATAGGCTGATTATGTAAACTGCGAAAGTTATCAGTCGTTGTATGTGTACCTTCTGTACCTATCTATTTTGTGGCCGTATTTCTCATCTCCAGCTAGGACCGTAATTCTCTGGTTTTCAGTCAGAGCGCCCGTAAATTCGGTTGCACGGCGTCTGGATTGTGTTTTGTGGGGATTATGGAAAAAGTAGGTTAGCTACTTGAAATCAGGATTGGTTTTGACTTTCGTTTTTGTGTCTGCGTGACAATGTCTCGCAATGATCGCCAGTATGTTAAAAAGGTTTGCATTACAAAAAAATACTTCAAATGAACTTTTTTTGCTTTACTATAAATGGTACCTATTTGATAAGGAGGAGTGAGGAGCTCGTTGTTAAGTAATAATAGCCGCACGGATCGATCTATCAGGTTAAGCTACGCTTGCCGGGGTTGATCCGTGGATGGGTGACCATCATTACATACCGAGACTCCTCCGTATCTGGTATTCAGCTGCATCCGGTTGGACTGGAAGCCGACCCCAACATAGTTGGGAAAAGGCCAGGCAGATTGATTGGTAACTAGGTACCTATTTGGTAAACAAACACGGTACAAAAATCAGGAGTTTGCGCGACCATCACCCAATTAGCACTTTTGTAAAATGAACACATTACAATTTGAATTTATAAACTGTTTTGAATTAACCACTTTATTTTCCTTAAAATCGAATTCTAACCCTGCGTTTAAACCCATAGACTAGTTGTGATACTTTTTTTTTCCCCTTTTGGCAACTGAGCCGTTATCGACTATTCCACCAGCGTCAAGTAGAGGCTGTGATTGTGATACGTATTATTTTCAATCAATCTTGTCTCGTGACTTGTCAAACACATGACGTGTATTGTATAAAAAAAATTGACATCATACATGTATTGATTTTAAACTATATTACGGCCAGCGAAACTGTGAGAATGCGTTTTTGACCTGTCAGTTGGACAAGTTAGAATTAATCAAGTTTAATTTCGTAAAACAAGTATTCTTTCGTAGTCAGCTGACAGGTGTCATGAAAACATTCTCATAATGGCCGGAGTGTAACTATTTTATTCACATAATATGAGATTTTTGTCAAGTTTTGCTAACAACTAGTTTTTAAAACTTGTTTTAGATGAAAACGATTAATGAAAACAGTGGAAACAACATGTCTTGTCGCGTACATTATAATTATTATACCTTGTTGTAATCGCGACTACGTCAATTTGTTTAAGAAATTACCTACTGGAACCTCAGATATATCAAATAAAAAACCAATACAGAGCGCTGTCAACAGTGACGTGAGGCTGGTTTCGAAAACATTTGTGCATTTAGTGAGGAGTAGTTTGATTGTAAATGTGTGCGTGTGAGCGTGTATGCACAGAGCGGAGGTGTACTTTTGGCATGCTTCACTGTATTTTTCGCAGTGCTGTCTTTGTTTTTTATTTGGTCTGAGCGTGGAACCACAGAACCTGTGCTAGGAAATGCTACAAAATAAATAAAAACCTTTTTTTTTACAAAAAAAATATCGACTTCCAATGAAATACTACTTAATGAAAAATAACTTCATTTGCGGCTTAGAGTCGCTTTAGTTTTGTATTTTACTGGAAGTCGGTTCTCTGTTTAGTATGTTTTCTTATCACTCTTCCTTTTTGGTTGGTTAAAATTTAAAGACCGACTTCCACTATTCACTTTACAAAATGTGTAAATACAATTTACTTCGCATGCGACCGTCCATTTGCTATTTCCCTCGAGGGGAGGTGCGGGCTATTTGAACATCCGGCATCATAAGTAAGAGAGGATGTTCTAATGACATACAGCCTCTCTTACCACGTCGAAACTCTCTAATGGATTTATACGAATATAATATTTTTATATTTGTGTCAAGTCTTTGCTTTGATCTTTTAATATAACGTTATGAATTATGTTTTGGTTTATTAAAGATAAAAAGATAAAGATAAAAGATAATTTATTTGTCAAACATGCGTTACATAAACTGATTAATCAGACATGCAAGGTATGAATTATTAAAATTATTATTCTTTGTTATGTAAAATATATACATTTAAATTCGGTAACTTATTATACTTTTTAAATTAACTAAAAAACTAAAACTAAAAGAACTAACTAACTATATCAATAATTATAAAAAACAAAGGGAACCTTAGGCGTCGAAGTATTCGTCCGCATCACTATCATCCGGTTTTGGCTGAAACTCTCGTAAATTGTGATATTTATTTCCATACATTTTGTCGATTTAAGTAAACACAAATGTATGGAACAGCTGATTTTTTATTTTTTTTTCGCGATTTCAATGTTGGTCCCATAGAAATAGTTGTTCACGCGAAAAAAAAATCGCAAAAGAAAAAATCATTTGTTCCATACATTTTGTCGATTTAAGTGAACACAAATGTATGGAACAGCTAATTTTTTTTCGCGATTTCAAGTTTGGTCCCATAGAAAAAGTTGTTGAAAATGATGAGTACAATGACCCCTTTTCGGGTTTAGCATAAACAAAAAATAATGTTGTATAGTATTAGAATATAGAAGCTATTGGTAAACCTTAATAATACTAGGTTACTATCTTTTCATTAGTTTGTTCAGTTTCAATATCACGACAATATTCTGTCCCAACTACTTTCCCAATACTCAGAACATTCGCCCAAACTTACAACAATACCACATCTGTGCGAACGATAAAAACTTAGCGGCTGCAGCGAAGAAACTCGTTGCATAAATCATTCCGACACCTAAAGTGGACAAATTTCTGCCTTTTAGCGACTCGGTTCGTATAAAGCGCTTTCAGCTTTAAGGTTATATGAATATCTTGGGAATTCCGCTTGAAATTTAACTGTTTGGTGACGCGAGAATTTTATTTCGTGTCTTTTTTTGCTTGGCTTTGTGGCGGCATCCAAATCGCCACATGCGAACTACGCATCAAAGACCTGACGTCACACAAAACCTGCATCGCGCAAATAGAGTTCCCGACATCAATTGTCGGGAAGTTGCCCGCCAGATGAATTATAAATGTCATCATAATTATTTTATATTCATTGTCGAAATGGAAGACCTCTTGCCAAAGTGGCGCCAACATTTTTTTTCGTGTAAACCTTCACTTTCCTGCACCCCAATTGTGTAACACGTTCCATCATAATCCGAAAGATTTCGAAGAAAGTTCATAATCCTCATTGCTTCATAATTTATTATTTGAAAAATTCGTCTGCTCGACGCAAAAAACCCAATGAATATTGTTGAATTGCCAACATAAATGAATGGCATTTGAATTATATGCGTGTTCCGTATTACCCGCTGTTTTATTTCTGTTCCACGAAATTGTGTACTGATAGCAATTTGCGGTTATCAACCACGATTTCGATTTCCGCATCAGTCGATTCGTCGAGTTGCTTTGAATTTCTGGATTTGTATTTTCTGTCAATGGTATTTTTAATTTCGTCAGAAAACAATGCAAAAGAGAATAAGGTGGATTCTCTTTCACATTATTTTATCACGAAATTAAAATTAAGTAGGTACATGTTTTGTGCGATTTCAAGACTCTATAGTATACAGAGCCTAAAGGCTTGACATGCACGACGGGACTCTTGTAGAACAATTTTCATAAAGTTTTCATAGAAATTATTCTTCTTCTACTAGAGTCGCGTCGCGCTGTTGCATCGCGCCTGTCTGCGGGAGTCTTATAGCTTACACGATGCGAATTTATTGCCATACAATAATATTGAAGCAATAAATGGCGTGCACCGTCTAAACGCTGTTTAGATAATGCCACTTTTATACTTGCTTCACCACAACATTATTAATTAATAAGCAAATAGGCAATTATTTTTTACATTAAAAGGGATTCCTTTTAATGTAAGATTTAATTTAGTTGTTGTTTGTGCGTATCGATTACTTTTCCTCCTCTGAATCTCCTTTATTTGAATATTAGCTTCCACCAGCGGCTTCACCCGCGTGAAAAAACAATTCAAACACGTGTATAAATTATAGCCTATGTTACTCAGTGATAATATAGCGTTTTACTGGTTAAAGATTTTTTTTTAAATCAGTTTTTGAGTGTATTCGTTACAATAAAAAATTAAAAAAATACTGTAGATGTCAGGCCAAATAAAAAAACCAAGTCAGAGCGCTGCGAACAAAACTACACCTCCCTCTGTGCATACACGCTCACACGCACACATTACAATCAAACTACACCTCACTAATTGCACACATCATGTTTACGAAACCGGCCTCACATCGCTGTTGACAGCGCTCAGTCTTGGTTTTCTATTTAGTCTGAGGTGTAGATAATAGATTATGTCAAACCGTCATTGGTCCTTCGATCCGATTCAAAGCGTTCCAAAAACAGGATTTGAAAATAGTTCTAT
This sequence comes from Lithophane semibrunnea, assembly GCA_947363905.1. Taxonomy (NCBI): domain Eukaryota; kingdom Metazoa; phylum Arthropoda; class Insecta; order Lepidoptera; family Noctuidae; genus Lithophane; species Lithophane semibrunnea. The sequence goes on along the minus strand of OX376210.1, from coordinate 4,927,552 downwards.
ATTCTCAATCCCGCCAATCATCTCATCATCTGCCTAGCTTTTTCCCAACTATGTTGGGGTCGGCTTCCAGTCTAACCTGATGCAGCTGAATACCAGTATTTTACATGGAGCGACTACCTCTATCTGACCTCCACAACCCAGTAACTGGGTAATATGATACCCTTGGTAAGACTGGTTGTCAGAATTTCGCGCTTCTGACGACCCGTAACGACTGTCAAAGATCCACAAATGACAGCCGGGACCAACGGCTTAACGTGCTTTCCGAGGCACGGAGGTCTCGGTGTGTAAAGATGGTCACCCATCCACAGACCAACCCTGGCAAGCGTAGCTTAACCTGATGGATCGACGCGTGTGGCTGTTATTACGTAGCCACGAGCTCCTCCTCCTCAAACCCGCCAATTAGCCTTTCAATTCCATTTGTTACTTTAACTGCGCCACGTTATAGACAGAAACAGGGAGAAACCTATCCTAAAATCAGGAGATTGGACGAAAATGCACTGAACTATTTTTTACTGTCCAATCTCGACTTGTTTGCCCGAAAAATACTTCACATTCGCTACGGACGTCGGAAGTATAGTTGAGTTGGCAATTGAATTCGTTGTTTATTTATTTTGTGCACAGTATACTTTTTGAAATTCATTCTGTTTAGCGTTTTCACACTTTTTTGTATTTCGTTTTTTGGTTTGGTTGCAAGTATTCCGAGATCTATACACGTTATTTAGCACGTGCTTAGACAAATATTTCCGTCTCTTTCTTGTACTTATATTTTGACAGTTGTGTGACAGCACTGTTCCAATAATTCTATTGTCTACCCATAATGTATTAAACCAACCAGCACACTAATTACGATTTGATCAAATCAATGCAATACAATAGTATTACTAATGACGTATTAGACAATGGTACTAGGCTAATTAATCAAGCCTTGAATTAGGTGTGATACAAAGAGCACGGATTTGCCGCACACTGGCGATTTCGTGCTCCGGGGACCGGTGAAGGCGTTACCCAAATCTCAATATTGTAAATGAAAATAGTATCAATTGTTTGTTATTATATTTGTAGTTGAGGTATTCCCATATCTATTAATGATATTAAGATGACTGTGGGGATGAGAAGCTCGTGGAAATAATAGATGCACGGGTCGATTCATGAGGTTAAGCTACGCTTGCTGGGATTGGTCCGTGGATGGGTTACCATCTTTCCATACCAAGACTCCTCCGTGCCTCGGAAAGCACGTTAAGCTGTTGGTTCCGGCTGTCAAACGTGGATCTTCGACAGTCGTTACGGGTCATCAGAATCCCGAAAGTCTGACAACCAGTCATGAGACTGGTTGTCAGACTTTCGGGCTTCTTCAAGCCGTATCGTATTACCCAGTTACGTCTTCCTCAAGGGGTATCGTATTACCCAGTTACTGGGTTGTGGAGGTTAGATAGGCAGTCGCTCCATGTAAAATACTGGTATTCAGCTGCATCCGGTTAGACTGGAAGCCGACCCCAACATAGTTGGAAAAGGTTAGGCAGATTGACTTTTTATAACTGTGAGGGTGATTAAACTGAATAAATAACGCCTCCGTAGTAGTCGATAGCGATATTGCAAAATGCATTGTAGTTTCTATTGCATACATTTGAGATTATTAATTACTAGCTGCGCCCCGCGGTTTCTCCCGCATATTATGTCTCGATCCCGTGGGAATATCGGGATAAAAAGTATCCTATGTCCTATTCCTGGTCATGGTCTACTCATGAGTCAAATTCCATCTAGCAGTTTTAGCGTGAAAGCGTACCAAACAAATAAACAAACTCACTTTCGCATTTATAATATTAGTTAGGATTTTGGGTTTTAACTAGTGATCAAAGCCAGTTGTTGAAATCTTCCCCGAACTCATACGAACATTTTTAACTTAACTTTGACAAACAATACAACATCTACGTACGTATTTTTTTTTACAAATCCTGTTTTCACATTTATACGAGTACAAATCCAGTTTTCCCAAACTCGGAGATTCAATTTCAAGTTTGTCAAAACGTATAATCTAGTCGAGTTCATACTGTTCCCGTGGGAGATACATGTACCTGGGATAAAAGGTCCGAACGTTCCGCGACGTAATTGAACATGGAGAAAGTAGAAATGGAGTGTTGATGTGCGGATACAGTTTGACGCGTAAACAAGGTGGACGGACGGAATGACCCAGATAACACGATCCCGCGTGACCATTCTATCCCAGGACAACGCGACCCTAACAACTTAATACCGACACCTCGACCCGGATAAGTCAACCTTGTTTCCTATATTTTTTCGATTTATGCGAATATAAATGGATAGAGCATCTCATTTTTTAGAAGAGTTTTCAGTTATTTTTAGGGTTCCGGGACCCTTTTACTAAGACTCCGCTGTCCGTCCGTCCGTCTGTCTGTCTGTCCGTCTGTCACCAAGCTGTGTCTCATGGATCGTTATAGTTAGACAGTTGAAATTTTCACAGATGATGTATTTCTGTTGCCGCTATAACAAAAAGACAGAATATAACAAATATTTATGGATAACGTGATTTTTTTGCCGTTTTTATAGATTCGTGCGCGAGTCCGACTCTTACTTGGCCGCTTTTAATTACATTTGTATGGATTGACCAATAACGAAGCAATAAAATTAATTTTAGCCAAAGTATAAGAGTGACATTCCATTACCTCCCTACTCCATGTACGGACCCAAAAGTTTCATAGTCATGCTTCCTTAGGGAATCAATTGAGTAACATTGTAACAAGACCGGAGTGTCACTGAGTTACTTTGTTATTTAGATAATGGCATGCCTTTGATCTATTTTTGGAACAGCTCATTTCTACGTTCTCAGAAGAGAATTTGGTAGTAAGTTGTTCAGAATCCATTACTGAATCAGTCTCATATACTGTGTTCGTTATTTAGTTTCCAAACATGTAAACAAACATGAGCGTTTGAAAGAAAACCACTTTATTATGTGGTTTCGCGCTACAACTTCAAAAATGTTTACGTCTTAGGAAATCATTTTTACAAATGCATAAAGTTGATATTCGTTTAAGTGGGAATAACATCAAAATTGGAAACAAGAGTTTGAATAGGCTTTAGATTTTTTGTATACAACAAGACTAAGTTAATGAGATAATCGCAAGGAGTGACGTCATCACGATTTTTTATCGGATTTAAAAGGTATAAAGTCGGGAACTAAGATGCTAATAACAGTAATCCTCAAACAAATTTCAGTACAGTAACAGTAACCAGTAACAGTAATCCTCAAACAAATTTCTTACAGCGACGCGAGCTAAACAGCTAATTAGTACCCGCATCACGTCGTGCACTGATTTAATACACAATAAACCCGCTTACCAAGACTATTGGAACCGTTAATACCGCTGGAAGATATAAAATATAAACCTATTGTTCCAAGCTTTTGCTGTCACAATTAGGGAGCAAAAGAGAAAATGCTGAGCGTTCCAGTATAATACTGCAGACAAAAGAAAATGAATAAACTAGAAAATTTAAAATCGTTGAATAAAAATGTGGGGGTGATAAAATTGTGAACAAAATATCACTCACACACAATGTTTGGAAAATAGGAGCTAAAAGTAGTGTGGGCTCGTTTATAAGTCAAGGAAATTAATTGTTTACGAGTACGGAACCCTTTTTGCGCGAGTCCGACTCGCACTTGGCCGGTTTTTGATTGATATTTTCTCCCTTCAATTCTACAAAGAGTTAATTAATGTTCTAGTATTTCTTACCAGAGTTCTATAATTGAGTTCGAAATGGTCTGTAGTTTTTTGAATGCTGATGAAACAAAACAACAGTAATATTTTCTTGAGTAATAGTCCCGTTATTACTCAAGAAAAAAAGAAAGAAAACAAAAAATATTTTTTTATTCAGTTGCTTTATTTATTTATTTATTATCGTTTTAGGAAAACTTACAGCTAAATAGATACAGTAAGTATAAGTTTAAACAAAATATGGCCAATTACAAGTTTCCACAAGTACCTAGTATTAAAAATCACAAGAAACAGAAAATTTTCGAACGTTTGAGTTTGAATTAGAATTTGCTAATAGACTTTAACACAAAAACTGAAAAATGACCATTAATTACGCTCGAAGAAGCGATTTGATAGAATTTTTTTCATTTTAGCAACACTGGTATTGAAAATGTCGATATCAGCTTCCTGACAGGTTGCGTTGTACATACGACTCGCTCTCAACATGAACGAGTTCCATCTGTAGGTTTACTTCATGTCTGTCTATTTTAATTTATGTTATGTAATTTCATGTCTTTGAATTGTTGTGTTTTGCTTATTGGGATGTTTTTATTAAGATATAAAAAGGGAAGTCATTATTTTGGTCTTGTTTGCTCATAAGCCTTAAGCAAACAGGACTAAAACATTTTACAAATTACTAGAGAAAATTTGATAATTGGTCTATGGGGGTACAAGGTGTAAAGTTCACTCATCCTCCATATAAAAGGGAGGATCCTCCGACCAGACGGGTATTTCGTCTGGTGGGCAACTGCCCGACGATTGATGTCGGGACGCTGTATGCAGGGTTAATAAGTCGGCAATCCCTTATAGGGATGTAGGAAAGGTCATTTGCAACCAAATGACCCCTGATGACCCCTATGCCAATGTCAACCATTTTTAAGTAATTTGAAAAAAATTCAAAAGACTCGAAAAATTTTATGCCGGTCACGCGGTAAGCTCTGCTTGCGTGATGCAGAATTTAGAGTGACGTCAGTGTGATGCGTAGATCGTATGTGGCGATGTATAAGCCGCCACAGGTCCTATGTCGTTCTGATTAATTTAATTTTGTTATAGCTATAGTTTTCCTGCAGTGTTTATCCATCAAAATCAACACACTCCACAAAACGAACGGCAGTAATGAAAAACTCCTATCCATTTTTAACATTCTTGGTTGATCATTTTTATGCGTTGCTATTGCAGTTTAGTTTCGATTATAAGAATGCTTTTCGTATTCTCTACCACTAAAGGAATACGGATAAGGTAATCAATCTTGAACTGGACTACGACTGGACCGCAGCTTGATCAGCGCCTCATGAAATAAAAAAAATAAAAAATAAAATTATACTCAGTAAATAATTGAATAAATGTTATTCTTTCTTTCCTTTCTTTCTAAATTAAATTAGTTTACAGCTTTTTCATGGATCAGCAGGCGTAGCATGAGCACCGTTTTGTCGACGGAAGAGTAGACAAAAATGACGTTTCCTGTAGACAGTAGACAGTACGAGGCGGCAGCAAAATAGAAAGAGTCAACTGCACTTTTTACGAAATTCATTCTTTTACGAAATTCCCTTTTTTACATAATTCGACACGGATTTTTTTTTTTTTTTGTCATAGGATTTATCGGTTGTCAGTGTGATTTTGACAGCAAGGATAGAAAACTTTCTTCCGAAATAATCTACTTAAAAGAAGACGTAGACAAAGATCGTTAGAAATGAAAGACAAAATGACAGATTGTAGAAAAATTTCTACGGTGGATGTCAAAAATGAAGAAACGAACTGTCACTTTGTATAGAAAAAGCTATGTCTATTCTTCGTAGAGATAGAAAGTGCCATGCTACGCCTGCTGAGGTCAAAGGTTTCACGGATTCATTTAATTAGCAGCAGACTCGCGTAGTTTGCCTTCAACGTTTTCTACGTATAAAACGTAGTTGGCTCTTGAAAGCGCTTGGACTTCACTTAGTGGCCATTTCTAAAGACAAGTAGGGATGTAAAAATGCTGGATGGAAAGATGAAGATGAAGAAATCTTGTTTTTATTTTTTAGAGATTAACGTAAAATATTGTTGTTACAAACATAAACACAACAAATTAACATCAAATCGGTGACTATATTATATAGGTCACCGATCTGATGTCTAATTCTTATAATTGACCAAACTTTATCGGTAAATACTACTGTTCAACAATCGAGAGATTTCATTCCAGATACCTGTCAGCTGGACAATTTCTAGTAGTAATAAGGTTCAAATTCGCAAAACACCATAGTCGTTAGATGAAATTGACAAGAACGCATTCTCTCGACGCTCATTATAGTCAAATTCGAACTAAAAGCTATAACCGCGAACATAAACATCAATTTTACAATTTCATTTGCGAGTCTTTTTAAATAAAATCTTCCTTTTTATCGCCAGGGTTAAAAATAGGACTCACTTAGCACTTTACTGAGCAATCCACCATTCGTTGTCGTCCGTTAGCTGTCACAACTTTGTTAATCAAAAGCAGAGTGCAAGTACCGCAGTCGATGGAAACTTTTAATGCTGGGAACAGATTGGTGAAACGAAACAAAATGTCTACTAAAAAGTATAGACAAAAAATTCGAAATCCATGTCTTTTTTCGGTTTTCGTATGATGGAGTGTTAGTTTTTTCTAAATGACTCAATGGATTTTGATGCGGTTTATAAAGAAAAGTTATTTATTCCGGAAGGTTTATTTATGTGTATAATATATTAGGTACACACGGCTACACGTCAAGCTATACATTTGCAGTTTATGCTGAGCTCGCATTAAATAGGATTTCCGTACAATGCGAGGTCAGCTTATACTGGAAATGTATAGCTTGATGTGTAGCCGAGTGTACGCATATTAAACTTACATATTACGAACTATTTAAAGGAATCTCGATGTTTTGTCAAGTCATAAAAACCGTGCGAAACATTGTGGGTCGCTAATAATTATAGTGAATTCAATAATTATATCATTATTATAATATATTAAATTATATCCACTTTTTTACAGTGAGTTAGCAATTAGCTAGTACGTACATGAATTTTTGTGGCGTACAACTAAACTAAAGTGAAATATAAAAAAAAATACAAGAAAAAAAGCGACGTCAAATAAAAAGCGACTGGAAATTGAAACACAATTTTAGTTTGTAAAATCGGAGGTGTTAAAAAAAAAAAGAAACATTTATTTTGGACCAAACAATTTACAAGCATGACCGTCTGGTTTCAGTTTCCGATGACGGCTGAAACTAAACGAGCTCACTGTATATTATTTTATTCTACCTACTGTGAATAGATAAGAGTTTGTTTAGTGAAGTGAGTGCTCTTTTACATAAATCTGTGGTTAAAAAACACTGCTTTCACACAAAAAACACAATAAATTACTACAAAGTTAAAAATATTTTCAATTTGGTAATATCTACCTACACAAAAACCAACAAAATCAAAGCCAGCGAGTTCCGTCCTCGACGTCCAAATCTAAAATTATATTTCATATAATAGTCACTTTTTTTTTTCCTAGTCGTATTTTTTTTTAAACATTTTTCTCTTCTCTTTTTACCCGTTTTTTTATTTTCCGGTCCTTTTTTAAACATATTTTCCCATTAGCAATTAGCTTGCGATTTCCGCGTTTATTTTATACCTACAGTACTCAGCCTTACAATACAATTTCCTCCCACAATTTTCTTCGGGAGTTTCGACAACCCTGTCTTACTGTGGACCTTTAACAAACCCCTTTAATCCCTTTCAATAAAAATCTATTAGTTCACAACCAAAACTAGCAATTTGCACAACTAATTAAGCCAACGTATCATTACCATAAATTATGATTACACCCAGATAAGGCCATTTACACATGGTCGTTTATACCCGGACTATTCTGCACACGTTTCTGTTATCCGTGCCAGTTAATGTGCATGCAGCTTAAGGTAGATTTTGGACTATTCTCCATACGAAATGATAGTGCAAAATTAATATTTTTTGACAAACATCCGTTAATATCAATTACTTAAGTAATTAATCTAGTGTTGTAAATATAAATGGTTGAAAATGTTCTGAAATCATCTGGTATTTCTCAGTAGCAACTAAAGAGTCTCAATTTGTACCCCGTTGATGGACAAAGGCGCGCCTTAAACATCGCTTGGGAGATGTACTCACATTTGGCCAGCCATGTGCCAATGTACCTACATAAATGTATGTATGTATGTATATATGTGTGTGTGTATGTAGGTATACCTTTTCCTAACACACCTCGTCTTCTCACCTTGCCTCATCACAAAGTGAGTTTGAAGTGAGCTTGAAGTGAGCTGTCAATAGTGTGAATCCCTATAATCATCAGGTGGAATGACAGTTCACCTCACCTAAGTTTTCACCATGCGATTTATACAGAATAGACCGGCTGAGAAGCATGGCACAAGGGAGAAGAACTTTACTCAGCGTACTCAGCAGTAGGTGGAACAAGGCAGCCAGTGATAGTGAAGACGATGAACCTTACTTTGTACGCCAACGACTCAAGAACACCAATATCTTACCTAAAGAATATCCTCCTAACATTTTTCTTGAACATGGTTCTCAAATAAACACTGTCTTAGCTATTTTTCGCCATATTTATCGTTCCTTATTAAGCTTAAATGCCTGAACGACCCCCGAACTTACTAGTGTAATGATAACAATAGAGGGACTGTTTGGATGCGGTTGGAGCCACAAAGTAAGCGGGTTTGAATTTTTGTACGAAATCCACTCTTAGGGTGGCTTATAAAAACTAGTTGTATAGGTATATTTATCAAAAATTACTAAAAGGTGAACAGCGCAGACCACACTGAGAACAAAGCGAAACTAAGCTCGTTTACATAGCTTCGCTCATGTAGCTACTGCATCTTTTCATACTTCGGCTCATAGTTCACAGGGTGAACTGAAGTATAAAAGACGCGTTCTCTAAGCTCAATATCTGACGCGTCATATAAGAGAACTTCATTGTTGTTTCATGCCACGTTCACGCAGCATCAACAAAATTACATAGGAATGAACGTTCATCTCAGCTCATTTCATTTCATTTTTCGTTTTCATTCGGTAGGCAAGTGAACGATTTTCGAAATCCAACATCATAAGAATTGGATTGATTTATTAAATAATTCATTCATTCATTTTTTACTTTTGATTCATTTTGTGTTCTTTCGCTTCGATTAAAGATGCCAATGACAAAAATATTAAGTTATCTGCATAATTATGGCAAATTCTTATAATTTACTGACCGTTATTGGTTAAATTAGGACTCTTGTATCTTTACCAATAATGAAGCAAAGAACTCATAACTTTGCATAGTAGACCCTACCATATGGAAGTAGCTATCATAGGTAAAACATGCTTACGAATCTATTTATATGCAGATTAGCAATAAAAAATCTACCATTTGATACGAAAAACGATTCGTTTTTATTGTTTATAGGAACCGAGTATTCATTGAATTCTACCATTTTCTCAACCATTCTCATCCTCCCGTCATCATTTGTTTTTTACTGCAATACGAAATCTTTAACCAACAAAATCCTTCACCCGCTGTTTTCAAAACCACACGGCTACGGTCATTTCGGTAGGAAAATGCCACTGTAATCTTTATTTATTGTTTTGCGCCCAAATTTGCTTTGTTTCAGTGTGTCGTTCGCTACCCAATTTGGTGCAATGCATGGGTTACGTTCAAATGGCGATGGTAACTGTTATTTGAATGCCCTGAGATATGGTGTTTGGTTGCAGATAGTAATGGGTTTTGGAAGATCCCTTGGAGATTTTCGGGTCATGGGAAATTATGGGGTCAACCCATTGAGGTTCAATGTAAACCAGAGGAGACACCGCGCAACATGTTGTTGTCCATAACAACAAACGTCAGTCTACTACCTGTATGCTTTAGCATGACCACAATTAAAACGGGTTTTGTCGAAAGAAGAATAGACAAAATGACAGATAAACAATCACTATCTGTCATATTGTCTATTCTGCCATCGATAAAACCCGTAGATTGAGTTTGTGTGAGTGACCCGCAAACATGCGCGAAATTTAAAAAATACAAGACTGTTTATCCCTGTACATAGTGCAATAACACGTGTTGATACTTGAAATTATATTTTATTTAAATGAAATTAACTTTCAATACGAATTATCGCACTATGTTTTGGGACAAACATTCTTGTTTTTTTTTTAATTTCGCGCGTGTTTTCAGGATCAACTTTAGTTGGCCAAACTTTAAGCTTGCCATGCTACGCTGTGCTGAATACGCACACACCGCGGTTGTCACTTTTACAGTTTTACATCCGCGGGGACACATCTTTAGTTTGTAAAAGCTGCTCTAGTTTACATTGAACGTGGATCTTTAGTTTGTAATATGTAGCTGCCAAACCTCAATGGGTCAACCCCCTATTACATGGGAGTTCTAACTTTACTGACGATATATGAATGTACCCCCCCCCCCATTTATGAATGTGCCTTCTGATGTCCCATCGACGAATTCAAGCTGAAATCTGAAATGTTACAAAAAATATAGGTAACCCTTCAGCTTTCCATCGTCATGACACGAACTTTCAGTACTGAAAAAAAAAAAACAGATTCACATTCACTATTTTAGCTACGAAAGACCTAAAAAATGGTCGGCATACTTTAGGTAGAAACTCTGCAACCAACTTTGTTGTCAGGCCAACTTTCAACTGCTGCAGGTAATGAGTTATTTTCATCACCACTTTTTATTGTCAACTATTTAAAGTATTATTAAAACTAACCTTAGTTTATTATAAAGGTTATTGCAGCATCAAAAAGTTTTAACAACTTTAAAGCTGATTTCGCACTATGTATGACATCTCGAGGTATAAATTAATACGCACACTGTGCTTTTAAATGGAACCGTTTACACTGAGAGATAACAAAAATCTCTCTAGTTCAAAAACCTCTCTTTTGTTATCTCGGGATATAACTTATATCTCATAGTCTGAAATCAGTTTGAATCAGGCTCATAAAATTTAAATTACATAATGAACTCTTATCAGAGAAAACGATAAAAATGTTTTTTATTACCTCGATTATAAATTCATTTTTAATCGTTTTCTTTCTAGGGGCATCATAATAAATTGGAGAGTTTGGGCAAAACATAAAATTAAAGTGTCTTATGATCGTTAAATAACCTTTTTAGCAGGAGGTAAACGGTAACTTTTGAATGAGCCCACAAACGATACGAAATTACCAAAGCTAAAATCACTCATGGCGTAGGAAAGCTCGCTTAGCTTGCTCGTTTGAAGAGTGGGCTTGCTCCACTCGTTTGCATTATGGGGAGGTCGCTTTGACCGCATATCACTTGAGTAATCGCGCTCTACGCAGTGGTTTCGTCTGTGAGCTCGCTTCGACCGCTCGTCACGAAATGGTGTTCGCTACACTGAGCTGAGTTAGGGCATCCTATCGTCCAGCTTAGCTTGACGAGACTGTGACCATCTCTCATTTCTTGGAATGGAATAAGCTTAGAATCTGTTAGAAAATGCGGGTGTACGATACACATCTGCCGAACCTTTTAGGAATTACAGGCGAGATTATGTTAAAATTAAATCAGATCAGGAGTGATCATCATCGTAATTTCAGCCGAAAGACGTCCGCTGCTGGACATGAGCCTCCCCTAAGCACCGCTACTTCAACCGGTTCTGTGCTTCTCGCATCCAGAAATTTTCTGCGGCCTTCACCAGGTCATCGGTCCACCTTGTGCAGAGTAGTCTCTGCAAATGATTTTTCGTGTATGAAAATCATCTACCCCTACATTGACGAATTACCCTACATTGACGAAATGCAAGTTATCCATAAAAGCTACTACAATATTATTAATTGTCGGCATTCTATACAATATCAATATATGTAGGGTAGTTTATCACATAGCCAAGGTTACTCGCTTGTAATGTATTACTGTCTTATAAACATATTTGTTTTGGTCAGTACGGCTGTGGAATATTATTCGCTGATTTTGCTGTCTTACTGTGCTTTGGATAAACAAGGTTTTTTATGATGTTTTCTTGGTTTGGGCTATTTTTTTTGTGGCTCTTTGTGATATCCTATAAGTAACGTAAATAGTACCTATTAGTAGACTACTACTAATAGGTACTATTTACTACTACTACTAAGTAGTAGTAAGAGTTTTGTACAGATTATAGCATCTTTATTATAATAAGGTCATGGTCTACCCATGTGCCAAAATTGTATCTAAATCCATTCAGTCGTTTTAGCGTGAAAGCGTAACTCGTTTAAGCGTGAAAGCGTAAACTCACTTTCGCATTTATTATTTATTAGTTAGGATATTATTAATCTTATTTTTTATTTTTATTTCTCTCAAACCTTACATTTTTGTAATAAAATTAGGTACTCTTATATTGTGATCGTCGGGTTCCGTAGATACAAGTCCATAACCGTATTTTTAGGGATCTGTGCTACATTAAAGGTAATAACAATAAAATAAGGATTTTGATTTTCAGTTCAATGTGTTTTTTACACTGTTGAGTTTTATGTTGTACTTTCAGGATCCAAATTCAATAACTATAAAAGACAATAAATTAATAATGAATGAAAGAAATTCTATAACGAGTTTCAATTTTAACGATTCGTTTTCCTCCGTTACCAATGGTTATTTTTCTTACCTTAAAACGTATTAAGTAGGTTAATGAGAACATTTGTATGCTATAGCAGATTTGTCCCATTACGCATTGATTTGCACGAATTTTAAAACTTCTTACATTTTTTTTCAAAGATATTTCGAAATTCGCGTGCTACTATGAAGGCGCCCCGTATTACATGGGACTAAAACATAACTGGCGAAATGTGGGTGTATTTACATAGTACAATAGAGCCTCCTCTGCGTAACCCTTTGGAGATTATAGGCATGATGTTATGTTATGTTACGTTACATTGAACAAATCACTTTAAATACATAATGGTAAAGTAGAAATTCTTAACTTCAAATTCTCAACTCAGAAACCGGCTGTAAGTCGCAATATTATGCAACAAAATATAAACAAATGCAAGTAGCAACTAATATTATGCTGATTCTTGTCATTTTGAGGTGATTAGGGTCTGTCTGAAAAACAGCGATAAGCGGGTTATTATGATGGACATTTTACAAAGCCTGATTTACAACCCGTGTGCATTAACATGGCACCTGGCTCAAAGACGTTTGTACCTCCCGGCTTCCCCCGCTTCCTCGCACGGTGACGGCGGGGCGCGGCGCGGGTAGCGGGGCAAGTATTGAGTTCCGAGCCAGGTGCCATGTTAATGCGCACGGGTTTTACACGGTGCCAATTTAATTGCCATTAGTTGAAGCAACAAAAAAAATAGCTCCGTCTGTGTCTTTAGATGATGCAAGTCATTCGTTGGTACAATTTTATAGTATGCCTCAAGCAAGAAACTTACATCGTGTAAATATACTTAAACCCTGATTTACATGGTGCTATTTAATTGCCTGTGGCATAACATAACTTGAAGCTTTAATAAAACTTGCACCGGCTAAATAGTGTTAAGACGATGCAAGTCATTTGTTGCTTTAATTTTATTATTATGCCTAAGGCAAGAAACTTGCATCGTGCAAAATGGGCCATAAGAGACGAAATTTCATGTATTTTCGTTGTCATAAGATAATGAAATACATAGTGAGACAGTGGGCAATGTGATGCAAAAAATGGGACGATTGTCATTGAAATACCTATTGCTCTGACATTCTGGCTAATCATCGGTGATATGACTTTGTTACTGGTTACATTTGAGTAGCGTCAGTCTTTTTTTTTTTGAGAGTGGGTTATCATCAAGTGACTTCTCCCGTTCTGGGCGGAGCGGGAGTGCGTGTCAGACTTTTACTGACTATAACCCACCCGTGTTCCTTCACTTGCCTGTTGCCAAGAGCCCCGGTATCTCTTTCGGACTTTCCCGCAGCCCTGACAGGCATCGGTCCTAGCGGACCCCAGTAGCGTCTGACTGTGTTGTTGTGTTTATACAGGCCGACCATACTGTAACAAACTGCTACAATTGTCTGTCCCCAAATTCATTCACTTATTTACTTATTTTCTTCGTAATTAACGTGTTACCTATCTTATTGTTTACCTTATTTCTTCCCCAATTTCTATTCTATTCTTTGGCAAACTTTGTACACAATTTTATCCCGTTTTCACCTTATTTACGCCTTAGACTAAAGATTAAACGAAGTACTACAGTATTTGATGAAAACTAATTCACTTAACACTAAAACTGCGAGTAATTAATTATACACAAGTCCGCACCTCTAACTACTAACCTTTACTCGTTAAATAAAAGGGAACACTCTGTAGGAATGAATTAGGGTTGTTACTGAACTTCCGCAAAAATTCATACTAGGACATAAACAAGTTTGAGTAGCAATAGAAATTGAACTGTGTGTAAAGGAATTTAGGTTCAAAAAAAAAGCAGTGCTTAAGGCAATGTAAAATGTTGGAAGATAGTCAACGATACTGCGTTTAAGGTAAAATAAATGTATTTAACGGACCAATGGTATATTTATAAAGGAGCGAGGGAGCACACACGATGACCGAATAGTGTACTACATACTTGCTCAATTAATAATAATATTACCTCATTAATGAAATTACGTAAAAATACTTATGCGTCGTAGTGTATGGTTCCACCGTACATACATTGTTCATACTGCTATGCGATGGCCATAGCGTGCAGGATACCTGCGTGAATTGTTACGCGGGTTGTAACCTCACCTGCGGAGTTCCGCAAGATATCATACTTCGCAAGTTTTTAACAGAGGAAATATGGAAATTCGGGTCCAATTAAGCGAAGACCGTGGTGGACATATAGCTTGAAGTGTCTGTTCCCATGTCACCGCTGCCCCGCTAGGTTCAGTACCGAGTGAGCGACAGTTTAGTGAGGCCGGTTTGATTTATATTTGGTTTGAACCACTTAGAATTGTCTAGAAGTTGACAAAGTCGCAAAACTGTTATTTTTGTAAAATAATTTTTTGCCCTGATTGATTGAGTATGAATGAGGTTGGCTATTAAGAGTAAGAGAAGACCAAAAAATCAATGGATGGGCTGTGTGAAAGATCATATGACTAGAAAGGGGGTAGCAACCAAAAGAAGTATGAAAGAAAAAGACATGTAGCGCCGATCCTAAATAAATTGCGATGACTCAGGGTAAGGACATGAGAATGATGAATTTACCCCTTTTTTTCTGGTTGGTTTAAATTGTCAAATAACTTCTCCCGCTCTGTGTTGAGTTTACGGCTTATGAGTTTACCCCTGATTACCCATTTCTTTTTCCAACTCCACCTCCGCTAAGATGGACTCCGTTACATCCCTAGCATAAATCGCAAGTCTCAGGGCGAAATAATCGTATTCTTGGTTCATTTGCCGCTTCCTGCGAGTAATTTGCTATCTCAGTAAAATCATCTGTAGGTATACTGCTTGATTTTATTCGAAGGAGACATTTTTAAGGGAAGATCCTTTTTATCTGGTCGACGCATGCTTGTGGTGTTAATATTTTTTGAAAGTGCTGTTTAAGAATTGGTGTATTTTTTTATTGTACGGCCAGGAAAATTTAGAGTTTATCACATTGAAACACTACGCCAATTTTCCGTGTTATAACCATTTCATTTCACTAAGACACTAGATCAGGACATAAGTATTATCTTCAAACCATGCTTTGAAATAATGTTTCTTTTATTTTTTGTTTAATTGATTATTGTATTATTAATGATTTTGATTTCATTGGCGGTGATTTTGACATTACTGTGAATGATTTTGACATTGTTGCTATTAATTATTTTGACATTATTATTAAAATTACTATCATAACACTAGTGTTTAAGATGTGTGAGTATATAATTACTAACAAATTGGATTGTATGATCTGTTAAATAAATTATATTTAAAAAAAAATCATTTCAAAGAATGACAACAGTGATTTGAATATACCGACAATTTCAATTGCTAGTCAGTTTGCCACACATTAATTTACTGGCATGGGTAGCAGAACCACTTTATCTCTAAGTATTAATATTTTTCTTTCTTTATATTCTACAAAGAATAGTCATAATCAGAGTTGGGCAAATTGTAATCAGATTAATGATTAAGGATTACGATTACATTTTGTAATCATCAATCAAGATTACAGATTACGGAAATTAATCAAGAAAGTAATCATATCGGTGATTAATGATTATTAGTTTGTAATCGTAATTTTGATTACTTTTTTGATTGATGCATACTAACTACATTTAGGAATTCGAACAAAAAACTTTAACATATTTTCATTAAATTGGTCCTGTGAAATCGTTCGATCAGTAGGTCCATCACTAGTACTACCATCTCTAATATCTGGTTGCAGTTGGTTGGATGTTCTAGTAGACCGTTTATTTTTTTTCATAGTTTTCAAGTAACTCTGATACTCGTTGTGTGTTTCTTCCCCGTGTCTTCGTTTGAGATGAGTTACAAAATTTGATGTAGAATTATTAAAACCACTAATTTTAACTAGTTTTGGCCGACATAATGTACAAATTGCCACTTTCTTTTTGCTCGTAGACTCCGATTCTGAATACGTAAAAAATTTTCCATCAAGAATGCATGGTAATGTCTCAAGTTGTTCATGGTGCACGGTTTCAGATTCTGAATTAGTAGATAAAGACGAAAAAGAACTTGACGCCATTTTTTACAATAAATACTGATTTTACAATAATAATGTTTAAACACCAAAACACATAGGCCAATGCGTCACGGTTTAGACTCGTGAATCAATTTACGTTTATATCCTTGCGCACTATTATACAGACTGACTGCTTGCACTATGGCAAGAAGCGGAGCGCAGGCGGCGGACGATTGGCTTACCGGCCGTACCCCGTACCCCACCCAACTCCCGCACCCCGCGTGCCGTATCTTCGAAATGCAATTGAGCACGCAGAAATTCTTTTTCGAATTTACTTAAGGATTTAAATAACGAAAGAGTACAAAACGTCCATGACATCCAAATTGGATCAGAAGTTTTTAGAAAAACGCAGACATACAAGATACATACTGATTGAATATAGAACCGCATTTATTAAAAATATGCTTAAAAAATTAATCAAATCTACCCATGTAATTAAGATTACTGACTATTGTAATCAAAACTAATGATTACAAATGTAGTCATGATTGAAAGTAATCAAGATTAAAAGTAATCATGATTGATGTATTCATGATTACTTTCAATCAGATTATTAATCCGATTACAAAAGTAGTTGATTACGCCCAACTCTGGTCATAATTATGTATTTTTATCAATCTACCTAGCCTTTTCCCAACTCTGTAGGGGTCGGCTTCCAGTCTAACCGGATGCAGCTGAATACCAGTATTTTACATGGAGCTACTGCCTGACCTCCACAACCCAGTAACTGGGTAATACGATACCCCTTGGTAAGACTGGTTGTCAGACTTTCGGGCGTTGACGACCCGTAACGACTGTCAAAGATCTACGACTGACATCCAGGACCAACGGCTTAACATGGTTTCCGAGCCATGGAGGAGTCTCGGTATTTGAAGATGGTCACCCATCCACGGACCAACCCCAAGCGTAGCTTAACCTTATGGGTCGACCCGTGCGGCAGTTATTAATTAGCCACGAGCTCCTCCTATATAATTATGTATATACCGGATGACATTTTTTACCGTCTCGAGCATAATCAGGTGTGTTGTGTAAGTGAAACAGAATCCATACCCAAGAATATTTGCTTAGTACCATTGAGATTGTACAGGTTCGGAATTTCCTTCAAAAATCATGAAAACTATCCATCCTACGGCCCGTGCGTAAAAACTAATAATAGCCAAAATAGGAGATAGTAAACGGCGTAGGCTGCGATCGCGCATGAATGAAAGTTGTACGTGTGTGCGAGCGAAACGCACGCACATTTCTTTTGCGTAGAATAGAAACCTAGTAAGCGGCCGCCCCTCGCATGGTACAGTCGTGCTGAAAACGTTTCCAAAATCAACGCAATAACATTTATACTCCACTTACTAATAAACTAAGACAAACCTGAGCTACAAATAAAATGAACACAATACCCAAAAATTCTCAAACATACAATACAAATACCCAATTGACTAAATAAGCCTCACACCAAAAGAATAAGTAGTAAATAGGTAATAACTTAACACAAGTAAGAAAACTTAACCTACCTAAAATAATAAAACACAACAAATACTTAAGTACAAATAAAAACCCCACCAATTTACCAATTAAAAAGATAAAATAATAAGAAAACCTATCCTTACAAATAAAACGAAAACAGTAACAAAGACTCGGAACGAACTTTTAAAACAATCTAAGTAATCTTTTTTAAATAATTCGAAACAATAAATACTTGAATAAGCAAGAATACTCGACTGTACTTCATTCAAAATGAAAAGGACGTGCATACATGCGGGAGCGAGAACATTGACAGAAGGTTGTTTGGTCGACCCGTTGCTAAGTAACGTCGGCGCGCCTACGCACACAGACGTACATAGAAACTTGATGTGTGTAGTTCACTTACCGGGGTTCACGTACGATAGCTGAGCAGCTGAGCGGTACTCGCGCGCGGGCGACACGAACGACCGACGCGCACGCGCATTGCGCGCATTTTACAAAAAAATGCACTTAGGTCTGTACCTACCTTTTTAGCGATATCGCAGTAGGTAATTATTGTTCCAAATGTTTTGTTCTAAACATAAACTAGCACGTCTTTGCATATTGTTTGGTAAACTTCGAGGCGTGTCTCTATCACTTTTCAAAACATTAAAAGCGTTTTAAATTATTCGCTGTTTTAAATCACTAACGCTTTGAGCTTCTTCGGTATACACTAAACGTCAGACTAAACGTTTTAGGTCGGCCCACAAATAAAAGTCAAGGGGTGTTGTGTAGGTCTGGTGACCTCGGCCGCCAGTTCACAGGTGCACCGCGACCTATCCACTTATCACCAAATTGACCATCGAGATACGCGCGCACAGATCGTTTGTAGTGAGCTGGACATCCGTCATGCTGGAAGTACATGTCTTGCAGATAGGGATCAGGAACGTCTTGCAACATGGTGTCAATGACAGAACGGTTCTGCACCCAGTGACAAAACTCCATGCAGGGTCCGGGGGGGAATTTGAGGAGAAGGGATACCGTTCCTTCGCAGCGACTGAAGATTTTCTTCTTCTGCGTACATTCGCCTTGCACTGGCTGTTTTCACCAAACAAGATACTCTACGTTAGAATATTCGTACATGTTTAGATACGACAAATATGACCGGGTGCACGATGCATACGCGGAAACAAACAGCGCGGCGTCACACCGCCGTGACTAATCGGTGACTGAAGCTCGGGACGCGGGCGGGCGGGGGGATGCGCGAGCGAGCAGCTCCGGCGCGGCGGCGGCTCAAGCGCCTGATGATATCAAAGAAGCCGACGGCAAGTGCGGCGAGTACCTATCGGCCGCAAAGGAACGTATCTAATTCATTGATAAATTCCGTGCATTTAGTAGCGAGTGCGTATGATTTGAATTTCGATATTTTTTCATCGATTTATTCAATTTTTTTTTAATTTCTGTTTTTATTGTTTTTGTATTAAAAGTTTACTTCAAATGGGTAGTATTTTTAGATAGATCAATTTGTTTAAAGGGTATAAAAAAAAAAAAAAAATATCTATGCCATTCGCTTCTACTCCGTTCACCTACTACACCCTATGTTTGTCGAGACGGTAAAAAAAATCATCCGGTATATTAGTGATATTTCTTGTCTTCATCGCATCGCCCCCTATATAAGTCTTTCTACAATCGGTGACCAAGAGATATTGGATCCCTAGACGTTGAACTAGTAACGTGAACCGACTCCCAGTATAAGCTCTTATGCTTAGCTGCTTAGCTTAGCTATTTATTCACAAATCTGGTTAGACAGAAAATGCTATCAAAAATATTTTAAAAAATATTTAATATTATCCATTCAATACTTTACCAATAGTAGGTGTACGGTAATACCAAACTTTGCCTATTAAAAGTTTAAAAACACGATTTAGGTACCAGCAGGCGCTCGTTAACATCTGAGGATCCCTACACAATATTTCAGCAAGTACTATCATTTTTTTAAAGCCTATTTAATTGAATGTGCTGTAAATTTTATATCAACTCTTCAACATGACTGCCATAGAGATATAAATACAGTAGTTAGGAGTGCGCGTATTGCACAAATCACTTAGTGCGCACCGTAGGCAAGTGATCTATAGATACTTATATTGTTATGTGCATGACAGATAGGGATGTGCTAACCGGCAACGAGCTATCGATAAGTTTTGTCGATAAGCTGTGAGTGTGATCGTTATATTATAGGTTGTAGTCATAATCAGTAATAGTAGTCATAATTATATTTATATATATTATTATATTTATGAAACTTACTCGGTTTTTTTTAGTTTTTTACGAGTATTCTTGTTGTTTATTCTGTTTCTTTCTGAATTAACATAGTACAAACAAATTCAAATTCAAATTCAAATCAAATTCAAATCATTTATTGTTTGTTACATGTCAATAGAGATGTTATGGTTATAATTGTAGTAACAATGTAACATACCTATAAGGTGTACAATATTTATGAATTTAATTCTTACTTAGGAACTTAATAAATTATTGCAAAATTTAATTCGAATTAGTCAAAATTATACATTATTTAAAGTTATTATACATTAGTCAATTTAAAAATTATTCATTAAAAATATTATACATGTAAAATTTTACTACATAAAAATAAAAAAGTCATAATTACATTGCATTCATTAGTCATTATAAAAAGGAAAAAACAATTAAACTAACCCAAATTTTTGTCGTTAAAAAACTCGTTTATAGAGTAGTACGCTTTGTTTAGCAAAAAATCCTTTAGCTTTTGTTTAAAACTATTGAATACAGAAATTAAGAAAATACATATAAATAATATTTAAAGACTCAATCATATGAATCATCAATTTTCTTCCTCTTTTTAACCGACTTCTTCAAAAAGGAGGAGGTTCTCAATTTGTCTGTATATTTTTTTTTGTTTTTTGTGTTTATTTTACTCGATTTCTCCGCCAATTATGAATCGATTTTGATGATTCTTTTTTTGTTTGGTAGGTCATGCTTCAGAGGTGAATTTTATTAATTTTGCTTGCGTAGTTTTTGAGTTAGCTTCAATAATTACGTACCTATTTTTCCCACTTTGCGTATGTAGACGATATCTTAGTCTTCATTTACATAGCAGATAACGGTATATGAATTTGTGTGGGGTGGGTACAGCAAAGACACCGACTTCCGAAACTAAAGTTATTTTTCACTTTTTTAGTGTTTTTTTGTGAAGTCGGTTGTTTTTTATTTGTAAAAAGTTTTTTTTAAATATCTGGCGCTTGTTGACAGGTCTAGTACACTGCCCTCATAATACTTATTATCACAGTAATTTGAAAATATTCTAAAACCCTTTATTTTTTAATTGTAATCGTGGTGGCTCTTGGGCGTTTCTTTGCCATAAGCAATGACCAATTGGAACCGTTTGCGTAGCTTCTGACGTTTCATAAGTACTCATGTAGGTTTATGAGAAATAAGTTCGAATTTGAATTTTGAATTCTTGTGAGCTTTTACAAAGTCAATAATCACCCAGCAAGATGTGTGCAACCCTGAAGAATCCCACTGCCTCTTTTGAACTATGCTAGCGTCGTTTGCAGGACCAAGGTCAGCCAATCATAGCTCGATAAACAGTCGCTAAACTATACTTCAATTTCAATTTCAAACTTTATTGCAAACCATACATACTTCTGCATATTCTTTAAGTTAGGCATTACCTAACTACGAATGAACTCCTGTACCCCTCCTGTATACTAGAATACTTATAATATTCTAATTTCCTTCGCATTAAATACTTGCTTTAAAACAACTATAATAAACCGGGAAACAAATCACAGCTCTTTCACTAACAAACATACTCCCTATTTACTAAGGATTGGCCCCGATACTCCCTGATATATCACCGAACTTTTTATAGCGTTCTTAGTTGCCAAAGTTTGTGGAAAATGCGAAAAGAATGTGTTTTCTCCTTATGGTGCCTTTGTAGGGGGAGTTTTACGTGTTAAGGGGTGAACACACATGCTTCATATTTGCCTCGTTTTGATGCTACACTATGTCGTGTTGACTTACCTTATTGAATAAGTACTTAAAGCCTGATTTACACGGTGCGATTTTATTGCCCGTGAAATAACATACATGCAACCATAAAAGTTACACCGTCTGAACAGTTGGACGACGCAAGTCATTTCTTGTTTCAATTTTATTGTATGCTATCTTGCATCGTGTAAATCGGGCTAAAGTTAAATAAAATCCCTGTAAGAGAGGAACATACCTACTGCCTGTCAAAGTTCTTTCACTCACTCGCTGTATTGGATACTTTTCCCTTACACCCCATTTATTTACCTAAAACGTTTTAATATACCTTGGATTGATGACAATATTGTTCGGCTTTGTGATAAAAAAGACAAATTATATAGGGATTGGAAAAATAATTTAACAAATTCAAAAATAAAATTAGAATACAACAAAATTAGAAATAAAATTCATAAAATATTAGAAAGCAGAAGAAACAATTATTATATGCAATATATTAGTGATAATTTCAAAAACGTTAAAAAACTGTACATTATTTTAAATCAAATGTTAGGGAGAGTAACCTTGTCACTTGACACTGCTATTTTTAGTGCCTTTGACGCGCAAGGAATCACTACCAAAACCATTGCTGACAACTTTGCAGGGTGTTTTGACAAAGCGGTTAAAGACATAGTTCCTAAATGTAACATAAAATTAACAGACCCTAAAGCAACACGAATACCCTTGGACTGTAGTATATTGTTTAAAAAAGCCTCGGCCTGCAGCGTTCATAAAATCATTAAGCAACTTAACTCAAGAAAAGCCCCAGGCCCAGACAATATTAAAGTTTCTGATATTAAAATGATAGGTGGTAGCATATCGAACCCTATTGCTGACTTAATTAATCGAAGTATTGAAAGTGGTCTATACCCAGATGATCTAAAGGTAGGTTGCATAAGGCCAGTCCATAAAAAGGGTAAAAAGAACGATTATCTAAACTATCGTCCAATAACATTGCTCTCGTCTATTGATAAAATAGTTGAAAAATATGTTTGTGAACAAATTCACGCATTTTATAGACAGCACAACGTAATTGACCGGTACCAATTTGGCTTTCAGGCCGGCAAAAGCACCACGAACCTCTTGTCAAACTTCACCGATGAAGTCAATAAGCACCTAAACGACAAAAAATATGTACTTGCTCTCTTTATTGACTTCTCACGTGCCTTTGACACGTTGATTCATAATCAGCTAGTTGATAAATTAGATGACTGCGGAATACGTGGTCCATTACTTAACTGGTGTAAAAACTATCTTAAAAATCGAACATTTACAGTAAAAATTGATAACATCTGCAGCGAACGCATGGCTATAACTGAGGGAACAGCTCAGGGCTCAGTATTAGGCCCCCTGCACTTTTTGTCGTATGTAAATGATATGAGTAACTGCATTACCAACAGTAAATGCTATCAATTTGCGGATGACACTTGCCTTGTTATTGCAAATAAAAATCCTCAAACAGCATGCGAACGCTTACAAATCGACCTGGATGCTCTAACAAAGTGGAGTCACGATTCTGGATTGGTGCTAAATGCAAGCAAAACTAAACTTTTGGTTATTAAATCTCCATACATTAGAAAATTGCCCCTACGGAATCTAATAGCCCATGACCATGACTGCTTGCATTCGGTTAATGCGAGTAATTGTAACTGTCCGCAAATAGATGTTGTTAGTAAACAAACATATCTTGGAGTTATTATAGACGATAAGTTTAACTGGAGTTATCACATAGAACGTGTTTGCGATAAACTTCGACAATTTCTCGCTATTATAACCATACTGAAAAACCGCCTGCCCTTCAAAGTGAAAATAATGCTGTATTACGCAATGGCTGAATCCTACATCCAGTATGGCCTTAGTAGTTATGGTCGTACCTATAAAACCTACCTTGATAGTATTTTTAAACTTCAACTTCGTATTTTAAAAGCAATAGTATCTCCTAAAATTAGAAATCAATTTTACAACAATATAATTGGCCTTTTTAAACACTGTAATGTCTTACCAGTTCATTTAAAATTAATTTTTTTGTTATTAAAAGAACAATTTTTCAATAAATCCCTAAGAAACAAAATCGAACATCCTGTATGCACGCGGGCAGTTTCTAAGAACACGCTTCGTACTCCGTGCGCCAACAATTCGTATGGCGAGCGAACT
The DNA here is from genome assembly GCA_947363905.1 of Lithophane semibrunnea. NCBI lineage: Eukaryota > Metazoa > Arthropoda > Insecta > Lepidoptera > Noctuidae > Lithophane > Lithophane semibrunnea. The sequence goes on along the minus strand of OX376210.1, from coordinate 4,903,463 downwards.
ACCGGCTATATTATACCGAGACTTATTAATAGTCTACCCCCAGAAACTAACAAAAGTATTACGCATAAAAATATTAAATGTAAACTTAAGCAATACTATTTAAGTACTATGAAGGAATGATTGTAACTATTTAAGGACCTTAAGACGTTATTATTTGTATCTTAGACAATAACGCTTACATATAAAATGTTTCATTGTATATTGAGATAGACTCATGATAGCACAAGTTTAAACCTTCGTGGTTTTTGGTTGCTATTTAATATGTAAAATCCTATATTCTTTTGTATGAATGATAAATAAAAAAAATTTATCATCATCATCTGCCTAGCCTTTTCCCAACTATGTTGGGGTCGGCTTCCAGTCTAACCGGATGCAGCTGAATACCAGTATTTTACATGGAGCGACTGCCTATCTGACCTCCACAACCCAGTAACTGGGTAATACGATACCCCTTGGTTAGGTTCGTTGTCAGACTTTCGTGCTTCTGACGACTCGTAACGACTGTCAAAGATCCACAAATGACAGCCGGGACCAACGGCTTAACCCCATTTATTTATCTCTTCTGCTAAAAAACATGGGTACTGGTCAATGCCTCGAGACATTTTCCCCCTTATTCATAAACGCTGCTTAAAGATAAGTAATGATTAGCGGTTTTTTAACCACATATTTTTGAACCGTAAATGTCTCTCAACTATAAGCAACGTTTATAAATAAGAAGGATAAATGTATAGCTACGCCTTAGCACATAGGCAGTTTGTGAGACTAAAGGCAAGATTCACAGACCGTACTTTGTCCTTATTCGACAAGTAAAATACAAACTCATAACTACAATAAAACCATTAGTCGTAGGTATAACATGAAACGATTGCTCACATTTGCTTATACGATTATGAGCATTAGAGGCACAATAATAAGGTTCACATAACATAACATCGCGCTTGTTTTCCCCAAAGGGTTAGGCATAGGTGTATCTATTAGTACACCCACGTTTCACCAGTAATGTTTAAGCCCCATGTAATAGGAGGCGAGCCTATTGCCAAAAATCGAATGTAGCCTTGAAGGTGATTTATGCAATATTTGTTTTAACCCAGTTAATGATACTGCAAACGTAATCATGTAACTAAGTGCAAACAACTATTTACCTTAATTATTAGTGTTTAAGTAAATAATAACATAATAAATAACTAGCTATAAAACTATTCTTAAAAATTACGTTAAATATTGTTAAGAAATCAGTTGTCCTAAGGGTTGGACCTCATCTGGCAGCACGGAATCGCCGAAACGGAATCGACAGAAAGCATAATGCGATAGCACGCGGCGGAATCCGCGTGCTATCGCATTATGCTTTCTGTCTCGGTCTAGCAAATGGCAGTTCTAAGCGACAGAAAGAGAAAGGGCGACGGAAAAAGGCGATTCCGTGCTGCCAGATGAGGTCCAACCCTAATAGTTATCATAAGAACTAATGCCGCCTGTGATACAGGTTTATCCTAGTACAGGCATCATACTTTGTAATACCTACATTATTTCTAAGCTTTACACTGTATTTTACCAATTTTTATTTCTTGAATAAATGTATATTATTATTATCAACTGGGCACATATCCAAACTCTTGGCAGTTACTGAGAAATTCCTAATGGAAAAACGCAATAACACTTAGCCCGACCTGGGAATCATCGGCTAGGACTTCCTGCTTAGCAATAGTGCGTGGGACCACTAGACCCACGAGCCAGTCAACAAGGTCGATAAGGTTCACATTCGTATGAAATGTTTACTTTACAGTAAAGTGAACTTACTGTGAAAGTTATTGTGAATATTGAGCTTGGTTTACTGCAGTAAGTATACCGTATCGTTGTAATGTGCTTAGAAATGAGTCATTGCGTTGTTGATAACCTGGCATGAACTTGTCGATTTTTTACCGATATAAAAAAGGAGGAGGTTCGCAATTTGTCTGTTTTTAACGACTTCAAAAAAGGAGGAGGTTATCAATTCGTGTGTATTTTTTTTAAATGTTTGTTACGCAATTACTCCGCCAATTACGAATTGATTTTGATGATTCTTTTTTGTTCGGTGGGTCATGTTTCAGAGGTTGTAGATACTTTCCTTGAGTAGTGTTTCAGTGTTCAGTTACGTATTTTTCCCACCGACGATGTTTAAGTTACTCCAGCACTGTTATTTAAATAGCAGGTAGTGGTATTTGAATTTGTGTGGGGTAGGTACCACAAATAAAAAGTGAAAAATAAAAACTTTTTAAAATAAAAAATACAACCAATTAAAAAAAAAACACAATAAAGTGAAAAAACACTTTAATTTCAGAAGTCGGTGGCAAAATACGAAAATTCAGAAAAGTCGGTGGCTATTATCATTAGACAACCAGAAAGTTTTTAGAGGATCCAAAAATGCGATCAGCATTAGAAGATCAATAAGTTTTGAGAAGGATCAATTAAATATATTTTCCACAAAAAAATAAGTTATTAAATTCCAGGCAACAATAAAAATCATTCACTATTATAACCCAACCATCGCACCACAGCACTAAAAGAAAACAGAAATCTTAAATAAGTTGTAAAAGAAAAACACAGGTACAACATAAACTCAGCCTGCTGTTAATAAAACATGTACCTCGGTTATACCATAATGGTATAACCGAGGTACATGTTCTGACCAGGTACTGACCACAGAATAGTACAGAAGGTTGGATTCATACAACGAGCGGAAACGCATACATAGACATGCTTTACGGACAGCGAGTGCAAGCGCACTGCTGTAGACCGCCGCGTGCCGCGCCGCCGCCCATACGTATGGTCTGTTCCAAAAATATCTGGTGAAAATGCAAACAAATGGATCAGAAAACATACCCGTGCATGCCAATTTGTAGCAAGCACACAATCGGGTTTTCAGGTGGCAATTTGTTTGTTGCTCACAAATTGCCAACTAAAATTCTAATTCTATATCACCAATTCAATTGAATGATTTTGATTTGATTGAATTGTCTTTCAATTAAAAATTTGTCAATTTTATAACCTCAATGATTTTCTTATTACAATTTTTTAATGTCATTCAAACAATAATTTTTGCAATAAGTGGTGAAATATTAAGTTGAATCCTTCTAATTATAGATAAACGTGTTATTCATTCCCATAATTGATTGATTGCGTAAAAATGTAACCTGAACAGGGTTTGTTTACACTTTCATAGATACTTTTGGAACATACATTACGCATTTAGGTGTATGTATGCCCCGTGTTTTCGCTCGCTGGATGCAGTCAACCTTCTGTACCATTCTGTACCATTACGTTCATAAGACCGCCGACCGGGCTTAGCACCTCTATCTTAGATCCTCGATCTCTGATAAGATCACAAAGTTTTCTTATGAGAGGACCTTCGCAATGACTTTGCTGTACTTGGTAGAACCATGATCAGCAGAAAAAATTTGCTTCAACTTTTATGGAGCACATGTATTAATTTTTCAAAATGTTCAAAATCTTTTTTTCGCTGGTATAGCAATACGTTTGTTCATAAATGGTAATGAAAAGGTCGAGGTTCAAACCAAAAATTTCAATTTTAATTTTTGTTGTACTAATTTTCATGCTGCATTGCATACAGCATGCATGGGTGGGTGGATGTATGTTACAATTCACGTTACGTTTTACCAATCTTTAAAAAAAGCAGTCATAGCCTAGTGGTGTGACTGACTGCCAAGTCATAGGTCTTGAGTTCGAACGCGAGATACGCACCTCTGACTTTTCGGATTCATGTGCATATTGTATAACTTATCACTTGCTTCAAAAACAGTGAAAGAAAACATCGTGAGGAAAACGGCATGCCTGAGAGATATTTTTCCAGAGTATGTGAGCCAAGTCCGAGGTCCATGAGTGCCGTAAAAACTCTGACACCAGGCTAGTCACACGAAAAATGGATGAATTATGGATAAAAAATGTTGATGTGTTGTAACATTTTCAATAACCCTCAAATTTTGCATGCTATGTCTTATCCTAGCTAAAGATATTTTTGCCATTATAATTATGTTTTAAAACCATTGTATACGTACCATGTTTAATGCAAATAATTGATTTATTATAAAGAAAGAACCAATCTGTACCATTACATACGCAAACAATACAAAAAGTTTTCAAATGAATAAAGTTTAATACAGATTAGACGTTATCAGCTCTATAGGATTAAGATAGTAATCTTGCTTGATACGGGTCATTAGGTACGTTGTAAAGTGGCATTATTGCAGTGCTACAATTTGGGAGGCATATTATAAAGGCAGTCAGGGCTAATATGCTGGCCCGCAAGTTTGCCCGCTGCACAAAAGAGGTAAAGATTTTGTTATTTAAATCCTTTTGTCAGACGTTTTACTCCAGCAGCTTGTGGACAGCATATACGCAAAGGGCTGTCAATGCTCTGCGGGTCCAATAAAACAACGCATTCAGGATCCTGCTGAGGTTCCCTCCGTTTTGCAGCGCGTCCACCATGTTTATGGAGGCACGCACTGATGGTTTCGCTGCAATCATGCGCAAGAAAGCGGCGTCACTGCTGCACAGAGTGCGTGTGAGTAGCAACAGCATCCTGGGTGTGATAGCGGACAGGTATGACTGTCCGTTCTTTAAACATTGTATGCGTTTATGTATAAACTAACATAGGTTTTATGCACTATTTTTTACTAACAAAATGGATCTTATTGTCTGAAATATTAAATAAATAATAATAATAAATGTCCTTCTGTGAACTTCAAACGTTTAAGATGACGAACTAGACAAAAATCACAGATATTTTTTCATCCATCTTTTTTACAAGAAAAAATAGCCATTGGCGAAAGAAATTCAATTACCGAAAACTTAGAAAATCAAACTTTTCGGAATTACTATCGAACACCATCTTTTAATCTCGATTTTTTTCTGCTGACGGTGGCAACACGTCCGATATTGAATTTATCAGCTTTTATAATCCAATTTATGGGGTGGCCTGAAAATAATCTTGATGGCTTATTGCCACAGGAAAAAATTCTACCTGTTGAAAAATTCTATTACCTTATTTTTGCGAGAATCCGTTAAGAATTTTTAGTGATCCAAAAATAAGTTGCGATATTTTTATGGGTTTTTACATAATTGAAAAGGTAACCTTGTATCAGTTTTTCATAACAAAATTACGTGTTTTTTTAAGGAAATTACGTGTTGCCAAAGCCTGATTTAGTACAGTCAACCTCTCATCAGTGGCAACAATTTGAAATTGTGGCTCTTTATGTTGTGTCGGAAAGAGCGATATTTGTAGTGCAAGTGTTACCCGTGCGGTTGAGTGTACGCATAAGGCAAATGACCACAAGTCAAACATACAACTGTTGTAGGTACGGTACGGTATGGTAGTTAATTAATTAAACGCCAATCAAGTTATACAAAAGTAACGTTTTAAGGCCGAGATTATGTAAACGTTACTTAGCTCGTGCTTGGACTTAAATATATTTCCGTCTCTATCTTGCTCTTGCAGCTTGACAGTTGTGTGACAGTGACAAGAATAACGCTTAGCGTTCTTGCTAAGTAAAGCTACGGTTTCCGTAGAAGAGCCGTGTCCGCCACATAGCGTTTGCAATTTACTGGCGAATGACGTCACTGAAACGTTATTTGTGAAAGTAACTTAGTGCGTTTTTAACACCGTAAAGTCAAACCCACTAACTAGGCACTAAGGTTTAAATCGCAATATTTTCCCTCATCGTACTCAGTCACGCGAAAAAGTGTCCATACTGAGGAGAGTGAGCCCCACATTATGTCACGTCATAATGTATCAGAGGTGTCAAAATGTAACAGAAACGTGACTATCTTTTGAAGCGGTTGAATCTAACGATTTAAATCTTTGCCGCTGTCATCATTTTAATGACAACCGTCATTGCGGCCATTATGAGGCGGCCACTTTTCTTCTAGGAAGTCGTAGCTTTAAGGTGAAATACCGTAGCCGACCGCAGGCGGCAGCTGCAGGCGACGTGTCGTCGCGAAACGACTGGTTTCTATAAAATCGATGTGTCGCTAGCTACGGAAGGTATTTCGTAGAAATTTATAGAAACCAGTCCTGCTTTCGGTCGGCTACGGAATGGCACCTTTACGTTTATAGACAGGTGACAGACGAAGCTTGAAGGCTGGAAAGCAAGGCAGAGATGAATGCTATCAAACAATCAAACGACGCTCAGTATCTGCAATGTATTTTCTATATCGAACTACTCACCTGGAAAGTCACGAAAAACATTACCTTCTTAAATCCATTGCATTCGAATAAGAGGAAAATGCTCACAAAAATGTAGTATCAACTTCGCATTTTAAAAGGTAACCTTGTCACAGTCAAAACTCTTAACCGGGCAAAAGTATTTTTGTCTGCAAAAACATGTATAAGAACTTTAGACCGATTAAGCTTTTGGAGACTTTTCAGACATTCTTTGATAAGCCCATATTTTTATGCGTCATGTCCGTTCACGGCGCCCGTTCACGAACATGGCACATGTCATGTTCGTGAACGGGCGCCGTCAGTTGTGACTGGTCATCTCTTAGCTGCCATGGCTTAATTTAATTTTTGATCTGTTTTTATCTTATAATTGCGGACGCTTTTAACGTGCTTTCTACATTGTTCCCACATGTATAATTTCAACATGAATGATAGAACCAATATTTTGTAACAATATTTTGATTTAAAAGAGTGTCCGTGGAGTTTCTTGCCCGTTCTTCTCCATAGGTACCTACTACGCTTTGGAATGGGCAACTAGCTTCATATTTCTGACTGACCGACTCCGACAATTCAAAAATGCCTGTAAATGGTTTAATTTAAATAAATGCTTTGAGTTTGAGTTTGAGTTTTCCCACTGTTGGGCAAAAGCCTCTACTCTCTTTCCACCTCTTTCTGCCCAGAGCTGCCAAAGACCAATCTTTGTTAAAGGAATCCAGCTCATCCCACCATCTTTGGCCGGGCCTGCCGCAATGTCGCCTGCCATTAAGAGAGACTTTTAAATAGAAAAAGAATTTTGTGACCCTTTTAAAAACGACTTATTTTTGGGGTGATTCTAGACAATTTCTAAGGTCCATTCCGTAACCATTTTTACTAAAGTAACAAGTCAAAAGCACTTTGAACTGGTTATGAATTTCCTAGCAATAACTATTTACTTGGAACCTTTTATGCCGGCGCCAGACATAGCAACAATATTTGATCACATGTTTAATCAAATGTATGAACACATGTGTGGTAGGGGTGTTTGGGTATTTCATCAAAGTTTGATCACATATTTCAACTTTGCCATATGGTGTGCACATGGTGTGCACATATAAATGCCGGCCCCAGACATAGCAACAATATTTGATCACATGTTTAATCACATGTTTGACACATGTGTGGCAGGGGTGGTTGGGTATTTCATCAAAGTTTGATCATTTATATCAAGTTTTCCATTCGGAGTCGGTTTTTCGAGCGCACATCAAAGCGTTTAAAGTTCAAATGTGTGCGTAGCGCGTTCGAATTTGAAATGTGTGCGTAGCCTGCAAGCCCAGTGCCTCGTAAATAACTGACCGGAACGGTCGCTTTGCTCAATCGCAAGATGCAATGGAGCAACAAGTGCCCTAAAATTTATTGAGTTGCTTGAAGGAGAACCATGTATTTATGGAACCCTAAAAGTAAAAAACAACATAAAAATAGGAATTTGGTAAATCACGCCTGGATTAGGATAAATGATAAATTCTCAGTACATTGCACTATCGAGGAATTAAAAAAGAAGAGAAACATTTTATTGACCCATTAATTAAAGGGAATGTATAAAAAATAATAAAGCAGTCTACAAGGACAGGATCTGGTGCTGAAGAAATGTACAGACCTTCATGGTTTGCATTCGATGCCATGCCCAACTACATGGGTACTGTTACTGTTTATGATTAGTGATTACCGTCCGACATTGGTGCCGATTCTCTTGTACACCGAACTAAAATTCCTTTCTTTTTACTATGAGAATCATAAAGCTATTCTGCCAAAAAAATCTCTAAATTTAAAAATTATTTTGACTCAACTAAAATCGAATTTGACAATCGCGACTCCACTTGGTACCTACTTGTTTGCGCTACCCTGTGATTTTTTTTGAGCCGGAGATACGCGCAATCTGGCCATCTCGACGTATTTTGTATGGAATTTTTAATTATTTGGACGAAAAAAATATAAAAAAATTACCAAAATGTAGAGCATTAGGGGTTTACGGGTCGCAAAGGTGGACCAAATTTTCATTATTTTTGCGATAGGACACACCATTTTCGAGATATAAGCAAAAAAAAATAAAATAAGATACAGTACTCATTTGCAACTGAAGTCGAGGTGCTGGTTTGAATTTTAGTTCATGACATCTAATTTTATTCCACACATTTTTAATCGGGATTAAAAATAGTCAGATTAAATTAGAAGATTTTAGATATAGAACAAAATTTTAGGTTAAAACGTCAAATTTAGAATAGCATTTTCACTAAACTAATATCTCAGTGCCATCATATACAACTATCTACGTTCATGTAAGTGCATTGAATGACTATTTCATGAAATCATGACATTTGGCACTTTCATGAACTTAGAGAGTTGTATTGCTGATATCTGCATTCTAATGTTTATAATTCTGTAAACCCATATTTGTTACGGCCGCAAATAATATACAACCTAACACTGACCTGTAAATTGCAAAAAACGTAAGAAAATTTGTATTTCGCGGGCTACCTTGGCGCATCCCCCTTAAAGACCGCGGTATACTTTAAGTACGCACGTTTACCACCATTTTAGTTTTGACCAGTGCGCAGTGGTTTGAACTCTGCACACGCAGTTATTTTGATCTTAAAAAACATAATACTAAACAAGTATGAGTTATTGTTCGGTTAATTGGTGTGGAAAATCGTCTAGAACATCCAACTATAAAAAATATAGCATTAATTTTCATCGGTAAGTAGAATATATTTGTAATTTAATAATATTATGAATTTATTGCAGGGCTCAAGATAAACTGGTTGATACGTAAAGGGGCACAAAAAAAGTACACCGCGTTGATGTCTTTTTGAAAAGTCCCTTTCTCACTAGGGTATTGCAATACGTCTGTCACTTTCTATCTGCACTTATACTGGAGAGTGCTCGAGTGTTGTGATAACTTCATAATAAAGCAACTATATTATTGACGATAAAAATTACGATGTTATGGTAAAAAAGTAACATTAAGTACTTAATGTTTACATTTTAGATTTGAAAATATTCCGTAACCTTAAGACAAGTGGATTAATGCAGTTTACAGAGAAAATTTTATTCCAAATAAATATAGCGTTGTTTGTTCAAGGTATTTCACAGCAGATTAAAAATAAGTAATAGCAATCTCATTTCCTTTCGGATAGAACAATAAATTCTTATAAGTGAAATTCAATTTAATTATTGTTCAATTAGGAAATCGTCGAATCGACGTCGATTTTATCGATATCGATATTATTGTTGCAAAACTGACTTGTGCCTCACTATGTTTGGGACTTTCGTCCAGACATTGTTGCATCGGCCAATCACAACCGCTGTAATGTAGAGATGGGTTGTAACAGATGAAACACGATATATATGATCACTGTGACTGTGACAAAAAAAATAACAGATCCAAATATCTGTTATTAAATCACAGCCTGTGATTTTTGTATGGACGATAAATACGTATCTCAATCGAATATCATCTTTATTTCTTTTGATTTAAAGTCGAAAATCGTATCTATCTGTTATAAAATAACATCCTGTTATTTTTGTACGGATGATAAATACGTATTAACTTAATTGAATATCTTCTTTATTTCTTTTCGTTAAAGTCGAAAATCGTGATCGAAGTTTTAACAGTAACAGTCTTGAGGATCTGTAATTTTAAGTAACAGATATTTTTTATCGTTAGGAGTAACTGCTATCTGCTATTTTTTAATATCTGTGATTTCTATCTGTGACGATAAATACGCCTCACTCCTACTGTAATGTCTTCGTCCCCCGGCCCGCTGTGGTGAGTCGTGTGCCTAGATGAAATCGGTCTATCAGCTCTCAAGTGGTTTAATACTCTTTGTAACAGGTTAAACACGATATCTGTTATCAGTATCACTGTTACTGTTACAAAAAAAAATAGTTCCAAATATCTGTTATTAAATAACAGCCTGTTATTTTTGTACGGACGATAAATACGTATTTAAATCTCAGTTGAATATCTTCCATTCTTTAATGAGAAAGAGAGAGAAATTGATAACCTTGCTATATTCCTTCCTTTGTGTCAGTGTGTATATAACAGCCGTGGTAACAGTTTGTGTGGGGATTGTTATAATGTTTAACAGTAACAGCCGCGGTAACAGTCTTGAGAGTCTGTAATTAATTAGTTAGTAACGGGTATTTTATATTGTTAGGAACAAATTGATAGTTGTTATTTTTTAATATCTGTTATTTTTATCTGGTACGTCTTACGATATACGTATATACGCCTCACCCCTAGCCTGTGGTGAAATGTGTGAGCAAAGTCTATCAAAGTGTTTGATCAAATATATGACTATGTCTGGCCGATCTCTGCAAACAAGTGTTCATATGTGTGTGCAAAGTCTATCGAATATGTTTGATCAAATATGTGACTATGTCTGGCGCCGGCTTTAGATAGGTAGGCTCTTTAAAAAATGATTATTACTAAGGCGATCCGTAATCATGTTTACAAAAAAATCCACACAACTCATTGCTCCCATGACCTTTCGGGCATTGAAAATGACTTTATTTCATTATTAAGTACTTCAAAATCAGAGGAGTTTAAAAAAAGTTTATCTGAAAGGGGCAAACAATTACCCTAATATTCTTTTGAAACCAGAAAGATACTTTGAAAAAACGTCCCAAAAGAAACGGTAAAAATCGGCGATTTTTTTAAATTAAAAATAAATATTTGCATACAGTTTACAAAAAATTGCAGTATGGTAACCGATAGTCAACGAAGGTTCATCAAGCTACCATTATAATTATGTAATTAATTTGTTTGTTCGTTTGGCGTCCACTCAACTTAAATTATTATAGGAGCTTAGTTTTTATTTATCGCTTTTCAGTTTTCTTTTTTCGTCCGTTTTAATTTTTTGTAAAAATGTTTTTTCAATGCCTAAAGTCTTTTAGAGACATTTTAGGCTAGGGAAAAAAATACGGATTTGGACTGTAACAGGTCCAAATTACTATTCACCGGTTAAGAGTTTTGACTGTAACATCCTCCAATTCGCCAGATTCCCCTTGTTTTTGACGATAGCTCGGTTTTTCCCGTTGATCCCTGTGTAAGGGAAAATGGAATGTATATACCAGCTGTTTGATCCAGTTTAATTTGCAATTTGTAAGAGGTTAGCAATTTGTTGAAGATTTGAGGATTGGCTGCCGGTGGCGTGTTTTCTGTTTTCTTTGATTATGGTGAAATTGTACTCTTTTTGGGCTTATTTACGGTGTATGTAGTTGTAGCTCTTTTAGAGGTATGAGGAACAGGGTGTAAAGTACACTCGTCATATATAGAAAAGGGAGGATCCTCCGAACAGACGGGTGTCGTGTCTGGTGGGCTATTAACTGCCAAACGATTGTTGTCGGAACATTGTATACAGGGTGTAAGGGTTAACACTCTTATCATTCAAACCATGGGTAGTTGACTTAAATATAAAAATAAATGACCGAGTAACAACAAAAAAAAAACGTTATTTTCATTAAAAGATTTTAAAAAGTTTCTATGCGACACCGTGCTCGCTAGCGAAACAGCTGACTGACTGAGAGAGGGGTCGCGCTCGCGGTAGGTAAGGTTACGTCCCGCGCCCCCCACCTGTGTTGAGACGCAATTTCGTTGCCCTAGCGCAAAAGGAGAAATACTCTAGTGGTAAAAAGTAAAGAAAAGAAATCATAAAAAAAAGTCGTAATTTTACATTGATTTTACGTTCTATAAATGACATCAAACCACTGGTTTCAAGAACAACGGTGTTTACCGTAACATCCTGTATATGCTGGTCGCGCAGTAAACTCTGCTTGCATGATCTTGGATTTCGCGTGATGTTTGTATGATGCGTAATTTGTATGTGGCGATGTAGGTGCCGCCACTTATAGTTGATATTTATTCGTTTTATTTTTATTTTCGTCTGCGTGTATTTTGTATTTCATCTTTTTTATACAAGTATCCAGGATAAAAAGTAGCCTATGTCCTTCTCCCGGTTTCAGGCTAACTAGCTGTAGAATTTCATAACGGTGGGTTCAGTGGCGTTAAAAGGAATAAACAGACAGACGGATAGACGGACATAGTTACTTGCGTATTTATAATAATGATTAGTGTGTTTTTTATGAATATATTTTACGTCATTGACGTGTCAATTTGACCACGTCACCATTTGGTTCGTACGCTACTCGAATCGCATTCGCGTAGCTGAACATGACGCGAGTCAGTACAATTGAACTACTGCGGTTTCGCTGATATGATTTCGCGGCGGAAGTGTGCAGTGCTACCGGCGTCAACCGCAACTTGAGTGTGTGAAAATGACAGTGCCCTTATGTCGTAGCATTAAGGGCGGTTTGTGTAAAGCACGTGTTACCACTGATGTGCGGACTGTACCTACATAAAATTGTAAGAAAACGGTCGGTACAATATAGAAACCCAGCTTGCTACACAATTTTGTTCCTCTTGAAACATGACAATCCATCAAGCCACATCTGCCTTCATTTTATGAACTCATATGCAATGAAGGCGCAGATGTACTAAAATGTCTCTATTATTTAGGAGCATTATAATTTGGAAGGAAGACGACCATCTGACCCCTACATTATGTGGGTGGCCATTTTCTGGTTCATGCTTAAGGCGGATATGGGTTCGTGTGTGGTACAAGGGATAAGGTGCTGTAAGGGTTGTCTGCATAAGGGAACCTTCATGTATTCCTTTTGGAAGGGGCGACTAGAATCAATTCTATTTAAAAAAAAAGTAATTTTTATTTATTCAAATGTATACAACATTATTTTTTGTTTATGCTAAACCCGAAAAGGGGTCATTGTACTCAATATTTTGAACAACTTTTTCTATGGGACAAACCTTGAAAGCGCGAAAAAAATCAGCTGTTTCATACATTTGTGTTCACTTAAATCGACAAAATGTATGGTTAACAGCTGATTTTTTTTTCGCGATTTCAAGTTTGGTCCCGTAAAAAAAGTTGTTCAAAATGATGAGTACAATGACCCCTTTTCGGGTTTAGCATAAAAAAAAAATAATGTTGTATGCACTGATAAACTTCTTACAATACATAAACTAGCAAACTATACTAACTATTTACATTATAAACTAAATTAAATTACTGATTAAAACGTACTATACAATTAACTAAAATATGGCGTCGAAAATTCCTTCGCATCGCTCTCGGTAATGTACGGAATGTACCCGATAATTATACATATTTTTATATATAGATTATATTTTTAACTGACTTCTAAAAGGAGGAGGTTCTTAATTCGACTGTATGTTTTTTGTATGTTTGTTACGTGATTACTCCGCCAATTAAGAATTGATCTGGATGATTCTTTTTTTGTTTGGTAATTCATGCTTCAATAAATAAAGCTAATCGTGGGGCCAGAATGTGGTCGGGGTGGGTCGGATAAAAGGAAACCGCTTCCATTGAGGGTTAACTTTTATATTTTCTCTCGTTTCTTTTAAGCATACGTGCCGGTCGGGCCTATTGGCAAGCCCCTTGTCATTGCGACGTCTTTCACAGCCCGCCACAGAGCTCTGTAATAGGGAATATGCATGTGATTCAAATAAGGGTCAAGTATTTGTATGAGGGACAAGGCTCTCGACCTTCTGACTTCTTATCTGAACAACAGAATTCAGAGGGTCGATGTTAATGGCAAGAGATCTGCAGGATCTTCGGTCACCGTGGGCGTTCCGCAGGGTTCAATTCTAGGTCCTTTCTTATTTCTCATTTATATTAATGACTTGCCTTACCACATAAGGGATAATCATAAGATCGTATTATTCGCAGATGACACATCCCTCATTTTTTAAATCAAACGTCAGTTAGTCAACTTTGAACAAGTTAACGATGCACTCTCTAAAGTTGTGCATTAGTTTAATGTAAATAATCTTCTCTTGAATGAAAAAAAGACTAAACTCATTAAATTTTCAACGCCAAATGTCAGGCAGCTATCTACCAATGTTAAAGTTAATGGAATAGAGTTGGACCCAGTTGAATCGACAGTTTTTCTTGGAATAACCATTGACGGTAAATTACAATGGGGCCCACACATAGAAAAATTGTCAGGTAGGCTTAGTTCGGCCGCCTATGCCGTTAAATAAATTAGACAGATAACTGACGTAGATACAGCCAGAATTGTTTATTTTACTTATTTTCATAGTCTTCTGTCTTATGGGATTCTTCTCTGGGGAGCCTGTGCGGACATTAATGCTATCTTTGTTTTACAGAAAAGGGCTGTTCGAGCCAAATACAACCTAGGTCCAAGAGATTCCCTTCGAGAAAAATTCAAAGAAATAGATATTCTGACTGTAGCCTCACAATATATATTTGAAAACCTATTGTATGTACACAAAAACATATCAAAGTTTAAGAAAATGTCCGATATTCATAGTTTAAATACCAGGAATAAACACAATCTTGCTGTACATCGCATGTTGCCGTTCATGGGTCAATGTATACGCTTTTATAACAAACTTCCCATTGACATTCGAAACTTACCCATTAAACGATTTAAAAGCTGTATTAAAACCAAATTTTGTAAAAAAGGGTACTATAAAATCACAGATTATTTAGAAGACAAAAATGCATGGGATTGAGCTGTTCGCTCTGCTAAGCATTGTGACATTTTGAATATTATGGAAAGCCATAAAAATGTACCTGCCAGTTTTATATACAAATTGACATTATTGAATATTATATACAAAATGACATGATGATTACTTGTAAAGTATTGTTTTATTGTGAATGTGATATTTATTTTTCGTTCTGTTAGTTTTAGCGAAGGTCTGGCAATTTGAGAACTTTATGCGACCTACCCAAATGTCCTTTCTTTGGTATTGTTCGTCGAGTCGTTGAGCTCCTTAAGTTCTGAGTTGAGCTCCACTATTACTGACAAATGCTTGCACTGACTGGACAGGTCCACTCAAATCTGTGTGGTTCTTTCCTCAAAAGACCATTTCAGACTCTTATCTACATGGTCTTCATATGGCCTGACCAAGATTATGTCTGGACTTTAAAGGAGACGGTGACCTCTGAGTTTGTTTCAGCCTTTCTTCTCAGAGTAGTCAGATAGGAAACGCCAACCTCATCTAGCTTATTTTTACAACTTTTTTAATATGACGTGTAAAAGTGATTCCAATATCCTATTGACAGAATAAACAATTTCATTTCATTTTTTTTATAAACTATATTACTTCAGAATTATGCCTCCGTCAATATTTTTGAATAAAATTTCTTTTTGAGCGACAAATTAATTTTTAAAAAGTACCAAAAAACTGTGGGTTTCAAATACTTGAAAAGCTAAGAGCGGATTTGACGTAACAATCCAGGACAACAATCAAAATGTCAATGTCAAGTCAATCAACAAGTGTCAAGTCAATGTCAAACATTGACTTGACAGTTGCTTGTTTGTTTTCATAGAATGTGACGTCACCACACCAAGCGTGCCAAATGGAGGGCGTTTGAATAGCCCGGATCGGTTGGATATTTTTAACATTTTTTTTAAGTACTTTAAATTGCTTTTTTTCCGTCTATTTTTTTTTAACTCGTATTTGACGATGTAAACTATCGAATAAAAATATTTAAAAAATACATGCATATTCCCTATTACGGAGGAGTTCGTACATTGCCGCTATACACCATACAATTAGCTTCAATAATACGTATTTTTCCCACTTAGTCTATACGGGTGATGTTTTAAGTTCCTCTCACTGTTATTTACATAGCAGTAGGTGTAGCATGGCGCTTTCTATCTCTACGAAGAATAGACATAGCTTTTTCTATACAAAGTGACAGTTGGTTTTTCATTTTTGACATCCACTGTAGAAATCTTTGTACAATCTGTCATTTTGTCTTTCATTTCTAACGATCTTTGTCTAGGTCTTTTTATATGTAGACTATTTCGGAAGAAAGTTTTCTATCCTTACTGTCAAAATCACACTGAGAACCGATAAATCCTATGATAAAACAAAGAATTCTGAGTCGAATTAAGTAAAAGAGTGAATTTTGTAAAAAGTGCAGTTGACTCTTTCTACTTTGCTGCCGTCTCGTACTGTCTACTGTCTACAGGAAACGTCATTTTTGTCTACTCTTCCGTCGACAAAACGGTGCTCATGCTACGCCTGCAGGTAGTGGTATTCGAATTTGTCCGCTAAAGCTTTTCTCTTACAACTCTATAGTAATATGGCAATGTCAACCGATGGGTCGCTATGGGCTCAATACACATGATCGTGATCGCATCCATTTATTTTACATCATGACTTGTGAACTATGCCGTACAATCACGACCCATTTATTATTATTAGAGTTTGCCCTTCGACGGCGATATATTGCAAAGTTTTTGTCACTGTTTTTGTTTCTGGTTCCTTGTTCGGCCACTACTGTCAAAGGTTATCATTAAGTATCTACATAACTTGAATAGAGAAAATAAGCGTTTATAAGCGCGGAGCTCGTGGCTAAGTAATAAAAGCCGCACGGATCGATCCATCAGGTTAAGCTAGGCTTGCCAGGGTTGGTCGGTGGATGGGTGACCATCTTTACATCTCCGTGCTTCGGAAAGCACGTTAAGCCGTTGGTCCCGGCTGTCATCCGTCGTTACGGGTCGTCATAAGCCCAAAGTCTGACATCCAGTCTTACCAAGGGGTATCATATTACCCAGTTACTGAGTTGTGGAGGTCAGATAGGCAGTCGCTCCAAGTAAAATACTGGTATCCAGCTGCATCCAGTAAGACTGGAAGCCGACCCCAACATAGTTGGGAAAAGGCTAGGCAGATTGATTGCACCCCGGACCCCGCGGTTTCATCTCGAACGTCGAACTGGCGAAATGAAGGTATACTACAGATAGGGGTGTATCTGTAGTATACCTTCATTTCGCCAGTGCAATCAATCTGCCTAGCCTTTTCCCAACTATGTTGGGGTCGGCTTCCAGTCTTACTGGATGCAGCTGGATGCTTGCTAACCATTTGGGGATTACAGACGTGATGTTACGTTATGTTAAGTTTCGATCCGGTGGGAATTTCGGGATACACAGTATCATGTCCTAATCCAGGTCATGGTCTACACATGTGCCAAATTTCATCCAATGTTCAGCTTTTTTTGCGTGAAAGCGTAAGAAACAAACAAACAAAATCATTTTCGCATTTACATTAAAAAGTTAGGATTCTATTCGTCTTACGGAAAATTGTAGCTTGCTCTCATTTTACCTTCGCAGGTCACAAAAATAAAGATACAATTTTTTATTATTATTAATATTAAAAACTGTATTACAATCTATATTTCGTCGACCTTTCCCGAAACGAGATCCCCTTAGTACACTAATAAGACAGTTGCGTTCGTAGGGCTGTCAAAAACAAGGATAGATTAATTCGATTTATTTTTAACCCCCTACGGAATGAGGGGTGTTATAAGTTTAACATAATATTGTGTATCTGTGTGTCTGTCTGCGCCATCGTAGCTGCCAAACGGCTGAACCGATTTGTTTTTTTTTTTTGTTTTGTTTGAAAGGTGACTTGATTGACAGTGTTCTTAGCTATACAAAAAAAAATGTTTATTAGATGCTTTGTTTTTGTCGGGGTTAAAAAAAAAAAAAAAAATAACTTGTTAAAAGAAAAGAATTTAGATTAATTTTATAAGTATCATAGATTAATGGTATCGGCTATAAAATTAACCTAAATTATATTAATAACACGTTATAAATATTTACTCATCAGTCAAGGGAACCCCGTAACGTGACATATTATGACCTAATTTTGCTCTTGCTGGGCAAACTGCGGGCAGCGTATTCTATACGGAAGATAATTATTATTAGAATAGTTTTATGAAAACAGAAATGAAATATTTCCTGTCCAAACCAATAATTTTATGAAGGTAGAAATAAAAGACATGCAACTCTATTAATATTGTATGTAGCGTCTGAAGTGAACTGAGAAACCATATTTACCACAATGTAGTTTTTTTTTTTTGGTTTTCTTTATTGTGTCCCACTGTTGGGCAAAGTCCTCCTTTTTTTCCTTCCAAACCCTCTGATGATCTGCTTTGTGCGATCTCTGGCCAATGGCCACACAATCATTATCAGATCGTAACACCCGTGCTCGACGGCAATATCCTCCCTCAGGCGTCCAGTGAGTGCCATCTTTGCCTATCTCTCCGGATGCATTCGTGCAACGTGTCCGGCTTACTCCCACTTCAACCTGGCTGTTTTCTCTCCAAAATCCGCCACTTAGTTTATGATACACATACAATGCACTATACGCAATGGTAAATACGGGTTCTACGTTCAAAACGCTCGGTGGCAGCCCTATTTCTAAATAAGACTTTCCGCGTTATACCCTTATATATTTTGGGAGATTAAATCGCTACTCGCATTTTTTCAATCGATTCCATTCGCTCGCACATCGAGAAAATTGGTGCATGAAATGTAATCGGATCATTTTTGTATATGCCTATACTAGCGACCCGTCCCTGCTTTCCATGGTTTTTACGACTTGCCAAAACATTGAGATTTCTTATGTAAGTTAAATAATAATAATACAGCATGTATTAGAAATGTGTGGTCATACTAAAAAGTGTAATTAAACATCTCTAACTAGTGAACTAGAATATTCATAATGAATTGCAATTATAAAACTGAATTTGATATTGTAACCGTTAAATTATTCGGTGTTAGGATGATTATTTATTATATTTTTAACTCTTTTATTTCTTGCAATGGTAGTTGCGGCTATCTAGGTGAGATAAAAACCATAAACTAAAAAAAAAAATACGTTTGAGAGTAGGTAAATGAAAAAAAATGAAAAAAGAAACACGTCTATGTATATCAAAAGTATCGTGACAAATGTTACAATTTTTTCCAGCTCTCATTTTCCCAGTTAACAGAATTATGACGTGCGATAAGGATCTTCGTTCTAACGTGAAACTCAAAATCGACCGACATTAACTTCTGAAACAAAATCTAATTACGATTTTCCCAAAAGTGGCTTTCCAACTAAGCAGTGTGCATGCCGTGTACACATCGCACGCATTTGGCACGGTGCCAACAAGACTTCATGCGAGCCGCCTGTCTTGTGTTCATTCGAGCCTATTGCGTGAGAGGGAACCAGTCATAAAAATGTATATTTTTAAATAGCATGTTCCTCCATTTTTGTTAAGAGCTCATAGAAGACCCTAGAATAGTGATAGCCTAGTGGTGTACCCGTCAGACTGCCAAGTCCAAGTCCAAGGTTTAGAGACCTATGTCTCTAAACCAGGTGCCTTGGTTTAGAGTTCGAACGAAACACAGGCACCTCTGACTTTTCGGATTCATGTGCGGATTATAATTATCAATTGCTTCAAAAACAGTGGAAGAAGGAAAACATCGTGAGCAAACCGGCATGCCTGAGAGATATTTCTCGACGGCACGTGAAGCCAAGTCAGAGACCCATGGGTGGCTTTAAAACTCTGTCACCAGGTTAGTCATTAACCACACGAAAGAAAATAGTAGATCCTCCTATAAATGTATGTATGTGTAAAAAATAAATAATAGTTATTTTTGTTTTTGTAGGACGTAAAGCCGTACAACGAGACATAAGGCATATTTAATTATAAACCTGCCAAGGCCTGGCAGGATTGTAATGAATGTTATGCATTCAAAGAAGAAAATAATTATTATTAAACTTTATTAATCAGACTACAATGGTCTATAGTGTTAGTAACAAAATAGCTTAACCTATGTTAGTACTTAATTACTAAAACAGAAAGGGTTCGGTTCGCAAGCGCCCACACTAGCGGGCTATCTGCCCGGGCGGCTATCGATTGCAGGATAGTGTTGGGACTACCACGCAGCCTGCGGAGTAGCGAGGCAGATTTCTTACGCCACAGTGTATCAAAGCCGTCAGTGCGTGCGTTTGCAAGCATTGCCGAGGCACTACAGAAGCGCGGCAATCGCAACAATACCCTGAATGCGTTATTGTATTGGATACGCAGAGCAATGATAATGATGATGATGATAATGATTACATTAGGTACATTCCATTTTCAGTTTTCTAGACAAATTACAAGGTTCAAATTCTGTAAAAAAAGGTTATTTGAATTTTTTCGAGCGTCTCAGGATTCAATTCATCAATTCGCAGTAATCAAAATCATTTGACACACACATGCCTTTTTCAATAAAATATGAATTTCTCTGTTCAAATTATCTTATTGGCATTCTGTTTTTTAGGGTTCCATAAACTGAAGGAACATAATATTATAATATGAATTTTTGATCCTTAATTTCAGCATCCATCTCTTTTGCTTTGTCTAGTGGTTACGAGTCCATCAGGCTGTCTTAGTACATTGACTTGATTTACAATTACACATACTTCCCCATATTCACCACACTGGGGTACAAATGACCGCAGACCCCGGGCTTAATAATATGACAAGGGACATATCACATTCCAAAAATTTCCGCACACCAAAATCGACCCTCCCCTTATCTCTAATTAATAATTCACAACAGTGAATTGGTTTCACCTCATCAATTATTTCACGCAGATAACGAGCTCCTTGATAATAAAGAAATGAATCCTTTGATCCGTGCCGTAATTCCAGTAATTAGAAGTCTTGGTATACGCATAAGATGGCGAAGGGATGTGTGTTGATCGACTCTCGGCTTCGGCTTAATTTGGCGAATTTGATGGGGTTTTTTCATACATCACTGACTTGCTGGCCAAGTGGTTGTCAGACTTAAAAATCCTCTGGACACTGACTGTCGGGCTAGTCCACAAAAGGACAAGGTAGCTCAGCGCGCTATGGAGTGGACTATGCTCGGAGTTTCTTTGAAGATCAGAAATGAAGTTATCCGGATAAGAACCGGAGTTACCGACATAGCCTGCAGGGTAAGCAAGCTGAAATGGCAGTGGGCTGGCCATGTTTGTCGAAGGACCGATGGCCGGTGGAGCAGACGCGTCTTAGAGTGGAGACCGCGTATCGGCAAGCGTAATGTGCGACGCCTCCCAGCTAGTTGACCGACCTTAAGAAGTTGTCTGGTTGATGAAAGCGGATGCGGAAAGCGGAGGACAGGGTGTTGTGGCGTAGCCTGGGAGACGCCTATGTCCAGCAGTTGACTGCGATAGGCTGAGTTGATTGATTGATTTTGTTGTCAATCATTTTTTATTCGTCAATATTGGGGACTTCCACCAGCTGATTTGTGGAGGTCAGAAGTTATCCCACGGGAACGTACTTCCTGGATCAAAAGACTATGTTGAAAATATATCCTAAAATATTTTATGTATATCCCAAATCGAAATCCGTTCAGCACAGAGATACTCGTTAGACAGATAGACAGAGATAGTTTCACATTTATATTAATTAGTATAGAAGTATGGATGGATGACTTGACGTAAGATTTGACAGCAGATTAAATAAATAAACAAGAAAATACCTTTTCAAACGTAGCCTAAACACAAGTGGAAAAGAGTACAAGAAACGACTTGACGGCTGCGAAACAGTGGGACAGAATTTTTGTTCGTTATGTCCAGAATAGTTTTATGCTATAAATAAAACTATTCTGAAGAAGCTATTCTGACGTATAAATGTAGGTTTATGTGAAAGGATATTATTGAGAATGTTTGAATTTTTATCACAAACCATTGTATTTGGTGTCATGTCTCAACTAAAATAATGTATCCACCAAAGATAGATATTCTATAAAATAAATTAATTTTATCGCAATAAAAATAAACAAATTTTAATATAAATATAATTCTGTTGGGACGAATCAATAACAAATGTTTGATATTATGAATTTATGATCCATTTTGATGCATAGAAACTGGAATTGAAAAGAAAATTTGATACTTTGAGTTTGAATTTGTTAGACACTTTTCTTGATACTTTATTATAATTCAGCCCTTAGTCTAAAAAACCTTTCTCATATAAAATGTATTGCTTAAGGTCACGTACAAATAAAATGGTTATTTGGTCTAATTTTATAAAGATTATCTTTAAAGAAAAATAACACTAAGTAATATAAAAAAAAATTGAAGGCAATAAATATAGTCGACTTTGTACTTGAACCCGTAATTGTTTTACCACTTATGACTTTTAATGAAAATTATTTGTTTAAAAGTGTAAGTAATTTTATCGGTTTTTATATTTATAACTTAAAATCCCAAATTGAATTGTCAAAGTACTAACTTTTATTTTTACCCATATTTATAATGAACCACAACCTTAAATATAAAACAGAATAATTCTATTATGTGGCCTTTTCAAGACCTTTTAAGAAATCTTTTAACAACTCATCAAAATTAAAGAGATAGAGCAATACAAATCGTATAGCTCCATCTCTTACCCACACTGAAGTAAGATTTAAATAATACACCTACAAGAGGTAGGCTCAACTGTCTTAAGAATTACTTTTGAACAGAATACTTTCGGCTCCAAGTTAATTAGAATTTTCGGCGAACCACAAAGATTTTTGACCAGCTCACAACACTACGTGTCCGGTTGATTAGGGTCTTATCTCATTGTATCGGTCCTGTATCTGTTTACATATTCAAGATTTAGGCCGTCCCTTGGCTTGTTATCTGACAGCAATTGTTTTTGAAATTTTAGTTAGAAGTACCTAAGGGTTTTGTTCCTGTCGAAAATTTTAAGTGGGTTGCCATTTGTTAAAGTCCTTTTTGTATTTGGACCAAGGTCTTCTGTTTGGTCTACATAACTTAATTATTAGGTCATGGCGTTTGTCAACGTTTCTGACTTGGAAGTAGCCGTAAATGTGGCATGTCGAAGTAAAGACGTGTCGGAGTTCCGTAATGTCGAAGTAGAATCATGTCGTAGTACCGTTTGTCGAAGTTCAGTTTGGTAGTCGCCACGCACCTCTGAATGTTTCAGATGTATAATTATCAGGATGTATATAGCTTGCTTAAAGAACGGTGAAGGAAAACATCGTGAGGAAACCGGCATATCTGAGAGGTATTTCTCGATGGCCGAAAGCCAAGTAAAGGCACATGTGCGGCTTTAAAACTCTGACAAAAGGTTAGCCACTAACCCCACGAAAAAGAAAAAAAGAACAGCTAAATCCTCAAGTACAGTTCCCTAAACTCGATCCTCGGCCCTCTCACCCATCTTTTACCAGCTCAACGTGTGCTTTATCAAAATCAAAATGAACGTACGTAAGTACCTACCACCGCTATGCTTCCCCAAACACCATAATCAGTCGATCCTAATGTTCTAGTGGCATCGGTTGTTAAGCTACTTTAGAGCTGTTTAACGCCCCTTAAGTCACCATCAAAACGGCGTAAACCTTAATCTTGTCAGTATTAATACCACGCAAAATGGCGCAGAAGGACCACAAAGAATAAGAACTTTTTTCAATAAACCTCCAACTGTCTCTAACGAGACACAATAGAATTTAAATTGTTAACGTCTTCGAAGGCCAATCGACAGTTGAGCGGATGTAAAATGGTCTTAGAGAGAAACCGTGCCTCACAAAGCACGATAAGCCATTGGTTCCGGCTGTCATTCGTGGATCTTTGACAGTTGTTACGAGTCATTTAAAGCCCGAAAGTCTGACAATCAGTCTTACCAAGGGATATCGTATTACCCAGTTATTGGGTTGTGGAGGTTATAGGCAGTCGCTCCATGTAAAATCAGTATTTTATATGGAGTGGTCGGCTTCCAGTCTAACCAGATGTAGCTGAATACCAGTGTATTCAGCCGACCCCAACATAGTTGGAAAAAGGCTAGGTAGATTGATTGGTCTTAGATCCCATACTCTAACAACACAACATATTAGGTCCATGCTTCAGACTACCCGTAACGATTGTAATAAATCTTCTGACAAACAGCCGATCAGAGGCCCTTGACAAAGTGACATTCTATCAGCGATAACGATGATGGAAAAGGCAAAAATGTATGGGACTGACATAAGCTATCGAAAAGCTTATGTCAATCCTGTTGCAATTGTCCGAAGCAATTGCCACATGTCTAGGACCTCAGTTCTGAAAATCTCACCGTATAAACTTACTGTGTGAATTGAAGTGAGGTGTCAATACTGTCAATCGCTAGCAGCAGGTGGAATAACAGCTCACTTCAGGCTCACTTCACAGAATAGGACCGTTTTTTCTAAAAATATCTGCTCATCTATCTGATCTAAGGACGCAGTTGGGTTAACAAACCTTTAAGGAAAGAAGCATTGGACATAATTATTACATATTATACCTAAAACCAGTGGGTATACACTACATTCAAAATAAATGAATAAAGAAAATAATATTAAAAAATGGTTGTTCACAGTGTGCTATTGTGACTGCGTAATATTCTGGTCCTTCTACAACTACCTACTCAGTGGCACTATCACCGTGGTTAAACGGTTTTCACCCTGTCCCCTAGTTTAACACCCTCTATCGTTTATGGCTCAAAGACAACATAACTTGGGTCATTGTCACCGATGGGTTATACGATGGTATTTATCGGAAGATTGCTGATGATCGTAATTCAAGTTTCGAAAAGTTTTGATCATGTGATGCTAGGGCGTTTTATGGAGTGAATGAAAAAGGAAAAAGGAACTGAAAGACGCTACTGATGATGGTGCCAAACTCGTAGAAAATCTCTGGGCCGACTCCATTTAGATTGCCATTGACACGCTGAGAAGAATGATGCAAAAAATTATGGATATAGGACTTGCGTGACGTCAGATTATAATGTGTTTGTGTGTGAGAGAATATGATGTATTTGTGTGTGTGTGTGGTGTAGTTCGTATGTGGCGTTAAACCAGCCACCACAACTCTATTTAAATTAAAGCATGTAAAACATCGCCCAATATAACGACAAGTGTATAAATATGACAGCCTAGTAATAGCACTAAATCATTATAACGCTTTCACGTTTTGAAATTCGAATAGCACCTCTTACAACCTAAATATTTTTTTAAAGTACCTATTACATGCACCTTATCTCACGTGAAATTTTTCATACCTTACCAGTTTTCAACGCTGGAAAATTGCCCAACGGTGTAATATATTTGCTGCAAAATATTCTTGACTCTCTAACTTATAAACTGGTCCATGAAATGGAAGGAAAAACAATGGCGAACGAGCAGACACGCGGACAATCGCGCTCGCTCCGGATGAGATGACCTCAATACCTCTCACAGAATGCAGCGGGCATCATGATGTATCCGAATATTACAGCTAATATGAGGAGCTCGTGGCTAAGTAATAACAGCCGCACGGGTCGATCCATCAGGTTAAGCTACGCTTGCCAAGGTTGGTCCGTGGATGGGTGACTATCTTTACATACCGAAACTCCTCCGTGCCTCGGAAAGCACGTTAAGCCGTTTGTTCTGGCTGTCATTTGTGGATCTTTGACTGTCGTTACGGGTCGTCAGAAGTCCGAAAGTCTGACAACCAGTCTTACCAAGGGGTATCGCATTACCCAGGTCAGGTAGGTAGTCGCTCCATATAAAATACTGGTATTCAGCTGCATCCGGTTAGACTGGGAGCCGACCCCAACTTAGTTCGGAAAAGGTTAGGCAGATGATGATGATGAGGAGATTGTATGCAAATTTTGTGGGAAAAAGGGAATTTTGTGACAGTATTTTGTTGAGAGCGAAACGGTTACGTAAATTGGTTGAATAAGGAGCTAATTTTATATCGAAGGACCAATTTCTTTTTATGCTTCGCTTTTTAAATAATTATTTTGATCTAACTCTCTTGCAGTTTAAAAACTTTTTACAAAAAAAATACAATATATATTCCTAAATTAAGAGTGAAAGTCAGTAGCATTAAAAAACACACACAAAAATGGATAAGTAAAGGTTTGAGACAAAGTTGCAAAATTAAACGGAAACTACGTTATCAGTACTACAAAAACAAAAATATAGATAATAAAAATAAATATAATAATTACTCTAGGCTGTTAAAGAAATGCATTTATAGCTCCAAAAAGAACACTAATATAAAATATATTCATTCCCAAGATAACAAATGTAAAGCCACATGGACTGTCATCAAAAATGAAATAAATAATAACTCTTACAAAGACAACATAGAGTATATAAAATTAAATGATTCTATAATTACAGACCCTGTACAAATGGCCACAGAATTTAATAATCATTATGTTAATGTAACGCATACACAAGGAGGTAAAACCTCACATCAAAACCCCTGCAAAAATGCATGTGCCAACTCGATGTTCCTTAGACCAATGCTGCTCAACGAGGTACGACAGGAAATAATGTCTCTGTCTAACACCAAGTCGGAGGGTTATGACGAAATGAATACAAAAATCATAAAAGCATGTAGTGATGAACTGACTGGCATTCTCACTCATTTAATAAATATATCTTTTTCCCATGGAACCTTTCCAGATAAATTGAAAATGTCCCTAGTTAAGCCCTTATTCAAGAAAGGAGACAAATATGATATAAATAATTACCGACCTATTACTTTAATACCCATTTTGTCTAAAGTTTATGAGAAATGTATGTACAAACGATTAGTTAGTTTCTGTAATAGATTCAACATTATTAGTGACAAACAATTTGGATTCCAGAAGAACAAATCCACATCGTTGGCAATTTTTTCTCTAATGCAAGCTGTACTTTCAAATATTAACAATAATTTTATGACTACTGGTCTCTTTTTTGATCTGTCGAAAGCATTCGATCTGGTTTCATACGACACATTACTGCAAAAGCTAGAAGCTAATGGGATTAGAGGACCAGCACTCCAATGGTTATCGTCTTACTTAAGTAATAGAAAACAATGTGTCGTTATCAATAAAAAGAACGAACACAATGACATAATATCCTACTTATCGGAATATAAATATAACAAATGTGGCGTTCCACAAGGAAGCGTGCTGGGCCCAATATTATTCCTCATTTATATTAATGACATCACAAAAATAACTGACCATAAATGCATATTATTTGCCGACGACATATCCATTATAGTGACATCTAATAAAAAACATAATACCATTTTAGATCATGAGTTTGACATTAATAATACAATTAACAAATTACTTCATTGGCTTGACATTAATCATTTAAAGATAAATTTAGATAAATCAGTTTACATTCAATTTAATCAATCTAATAATCACAAAAATGACATAAAACTTAATATTGATAAAATCAAAGAAGTAACGCATACAAGATTTTTGGGTGTAATAATAGATAAAGATATAAATTGGAAAGAACACATAGATAATATTAGCACTAAAATAAATAAATTTGTATATGCACTTAAACAAGTCAAAAATGTAACTAACGTAAAAACTGCTGTAATATCTTACCGTGCATACGTTGAATCATTACTACGTTATGGGATTGTAATGTGGGGCAACAGCACCGACTTCCAAAGAGTATTCATCGCTCAAAAAAAGTGCATGAGATCAATTTGTGGACTAAAACCTGATGACTCATGTCAACCAATATTTAGGAAACTTGGTTTGTTACCGTTACCGTCACTTTATATTTACGAAATATGTATGTTTGTAATGAAAAATAAACAATTATTTAAGACTGCAAATGATGTCAATCCTCGGAACAGACGAGATCCGTATAAACTTGTGTTGAATGATCTGCCTCGCCTAACTAAGTATAATAAAAACTGCCTAGCAATGTGTGTGCGCATGTATAATAAAATACCGAGGCAATTTAAAAACTTACATTCAAAATTGTTTAAAGTTCAATTTTACAAATGGATGCTCGAACATAGTTTTTATAGCTTAAAGGAATTTGTTGACAAAAAATTTTGATGTTCTATTCACTATTGATGGCTCCTTGTCTACTTGCTTAATTTTAAGTATTTTGCATGCTTTGTTATAACCTAGCTAAACATGTTTGTGCTATATAGTATTATTTAACACCCCTTTATACCATGTTTTATGCAAATAAACATATTATATTATATTATATTATACAACGGTTACGGTCACGAATCATATTTTAATCAACATAGGTATAACCTGACACTGACCTGCAAATTGCAAAAACGTAAGAAAATTTGAATTTCGCGGGCTACTTTGGCGCATCTCCCTTAATGACAAGATTATAGATACAGTAGGCTGCACGTCAGTAGTAGTAAAACCAGCAGAAGCTGGCTTCTTATTTTATTGAAACTGTACTACACTAGGGAAGCTCAAAGTCAAAGTGTTTCCACTAACATGCAGCCTACTGTACATACATACCTTTTTTTTCTCCCGCTCTGGGTGGAGCGGAAGGGCGTGTCAGACTTTTATTGACTAAAACCCTCCCGTGTTCCGTCAGTTGCCTGTTGCCAAGGTCCCGGTATCCCTTTCGGACTTTCCCGCAATTATATACATACCTTAGATTGATACGATGGATCAGTATAATTGCTTTTGAGCTCCAAGGACCAATTTATTTTTAAGATTTTTCTATGAAAAGGAGCTTTTAGCATCACTCTATTCAATCAGAATTGGAGACCAGTGGTAGCCCAGCGGAAACGGCCGTGAAATAATTCTGGCCAGAAATATTTAAATTATAATATTAGTTATTTATGCAACTGTTATATAATAAAGGGTATTAGCCGAGTGTGATAATAGTATGACATGAGTGTTTTAATACCTAATTATATACAGTTGCATACAAGATTTTATCTACACCCATGAAATGAATCTTCTATAAAAGTTTCTTTACAATACCAATAACGACCAAAAATGGCGCGGTACGACGCGAATTCAAATTTTTCGAATTCGAATGTGTTTTGTTTTTAAATTACGGTGCTTTTTTAGTGAAACGCTCGTGAATGACACTGTTCTTTTTTTGAAATGAGTTGCATGATGAAATTCAGTACAACATTATAACACCCGTTTGGATGATATTATGGTTACTATGACACTGGATGTTTTAATGTTGGAGATGAGAGGATTTATAGCATGGGTGAAGATAAAATTAATTATAATATTTTATTTCATCACCACCATCAGTGCTCTCAAAGCGGTGAAGTAAAACGTCTTAAGGAAACCGGCATATCTAAAAAAACCAAAAGTCGGAGACACGCGTGACACCCGCACTCGGCCCGCAGTAGTGGATTACGGCCCACTTACTCTCAAAGAGAGGAGGCTTGTGTCCCAGCAGTGGGAACATTATAGGCTGATTATGCTACGTTGTTATTCAAGTATCGTGATCGTTAT
Source organism: Lithophane semibrunnea (assembly GCA_947363905.1). Lineage (NCBI taxonomy): Eukaryota > Metazoa > Arthropoda > Insecta > Lepidoptera > Noctuidae > Lithophane > Lithophane semibrunnea. Next base: position 4,874,111 of record OX376210.1, on the reverse strand, counting down.
AATAGCACAAAATTAAATTAAATTACAGCGTTTCAGTGTCCAGTATCCTTTAATAGCTACACAGTACAAAACAAAACATAAAATTAACAGTTCCAAGAAAACTTTCAAGTGAAGTGAACTACCGTCACCAGTACTTAAATTGTATTACGAATTAATTTACAAGACAACGAAGAAATTCTTAGAATACCCTCTCAATGTCCATTTTGTTTAACACTGGTCTTTGGAGTTGAAGAAACTTGATAATAGTTCATTAGCCGTTTCTTTCAAGTTTAAAGTAGCACCCGTATTTCATTACTTACCTAAATTATTTATCTGTGGATGTAATGTCTGTGTTTTTAGAGGTCTCGTTACAGTATAAAAAAGTAACAGTATTATGTCTTAATAGAAAACGGCCGAAACGACACGCAACGGACGCGGAAGGTTTATCTAACGAGTGGCCGTAAGTAATTATTTTAAGTTCACTTTCGGGACTTAATACTGTTTCTTAAGTATACTATGATCTCTTAAATAAAAGGTGCTTGATATTATGCATCAAATAAATTTGATTTTTTTGGTGGCCACTTTATTTTGTGTCAATGACGCGGGAGGAAACCGGCATGTCTTAAACCAAAAATTCTATCTATCTTCTATCAACCCCCACTGGGTTCGCCAGGTGGATTACGGCTTAATCTCTCTCATGGTGGGAAGGCCTGTTTCCCAGCAATGGGAACATTAAAGGCTGATCGTGCTATATGACGGAGCCTTTGGTACACAAATAGATATGCATACTTAGTCAGTTTTCTGATTTATCTGACTCGTATTGATCCAGAGTGGTGCTCAGAAAATAGCACACATTTATCCTGTGTTCATTTACAAAATTTAAACAAATAAATGTTTTTGGAAAAATAACTTGAATACCCACACATAAAGTCCAGTTCGCGGTACTACTTCATATTTTGTTAGATTTTCTCAATAGTACTTAGTAATTCTGAAATCAACATAATTTATACTATTATTAAGTTCATATTAAATAACAACAATATACCTAAAACGTCTTTTCGTGTCTGTCTATGTGACCGCGTTGTTCTTATAAACTACGCAACGGACTTTCATGCCATTTTCACTATAATTTACAGAATTTATTACGGAAGTTCGATGTATATCGATGTATTGTCAAATATCATGCCTATTGCCGTTATCAATCGAGCAAAATCGTTCTGTTTTTCAGTATTTGTTGTTATAGCAGCAACAGAAATACATCAAAAAATCAATCTGCCTAGCCTTTTCCCAACTATGTTGGGGTCGGCTTCCAGTCTAACCGGATGCAGCTGAATACCAGTATTTTACATGGAGCGACTGCCTATCTGACCTCCACAACCCACTAACTGGGTAATACGATACCCCTTGGTTAGACTGGTTGTCAGACTTTCGTGCTTCTGACGACTCGTAACGACTGTCAAAGATCCACAAATGACAGCCGGGACCAACGGCTTAACGTGCTTTCCGAGGCACGGAGGAGTTTCGATATGTGAAAATGGTCACCCATCCACGGACCAACCCCGGCAAGCGTAGCTTAACCTGATGGATCGACCCGAGCGGCTGTTATTACTTAGCCACAGAAATACATCATCTGTGAAAATTTCAACTGTCTAACTATTACGATTCATGAGATACAAACTGGTGACAGTCGGACAGACAGACGAACAGACAGCGGAGCCTTAGTAATAAGGTCCCGTTTTACCCTTTGGGTACGGAACCCTAAAAAAACTTGCGAAGCAGGGTCGCGTTGCTAGCTTGAAATAAATAAACTTTTCTCTGACTTAACCTTTAGTCAAGTTACGCAACACCATTTCTACTGACAAGCGATCCTTAAAAGACACGACTACCCATTTTAATTTGACAGAATAAACAAGAAGTAGGCAACGTAAACAGAACCTTGTTTAAGATGCTTGTTTATTGTAAATTACCTTGCTGGGGGCCAAATAGATGGGAGCATTTTGACTGGGAATTACCTTTTTGGGTAAAAAAGGACAACAGGTTCTTTTGCAAATACTGGAAGTGTCAAGGTGTTTAAATCTGATTAAATATTTATTCTATAAAGGGCGAATTTCACCAAACTTTTATACCGAGTATATGTCTTAACCTGTGAATAAATTTTGGATTTTGACAGTTTTTCCATACAAAAACTGTCACACGCCATTTTTATTCCACGGATAAGATATCTGACTTTGGTAAAATCAGCCCTAAATGGAACGTTCGTATACGTTCTTAAAACGTTGAGTAGGTGTCTATCTGCATTGCTGCACATAATTATTTTCAATTTGGGTGAAACTGTTACGGTATAATTATGGGGAATTATATTTTTGTCATTTTTTTTTGGGATGTTGGTACACATTATTATTCCTGCAGGCGTAGCATGAGCACCGTTTTGTCGACGGAAGAGTAGACAAAAATGACGTTTCCTGTAGACAGTAGACAGAACGAGACGGCAGCAAAATAGAAAGAGTCAACTGCACTCTTTACGAAATTCACTCTTTTACATAATTCGACTCAGAATTCTTTGTTTTATAATAGGATTTATCGGTTGTCAGTGTGATTTTGACAGTAAAGATAGAAAACTTTCTTCCGAAATAGTCTACATATAAAAAGACCTAGACAAAGATCGTTAGAAATGAAAGTTTGTAGAAAGATTTCTACGGTGGATGTCAAAAATGAAGAAACGAACTGTCACTTTGTATAGAAAAAGCTATGTCTATTCTTCGTAGAGATAGAAAGCGCCATGATACGCCTGCTTATGTTATCTTAGACCCAAAAGATCTGAAAAATCAAGGGACACAATATGCATTATTGATTTTTTATAGACAAGCATTTGCGCTGTTAAAAATGACATGTAACGTGATTATGGTGTTCATAATTTTATTTTTTGATTATTGTTTGCATTTTAATTGACTATTCATTTATTGATGGTTTAATAATTAATGTTTGCGTAGTTCTTTAATTTTTTTTTAATATTTTGTAATTTAAATTGAATTGCATGTATTTTAATAATATTATTTGTACATCATTATGTAATATTATTTTTGTGTATACTTTGTTTCATGCATATTCAAACGCAGTGTAGATTGTTACTGAATAAATATACAGGATGTAAGGGTACACACTCTTGTCATTCAAACCATGGGTAGTTGACTTAAATATAAAAATAAATGACCAAACACAACAAAAAATAAACGTTATTTTCATTAAAATATTTTAACAAGTTTCTATCTGACACGGTGCTTGCTAGCGAAACAGCTGACTGACTAAGGGAGGGATCGCGCTCGCTGCCGGTCAGGTCACATCCCGTACCCCCGGCCCGTGTTGAGACGCAAGTTCGTTGCCCTAGCACATAGGGCAACGAACTTCGTCTCTTGTGGTAAAATTTAGATATAATTATTTTTTTTAAAAAGTTGTAATTTTCCATTGATTTTACGTTCTATAAATGAAACCAAACCACTGGTTTGAATGACAAGAGTATTTACCCTAACAGGCTGTATTGCATTTAAAAAAAATTGAATTGTCCTAAAATCCGACTTGGAAAAAACAACTGATTGTACAAAAACTTTAATACCTGCTTACTAAGATTTTGATTATTTTGCGCACTTGACGCTAGGTTTTATTTGAGAACAATATTATTATTTTTCATGTCTACAAGTTAGCTTACTGCTCTTTAGGTTAGGTAATAATTCAAAATTACCTCACTTAAATCATCATCATTAGAAAGACGTCCACTACAGGACATAGCCCTCCCCAAGGGTCGCCACATAGACCGACCCAGTCCGGTGCTTTTCGCATCCAGCGAATTCCTGCAGCCTTCACAAGGTTATCAAAGTCAAAGTCAAAGTCAAATAATTTATTTCAACTAGGCACATTAAAGGCACTTTTGAACGTCAAATACATAGAAATAGAACTGATTCTAGTTGCCCCTTTCAAAAGGTAGTTTTCGTATGGAGAAGAATGGGCAAGAAAATCCACCGTTACTCTTTAAAAAAAAAAATGTTTACAATATTTGGTATACATCAATTAGGTATATAATTACATGTGAAGACGATGCACTGAGAATACAATTACTGTACCACAATAGGTAAAAAAAAGAAGAATTAAAAATGAAGCAATGACAATCGGTCCACCTTGGGCCTTTCAACGCCACACCTTCCGGTACGCGGTCGCTACTCCAGAACCTTTCGACTACTCCAACTGTCTGATCTGTGAGCAGAGTACCCTGCCTACTATAAGCAATGTAACGAATGAAGCCAGTTCCTCTGTGGTTGAGGATTCCGGGTGAAGCTCGCTTCCACCTTCGGCCTGATCATCACTTACCATCAGTGAGCCTAAAACGGCCACATTAGCAATTCCTGTGAAAGCGATTCATTTCCTGAATGTCCAGGTGTCATTAGCAATTCCTCTAATTTGACACAAAAGCAAATGCATAATGTGTGGACAATTTTACGAATCTCCATAGAAAACTGTCAAACAGATGAATTATTTCGTAATATGAATCGCACGCAGATCATTATGAAATGTCAGTTTGTGACATTTTACGATGATTCATAATATTTTCCTATTATGATTCTGCCAAAGTGGCTGTTTTAAACCCCCAGAGATTTTACGTTGTGGATAAAAAAACTAAATTCATTTTTTTTTCCAAAAGGTGCAATATTGACAAGATTTAACAGAACTGAAATCAAACAAAATAAAATCAGCACTATTCTTTGTGTCTGTAGAAGCAATACGTGACCCGACTGCGTTCAAAAGTCAGATGAAACTTACGTGTCGTCAAAATTGGGTGACATTGTTGGAAGTGCTGCAAAAATGGGTGAAATTGATGGTAAGGGTAGCAAAAAAGTCGATTGAAACTGTTACTTCTTATCATCAAAGTTGACACGAAAGATTCGATAAACTGCGTTTTAGGGTTTCATTTAAGACTTAATACTCTTTAAATTTTACTTCTGTTCCGAATATACGTCATTATTAGGTACCTGGTGGGTCTGTACAAACATTATAAAGAAAATGGATTATAGTCGAATAAGCTATGAATTTTTTATAGATATCAACTTTGATTATTTATGTCTAGATAGAGTGTTGTGCTGCAACAGAACTAAAACAGCAAGCTAACTTGTCCATGCTGGTGTGTGCGTGACAGCTACGTTTTACACCGCCATTGTGCTGTCATTGTGCATTTCTAGCGTGCGTGCATTTAGCGGCCAACAGTTGGGCGTTATTTTTTTCAACGAGTTCACAGGTCTGACTGTCTATCTAGCCATATCTTTGGATGGCAACATAAACAGCCAATTTCTGCAATAGTGTGTCTCTTATACATAACGTAGATGCCTTTTCTATGTATTCTTTTTTAATGACGACTCAACCAAACAGATTATATGATGATATGGTAGTACAAAAAGATAATTTTGTACATAGACAAGGATTTTATGAATACAAAAGAATCAATTAAAGAAGAATTAATGAACGAATTAATGAAATAATTAATTAAAGAATTAGTTATACAATAAGTACTGGGAATGTACAACACTGTGCCCAATTATGTTACTAAATAATTATGCAACTAATCCAGCAAGCGCAAATTCCGAAATATTGCAGCAAACATAATAAATTAGGTAGGATTTTCAGCGCTGCATAGAGTAATAAAACCGTGTAGAATAGACTGATTTACTTTCCTTTGAAGGTACACTCAAGTCTCTTATACCTTCACTAGTTTTCCAAGTTTTGCTTTATTATTTAATCCTGGCTTGATAAAGGAAAGAATTTAAATGAATTTCACTGCTACTAGTACCTCTAGATTCAAAAGGTATTATTAATTTTACTAAAGCAATAAGCAGTCTTGCATAGAAAAGTATATTTAATTGCTTTATAACAAAGATCAAAATAGCGTGCACCTTTGAGCAATGTCTATACTCCATGTATGTATTACCTGTAACGGCTAAATAACGACATTTATTGTATAATATTATTGAAACTACTGCACTTTAGAGTTATTTAAAAAATATAAATGGTAAATAGATTAAATTGCTTTGTATTTATCTTGAAATGACGGAGTTTATTATACGTTTATATTGAAATAACGACAGGGTGAAAACCGTTATTTGTCTAAAGTTTAATTAAATGGAATACTCCATTTAATTGAACATTAGACAAATAACAGTTGACATCAACCTAAAACCTTTTTTAATGGAGTGGCCACTTTAATAATAATGAAATCTGTTTATTTACTTGTCAGTGTGACATTTTAAAATATCAACCAAGTGTCATTCTATGTCATTGACATTGTATCAAAACTCAGTTGGTAAGCAGTAATGCAACTTCTATCGTGATACACACTTGCTTTTCCACCTCACTTTAGACATTGGTAGAATGGTCGACATCGAATTTGCTTGCCATAATAAAAAAATAGAATAGAATAGAACTTCTATCATGCATTCAGCACGGAGCCTTGGAGATTCTTGCCAGTTCTTCTCCATAAGACACGATTTGTGACCTTTCATAAGTGCCCATGTAGGTTCATGTGAAATAAAAATAAAATATTTTGACCAAAGATATAAACATGACAGTCGAAGCTGTGAACTTGTCGAAAAATATAGCGTCCAACTGTTAGCCGCTAAATGCACGCACACTAGAAAATCACATTGACAGCACAATGACGTGGTGCGAGTGTAAGACGTAGCTGTCACGCCACCATAAAAAAGTTGGTTTGTTTGTTTTAGTTCTTTTGCAGCGCGACACTCTATCTTGACATAATAATTATAAATAATCAAAGATTTTGCTATAGAAATATGCTAAGTTTCACTTCTATAATATTGTACTCTATGTCAGAAGGCAGGTGCACAAAATCATACATACGCCACACAACATGCACCTTTATTTTACACACGTGCGAATGAGTTAAAGCATAACTAACTTTCGCTTCAATGCACATGTAGGAGCGAGATGCAATATTCTTCGTGTACCTATTCATGCTGAAGAATGTATTGTCGCGATATTGGCGGGAACAAAACGCCAATCAATTATGAAGGTAGTGATCGATCACTTTTAGGAACGACATGAAGGAGTGTTTAGTGGTGGTGTTTCAGTTACTGGAGCGAGTAACTGGAATGTGAAGCAAGCAAGGCGTTAACAAACCGGCAAGCCAATCACTATACGGACCATAAATATTTTCCCGGAAATATGTGAACATCTTGAGGAAACCGGCATGTCCTGGAACTAAAAAAAACGAAGAGATATATCCACCGCTCCCGCACACAGAGAGGAACCCTGTGTCTCAGCACTCACAATTATTCTATTTGCAACAATTTGCCAGCAATATTTCAAGGTATCCTCAATACTTAAAATATTGCTGCAATACTCCCCGACCCCAACACTATGCTCAGCAACGTAGTACGCGCCGCGGCCGTCAGCGTCGCAGTATAGTGCTATAGAACGCAATGTATATACGCACGCGTGACCGACTTACGCGATCGACATCAGCGTAAAAGGAATTCAGGCCTAACTTGTACCTGCAGCGGCCAACCTGGCTTCTTAGTAATTAAGGTATTTACAGGTAGGCTAAGGAAGTTGGTAGCCCGCTGTGTTCTCTAAAATCAATTTGTAAGAAATACTAGCCCTCTCTTAGCAAGTAACTAGCATTATCTAAACGCTCCATGTAAACAACTATAGGTCGTACGCGCTTGGCTTTTAAAGAAAAATCTCCGTAATGGTCCGGAATATCCGAGGCTAAGATTGATAGCAGTACAGTCGGCAGCACAGGCTGCACATTAACGTTTTTATACTTGCAACGTATAATTTACAAAAGCTGTTGGGAGCACTGTAAAAGTTTAATACTTAAGCATTATGTGGGTGCAGGAATGTTTGTGGTTGAGCAGTTTTATGAGACTAGTTTGCTGTAGTTTTTACCCCGTGTTTACACCGATATAAAACATGTATTCTACATGTCGTCTTTTACACGTAAAACAAGTTGTAGAGACTAGTCATTTACTACTAAACCTGTAGAAAACTTGTCAAAAAGTAATGTTTAAAACAACGTGAATACATGTGTGATAGGTATAATTTATGTTTTACACACACGTTTTTGATAATTTTTCGGGGGGCAGGGCAGGACCCCATCCAAGTCGAGTTTCTTTTTATTATTTACTATTTGGCATTTTATGTCTAAATCGTGGCCGCTCTTGGACTACATTCGCCCACAGCCCTTTCTAATAGTCCAAACCCAATAACACGTTGCACGGATAAATAACCCAGTGCTCAGCAGTAGCGTTAAGAACAACTAGAATTAAATAGTAAAAAAAGCAGCAGATATTTTCATTATCAAAGAATCCCAAAATTAACGGTCAGAATTGCGGAAAAAACCCTTTATGACCAACATTTCTTCATCGACTCAACCAATCTCTATTGAATATCAAAACTTTGTATCAACCAAAATAGATGACCATAAATATAAAACATACCCAAGTGTACTATGAAAAAACCGGCCAAGTACGAGTCGGACACGCGCAAGGAGGGTTACGTACCAACGTACAATATTATAAATAAAAAAAAAAATCACACACACACACATTATTCATACTTTACTCGTGGCTAGGTAATAACAGCCGCACGGGTCGATCCATCCGGTTAAGCTACGCTTACTGGGGTTGGTCCGTGGATGAATGACCATCTTTACATACCGAGACTCCTCCGTGCCTCGGAAAGCACGTTAAGCCGTTGATCCCAGCTGTCATTCATGGATCTTTGATAGTCGTTACGGGTCGTCAGAAGCCCGAAAGTCTGATAACCAGTCTTACCAAGGGTTATCGTATTACCCAGTTACTGGGTTATGGAGGTCAGATAGGCAGTCGCTCCATATAAAATACTGATATTCAGCTGCATCCAGTTAGACTGAAATCCGACCCCAACATAGTTGGGAAAAAGCTAGGCAGATTGTTGATTAGTTTGTACGTATTGGATCGAGTTTTTTTTGTTTTCGAAAAAGTCTCTTTCCTTGTGAAATCAAATAAAAATAAATATGAAAGTGCTTTAACTTATAACTTTATTTTATCTTTATTATTTATTGTTATGGCAGCCATAGATAGTAGTAGTAGAGTAGTAGAAAAGTCTCTTTTCTTGTGAACTCAAATAAATTTAAAAATGAAAGTGCTTTAACTTATAACTTTATTTTATCTTTATTTTTATGGTAGCCCTAATAGTAGATACACACTCTGTGAAAATGTCAAGTGTCCACCTATTACGGTTCAAAAGATAGAGCCTTGTGACAGACGAAAGGACAGCGACGGACGGATGAATGGATGCACAGCGGAGCCTTAGTAACAGTGCCCCGTTGGCACCCTGTGGGTACGGAACCCTAATAAAGCAACATTTTACGACACTATATTGACGTGTTTCGTCCTGAAACACTAGATTTTCTCGGCTTTTCCGGCGATACACTTAAACGTCCATTTTTTCGCCTCGTTTCGTTATCCCGAGCGCCTGGTCGCAAAATATGAGGTTCGGAATACCTTTTCCATATTTTTTCGTCTAATAGTGTGATCAGGGTGTCATAATACTGGATTTAGGGAGGTTATTTCATGTTTTCTTTTAGTGGAAGCTAGTGTTGTCTAGCGCTAGATAAAAAGTAAAAGGAACTACGCTGACTGCTGCTACTAAAAATATCTGATGTAAAATCCAATACGTCCGACTCGGCGCCGCTGAACCTGCTACCACAAGTTTAGCAATTTCTTCTTAGGAGCACTAAGATAATCGAACAACGAACTTCCAATATATTTTATACTTAGCTACCTACCTCCTTATTTTGTTAATGAATTAGCTTTGAGTTATTATAAATGGTTCTGCGTTGTTAGACCACATAAAATTCTAATAATAAATAGGACTGAAATAGACCATGACCTCTGAATTTGATTCGGAATTTCTTCTCAGGGATCAGTAAGCTAGAAAATGCCGGCGCCGTCTATTTTTAAAATAATTAAAAAAATGGATGTGAAAAAGTGTCTTTTGAAAAAATATCTACGAACAGAATGTATATCATTTCATTTCATTCTAATCATAAAACAAGCACATCGTAGGACTAACCTCTGCCAGGGTTGCGGGAAAGTCCGAAACGGATACCGGGACCCTTGGCAACAGGCAGCTGAAGGAACACGGGTGGGGTTTAGTCAGTGAAAGTCTGACACGCCCTCCCACTCCGCCCAGAGCGGGAGAAGTCATTTGATGATATCCCACCCTCAAATTTTTTTTTATGAAAGACTAGTTATTTGGTCCTCATCTCTCATCACTCGTTTTGATTCACTCTGCGGCCAGCGCTCGGTGTGGCAACACGTCGTGTTCTGGTTTGCAATTGGTCAATCGTCATCCTGAAGATGCCTCGTTGAGAGGCGAAACACGTGTCGATTTCTTACAGAGTTTTTATGACTCTTGAAGAATAGTTAAGCGGAATAGGTTACTAAATATTTCTACGTCTATTGTATTTTACCGTAGCCACGTTTAAATTCCCAGTCTATTTTTCCTCCTTCAACATCAATTCCTGACACAAACTGGTCTGGCATAAAGATTCCTATCCTACTCCTAACAACTTTAGGAGCTCAGTGTCTTATCTTTCAAACTTTTATTAACTTCACCAAGAGTAATTAGGAGCTAGAATCTCCGGAACAGACAGTCCGAGGAATCCCGCGCGGGGAATGGACGATTAACCTTATTTTTGATGTTTTTTTATAGTGGTCTGTAAGATGTATGTTTATGGTTGTTTCCATGTTTGTTGCTAAGAAAGTAAATAAGTTTTATTTGTCTCAGAAACACGTGCATAAAAAAAGATTAGTTAACTCGAATAATAATCTAGGAGTAAGCTCTCAGTTCGAAAAAAAAACCGGCCTAGTGCGATTCGGACTCGCGGACGAAGGGTTCCGTACCATTATCTATAAAAACGGCAAAAAAATTAATTTGTTGTAAAAAAAAAAAATATTCTGTTTTTTAGTATTTGTTGTTATATACATCATCTGTGAAAATTTCAACTATCTAATTATCACGGTTCATGAGATACAGCCTGGTGATAGACGGACAGACAGACAGACAGACAGACGGACAGCGGAGTCTTAGTAATAGGGGCCCGTTTTACCCTTTGGGTATGGAACCCTAAAAATCTGCTTAGCAACGTAACTTACGAACTGATTCCACTTCTGATTGAATGTGTATTAGGTATGCAATTAGGGTGCAGGTGAGTTAGAATAATTAATTAATTCAGCGGCATTGCCATTCAACGTGGCAATGCCGCCAGTCTCTTGGGTACACTACCAGCCGAGAGCGATGCGGATGAATTTTTCGACGCCATATTTTAGATATTAGTTGTTTATTTGTACAGTTAGTTTTATTTAATATTAGTTACAAAATTGTTTAGTGTTAGATTGTATATTTTTTTCCATATACAGGATGTAAGGGTAAACACTCTTGTCATTCAAACCATGGGTAGTTGACTTAAATATAAAAATAAATGACCGAACACTACAAAAAAAAAACGTTATTTTCATTAAAATATTTTTAAAAGTTTCTATCTGACACCGTGCTTGCTAGCGAAACAGCTGACTGACTAAGGGAGGGGTTGCGCTCGCTGCCAGTCAGGTCACATCCCGTACCCACCGCCCGTGTTGAGACGCAAGTTCGTTGCCCTAGCGCATAGGGCAACGAACTTGCGTCCCTTGTGGTAAAATTTAGATCTAAAAATAGTTTTAAAAAAGTTGTAATTTTCCATTGATTTTGCGTTCTAAATGAAACCAAACCACTGGTTGCAAGGATAACGGTGTTTACCCTAACACCCTGTATATATATATATCACCTATAGATATTCTGCCAGGCATGGTAATGTTTGAACCTTTAGCAATGTATCACATCACCGTTAATTGTTGTAGGTTCATATGAGGTTGTTTCTAGTTAGTTGTTAGTCATTTAATTTAATACCTAGTGTAAATAGTTCGGTGATATAAATATTGTTTAATGCAATTTAATATATCCTTATTAATATTAATTCAGAACAATGTTGGGTTTGTCGAACAATAACTGAAAGTTTCAGTGTTTTCAGTTCAGGAGGAAGTTTGATAAACAACGCTATTGATGAGAATCAAATATGGCGGAATAGCTGTTTCCGGAGTAGGTACTAGGAACTAGAAGTAAACCTAAGGGAACTACCATAAGGCCCAAGTAAAACTATAGGCAGGCATCTAAGACTAGCATCCCCCCGCGACTTTTTTCGCGTGGAAGTCGCAAAACACCAAAATATACTAAAGTGACAGCCATATTTCACGCCAGAGCTGTTACTTTATTTTCGCTTAGCGTTCTTTCTGACTTTCATTATTTTTGCTCGGCTCCTTTGGCTACGACCCTAATGTTAAATAGCCTATAACCTTCTTCAAGAATTGGGCTATCAAATGCAAAAAGAATTTTATAAATCCGACCGGAGTTCCAGAGATAAAACAAACAAACACGCGTTCAAACAAACGAACAAACTCTTCCGCTTCATTAAATAAGTCATCATCATCACCATCATTTCAGCCGAAAGACGTCCACTGCTGGACATAGGCCTCCCCCAAGCACCGATACTTCGACTTGTGTGCTTCTCGCATCCAGCGCATTCCCGCGGCCTTCACCAGGTCATCGGTCCAATTTGTGGCCTTCCAACGCTACGTGGCTTCCGGTACGCGGTCGCCATTCCAGAAACTTTCGGCCCCATCGGCCATCTGTTCTGCGAGGAATATGCCCTGCCCACTGCCACTTAACACTTTCGCGGTCAGTAAACGCCCATAGACGCAATAACAATAAAACTTCAATTGTGTTCGGGCTATGTCGGTTACCTTGGTTCTCCTACGGACCTCTTCATTTCTGATTCTATCACGCAGGGAAACTCTAAGCATAGCCCTCAACATTTATTCATTATTTAAATTAGTATAGATCTATAAATAGTACAAACAAACAAATTGTTCGTGTCTGTACTCTGTGACCCTTGGCCACAAGATACACGCTCAAGCGATACGCGTCTTGTGACAGCGACTGTGGAGAAAACAAATGAAAGAAGTAACATGCTACGAGACTCCTCCGTGCCTCGGAAAGCACGTTAAGCCATTGGTCCCGGCTGTCATTCGTGGATCTTTGACAGTCGTTACGGGTCGTCAGAAGCCCGAAAGTCTGACAACCAGTCTTACCAAGGGGTATTACCCAGTTAGTGTGTTGTGGAGGTCAGATAGGTAGTCGCTCCATGTAAAATACTGGTATTCAGCTGCACCCGGTGAGACTGAAAGCCGACCTGAACATAGTTGGGAAAAGGCTAGGCAGATGATGAGCATGCTACGAGACACCGAGGTGCGACTTGCAGGGCGCCTGACGGAAACAGTAGTAGACACGTGCGCGTGTTGTTTGACGTAAGTCGCATTGCTCAAGGCCGTGAACGGGGCCTTACTATTTCTAAACTATTTAATGACTTTTGATGCGATTTTCACCATAAGAGTATTTATTTCGAAAGGTTTATGTGTATAATACATTAATATGACCTACCTAGACAGAAATCTCGATATATAGTCATGTTGCCACATCAATAAAATCGCACCGTGTGAAGCAGGGGCGCGGTTCGCCAGTTATAAATAATATTTCAATCATGGTCATAAAAAAGCTATCGTTTCCCACAAAAATAATAATTAAATACACTTCCAATAAAAACGAATAGCTCTCATAAATATAAATCTTCATAAATTTTCATCGTTTCATCTCCTCCAATAAAATAAAAAAAAACGATGCTACCGCACAAAAAAATCTAGTTTATTATTCTCTCGAAAAAATGACAGGTGAAAATGGAACAAAAAAAGCCGAAGGGTTTCGATAAATTTTATTCCCAGTACAAATAGTGAAATTAAAAAAACAGGAAAATAATGGGAAAAAATCGTTTTCTCATTATCCGAAGGTTTCGCGTTCTGAATTTATTATTTCGGCAGTAAATTGTCCGTCTGTCTGTAATTCCGTGGTCGGCCCCTATTTCAGGGTTCGCTACAAAACTCTGTCAACTGGAAACCTAATGATGCTCTGGTTTGGGGCGAAATAGACGGTCGTGGTTATTTTTATTAGACATGAAATTAGATATTTGAATTTTTCTGGACATGTATATGAACTAGATTTTTATACAGGGTGTTAGTGTAAGCACCGTTATCCTTGAAACCAGTGGTTTGGTTTCATTTATAGAACGTAAAATCAATGGAAAAATACAACTTTTTTTTTTAAAGAAAATCTACATTTTTCCACAAGAATATTTTACCCTACCCGCACGGCAACGACCGGCCGCGTCCGGCGGTTGGCGGGGCCGGGCGGGGCGCGCGGGACGTTACATGACCGGCCGTCAGCTGTTTCGCAGCACTCTCGAACGCGTAGCCATGAGTATCGGGACAGTGACGGATATTTACTTTTCAAAAATCTTTTTATGAAAATAAGGTTTTTTTTTTGTTGTTACTGGGTCATTTATTTTTATATTTAAGTCAACTACCCATGGTTTAAGTGACAACGTTGTTTACCCTTGCATACTGTATTTTATAACAGTAAATTATTTAGATTTTCGTTTTTATCCGATTTAGGTACGATACTGAAATAAGAGTAGGTATGAGTTCAGTTTTTCTGGTTAATGTTTCACCAATCCGCGGTGAGCAAGCGTGGTGATCAAATGCTCATGGCATCTCTGAAAAAGAAGAGGCCTTTGCCCTGCACTGGGATTATACAGGGTGTAAGGGACAGCCCTCCGCAAATTAACAGGGGGCATTCAGCTCCTTATTTTGAATCATATTCCACCGGACATTTTCTTAGGAAAGTTTTCATGTTTTTTATCGTTTTTTCAGTTACTATTCCTTTATTTTAATGTAAAATTACATTCTCTGTACGCAGCACTCCAATTATGTCAATAGAACCGTTAAAATCAAAAAACCAGCAATGGATGTTGAAATACTCGAGCGCACCCCCCCGACACGACACTGGGAGTGCGGGTTTTGCCACGGTAACGATACATTGCGCGAGAGATAATAATACAAATCAGGTTTATTGGATTCCCATAACGTTCCTGAAATAATTTCATGTACCGATCGTCTTAGTATGATATACTGAATTCATCCCATCAGTCTGCGGAAGGCTGTCCCTTACATCCTGTTTAATTATTAATTGTATTTTTTTCCGTAAACATTAAATCAAGTATAACAATCTTTGGAGAATCTACATACATCTCAAAAAAGCTCTTGCATACGAAACAAAGATTTACCCACTTCCCGAATTAAGTATCTACAGAACCCTTCACTTGAACGCGATGCTGTCAATCCTACTCTTACCCCACTGCGCCGATCTGTCGCGTTCGGGAAAAAACATTACAAATCTTTTTGAATCTATTCCTTTGTAGCTGTCAAGGACGCTCCGTGTGGTTTTAAGACCACAAATTGAGTGTTAAAGGTTGTCGTCTGAAATTCATATGCCCTTTATGTTCGCTCTTTTGTTGTAGGACAAATACGAATTACGAATACGATACGGTGCGTACAGAGGGTAAAACGGGACCCTATTACTAAGGCTCTGCCGTCTGTCTGTCTGTCCGTCTGTCACCAGGCTGTATCTCATGAACCGTGATAGCTAGACAGTTGAAATTTTCACAAATTATGTATATCTGTTGCTGCTATAACAACAAATACTAAAAATTACAATAACATAAATATATAAGGGGGCTCCCATATAATAAACGTGCTTGTTTGCTCGTTTTTGCTCGATATTGAAAACGACAACAGGTAGACGCTTGAAATATTCACAGAATATTTTATTTACATATTCAGTTTAAAAATAAATAATTAAATTAAATTAAACCAAATATAGGGGGGTCCCATACAAGAAACGTGATTTTTTTGCTGTTTTTATAGATAATGCTACGGAACCCTTCGTGCGCGAGTCTGACTCGCAAATGGCCGGTTTTTTTAAATTTAATAGTGGTGGCAACATTACGGCAAAGGAACTATTTCATGAAACGCACTCTAATAGGAATATAAATAAATTGGTCCGTAAATTCAAATTACAACAGACAGTCATTCTTTGACACATAATTATACAAAATGGCTATGTTACGGTTAATTGACGTAGGATTTCCCTGATTGTGCATTAATTATTTTCTCATCATTATCAAACTGCACACGGACACAAATGACACTATCAGCTGTCAACCCTATCGGCTAACCTGCCCAGCACAGCTAACAAACAGCCCATGACAGCGATGCTTTGAGCGCTGTATCTGGATAACGCGAGTGTTACGGGTGTCGGTAACCGATACTCTGAGATTACGTATCGAAATCTGATTTTCCTGTGTGATATATGATGTACAGTCGATGTGGCGTTTGAGGGTTTCACATGTGTCGTGAACTTGTGACGATAGAGAAGCTGTGTTCCATAAAAATTTGATGATAATGTAAATAAATGGGTCAAGCAACGTAACTGTTGGCGGTAAATTGTATTGCCACTAACAAATTGAGTGAATTGATTTGATTATTTGAATACTCAAACCCAAAATACCAAGTAATTTTCTATCGCTTAAAATGTTTTTCATTTTTGAAAATTGAGGTCAATTTTAGAGCCGCTGTTTACGTCGATGATTTATCAATAAATTAAATGTTCTTCAAACAATAAATAATTTAGCAAAGTGGTGAGATTTATTGTTGAAACCTTCTAAATACAGATGAATGTGTTACTAATTCCCTATATTGGTTACGTAAGAATTTAACCTGAATAGTGTTTGTTTACACTTTATCAAATACTTTTTTAGTAGACTTATAGTCGTATCTTTTTTTTAAATATGATAATTTAACAATTACAAATAAAGGTTTCCGCAAACGGGCACGACGCGACGGTGCGATGCAATTCTGATAGAACAATTTCCGTGAAGTTTTCAGTTGTTCTACTAGACTCGCGTCGCGCCTGTCTGCGGAAGCCTTAAGGCGATTAGCAATGTTTTAATAGTGTAAACAAAAGTTTTTATAACTTCTGACGCACCCATATAATAAAAGACGACAAACATAATTACGAAAAGTACCTCCTAAAAGAAACATCGTATAACGTAACAGCAAAGTTTAAGAGAAGCATGTGTAGCGACCCTTACTGAAAGGCGACCTGCCTTCGTTATAAAAAAAATCTTCTCACTTCTTAGGCCAAAGTTTAAGCGGAAACATACTGAGGTTACGTTAGCATGAGTATTTTTTAAAGGGGGAAGGACGAACATGTTTTCAGTATCGTTTCATAACGGGCTTCCCGTTGGACTATGGTTAGAACCCAGAGCACGGAATCAAAATCAAAATCAAAATATTTTATTTCACATAAACCTACATGGGCACTTATGAAACGTCAGAAGCTCACGGTTCCAATTGGTCGTTTCCTATGGAGAAGAGCCGGCAAGAAACTCCACGGTTGCTCTTTTAAAAATAATTGTCTTTTACAATATTTTCAAATTACTGTGTTGGTAGGCATGGGAGGTCCCTGCCAGGGTTGCGGGTTAGTCCGAAAGGGATACTGGGACCTTGGCAACAGGCAACTGAAGGAACACGGGTGGGTTTTAGTCAGTAAAAGAGCGGGAGAAGTCATTGGATGATTTAACAGCCACAAAAAAACAAAAAAAAAGGCATCGGAGGTCGGAGGAATCACCGTCATTTGTGTGTGTCGTTTTGTGAGTAAATGGTGGCACACCTTGGTTTGTATAGAAAGTTCTAGCGACTCTGTGGCACGTCTGCATACTTCAAAATCTCAGTGTTAATATTAGTACACAACATTTTCGAGTGCGCGGCAATTACGCACAGACGCAAGTATAAATCTACCGAGCTTCCTTAAGTAATTATTCCAAGGTCATGCCGATACCTACGTAATACTGTTACAATAATGTATTGTGCTGAAATCTTCCCAGGAAAAAGTCGTAGACGTCATTTTTTTATAGAAAAGTAGGAAAATATATCAGAAAAACAAAACCTAATATATAAGAACCTATTAATTTAATATAAATATTTAAACACGTCCTTAATTTCCCTATCCCTACATTGAAAAGGCACACAAATGTCCACCGCGAGTACCGCGACGTCCTTATGTCACTGCAGGGATCTAGCAGAATATAAGCGTCAGGTATATTTGCCTGACACATTCATACTGAGTTGGACTCCCATTTCGTGCAACGTTGAGACGCACACCGCTAATAGACAATATTATCATCACTGTGTCTAGTTTTCTTTAATTATTTCAATATTTTTTTGTGTATATTGGCATCTTGTAGCTATTTATTAGTGTCATTAGTTATTATTTAACCGTGTTTTTGTATGTTTTACTGTCTTTTGGGTGCACCAAATAAACGTTGTATCTATCTATCTATCTATCACCGCCTCTGTAACTCCATTGAAACTATATTTCAAAACGACGCCAACTGTCCCGAGCCAACTAACCGAGTTAAATAGGTCGCTATTCGTTCACAATGGACTATGACCAACTGCTAAATGCACAATTATTATGATATTCTAACCACCAGTGTACCGCTATACATGGCTTTATTTCAGCTAATTTATCTTGCGAATTGTCAAGGCCTGCTGTTGTGATTGCGTGTTTAATATTAATTAATTCATTATTTCAACTGAAAAAGTCCACTGTTGGGCATAAGCTTAGCGAGACCACATTGACCACTTTCAATTTTTTTTTAAAGTGTGTCATAGACAATATTGTCATCACAGTGTCTTGTTTTCCTTTATTGTTTTTTTGTATATTGGCACCTTGTACGCACGGCTACACATCAAGCTATACATTTCCAGTTTATGCTGATCTCGCATTGTGTAAGATTTCCGTACCATGCGAGGTCAGCTTATACTGGAAATGTATAGCTTGATGTGTAGCCGTGTGTACCACCACTTGTAAGGTCGATGGACCATTTATCAGGCTCTGGGCTGGCAGACATGTGCGTGCACAATGCACATGTTCATGTAGCCAACTAGTTTATAAGTTACATATATCATATCTTTAAGTTATTATGTTGTACTAACATAGGCTAAGTTCATACTAACACTATATGGATCTCTTGGTCTGAAATAAAGATTTTGTTATGTGGGTACATACATATTTAGTTAATAGTAAGTAGGGTAGACTCGCTAGTGAATTTCTAACATTAACGACTGCTGCGTCAGTCCAATAGATGAGCTTCTTCGTATCGGTTGCGTTATTTCATCTCCACCCCCCCCCCTTCGGTTATAACAGTTGGCGACGAGGTCAAAGTACAAGTTACGCGTACTTATATCGAATTTTATTTAATTATGGCAAAAGTACCTGCTACAGTTTCGGCCGGTACATTAACAGTGTTTAACCATGAACATCAAGAATGGCAATTGTACAAAGAACGACTCGAACAGTGGTTTCTTGCAAACGAAATTGGGGTAGATGTGGATAAAGCCGGTATTAAACGTCGAGCTATTCTGTTGAGCAACTGCTCGGAATCAAGTTACAGATTGATTCGCGATTTGGCTATACCGCGGCAGGTCGGTACCTTGAGCTATGATGAAGTAGTTGTGTTATTGGATGGACATTTCAAGCTAAAGAAGTGCACGTTCGCGGAAAGATTCAAATTCCACAGTGCCACGCAACATGTCGGCGAAGGATTGCCAGAGTGGGCGGCACGAGTACGTGGTTTGGCAATACACTGCGGGTTCGTGGCGTCAGTCCTTGATGAGCAACTTCGCGACCGATTTGTGCTGGGCATGGCACCAGGACCAGAGAGAGATAAATTATTTACCAAGGCGATGTCGGAGTTGACGCTCAGCAAGGCGTTGGAAATAGCTGAAGGCGTTCGCAGTGCGCGTATGGGGGCACAAGAAACAACTCGTCAAGCGGGTACAACACTTCAAGTGTTGAAGATGGACACGGCAGCACAGCCGGGCACAGCACGCAGCAATAGTGCGCAGCGGCGCGGGCATGGGGCAGCAACACCTACAGCTAGCGGCGAGCGCGCTCGTGACGGCGCCGGCGGCGGCAGCGGCTGCACAGCCTGCGGCTACGCAGGCCATCAAGCTTCAACGTGTCGGTTTGTGCGGTATAAGTGCAAAAAGTGCGGCGTTCAAGGACATCTTAAGCGAATGTGTAAACAAACTGTAAATAAACAACATTATGTCGAGTGTTGTGGGGATGGAGACGATGATGGTAAGCATGTGTGCTATAATATTCGCACCATTCGCGGTGAACCGATGCGGGAATCTGTTTGTGTCAACGAAATCAAACTAACTTTTGAAATAGATACGGGTTCACCAGTTACCGTTATATCTGAGCAAATGTATCTTAAACACTTTGAAAACATAACGTTGGAAGCCAGTGATGTTATTTTGCATAGTTACAACGGCGATAAATTACATATTGTAGGAAAAATTAATCTCATGTTCACATATAACAATAAGTCATTCACAATAGGAGTATATGTTGTACGGAATGGAGGGCCACCCCTATTGGGCAGAGATTTCTTTTCTCGTTTTAACTTGCAAATATGTTCTGTGAATAGCTGCAACGATTTTTTATCAGGTAATTCTTCTAAATACCCACAGTTGTTTGGAAATAAATTAGGTTGTTTTAAGGGTGTCAAGGTAGATTTACCATTAAAGCCAGACGCAAAGCCGATTTTTTTTAAGGCAAGACCGTTACCTTTTGCTCTTCGAGAAAGCGTTGAAAAAGAACTTAAGCGTCTTGTAGGTTTAGGTGTGTTAGTACCAGTGAAATACGCGGAGTATGCAAGTCCAGTAGTACCTGTTTTAAAGCGAGATGGTTCTATACGCCTCTGTGCCGACTACTCCGTAACTATCAATAAGCAGTTACTAGTCGATAAATATCCATTACCTAGGTATGACGAGCTGTTTACTAAATTACATGGCGGCAAGTATTTCAGTAAATTAGACCTTTCGCATGCATATAATCAATTGTGTCTTAATGAAAAGTCACAAATGCTCACTTGCATAAACACACATAAAGGGTTATATAAGTTTACTCGCTTAGTGTTTGGTCTGGCTAGTGCGCCAGCCATTTTTCAGCGTAACATGGAAGCGCTTCTATCTGGACTAGATGGTACTCTTTTATTTCTTGATGATATTTTAGTGTGCGGGGTGGACAAAGATCAGATGATGACTAGGTTAAATGAGGTTTTCCGTCGGTTACAGGAAGCAGGTCTAGTTTTAAACATAGACAAATGCACCTTCTTCCAAGAATCCGTTTCCTACTTGGGGTTTGTCATTGACCGTAATGGTATACATAAATCACCGGAGAAAATTAAAGCTATTCTGCAAAGTCAAATTCCTACCAATACATCGGAATTAAAATCATTTTTAGGTATGGTAAACTATTACCGAAATTTTATTAAAAATGCATCATCAATTTTAAGTCCACTGCATGATTTGCTAAAAAAGAATGAACCTTGGTCATGGACCAAGAAACATGACGAAGCAGTGTCGTTCATTAAACGCGAATTAGTTTCTGAAACCACCTTAGCGCATTTTAATCCAGAGGCTTTGTTAATTGTAACGGTTGATGCGTCACCGAGCGGGTTAGGCGCCGTTTTATCACAGGTCGAAGGTGGTATAGAAAAACCTATCTCGTTTATGTCACGATCACTTAATGCAGCAGAAAAGCGCTACAGCCAAATTCAAAAAGAGGCTACTGCTATAATATTTGGAATAAGAAGATTCCATCAATACTTATATGGTCGAATCAAACCTTTCATTTTAAGAACTGACCATAAACCATTAGTTTCAATTTTTAATCCGGAAAAGGGCATTCCCGAGATATCAGCGAATCGTTTACAGCGTTATGCTATTTTTCTGTCCGCATACAATTACAATATTGAATATGTAAGCAGTGTTCATAATTGTGCAGATTTCCTAAGTCGATCGGTAGCAGAACAATTAAAGACGACCGACACTGACTCAGTACGTGATGAGTCATTAGTCGATAAATCTAGTTATGTGCGTTTTGTTTACGAAGGTGAAAGATTTATTTCGCTGACGGATATCAGGGATGCAGTTAAGCTAGATAAGGTTATAACAACCGTTATCGACCATTTGATAAATGGTTGGCCAAATAAAATTAAAGAACCATTGCTTAATGATTATTATAGCCACCGCTTGGAATTATCGGTAGAAAATGGTTGTCTAATGAGGGGTCACAGATTGGTGATTCCTAGAAGTCTGCGATACAAAGTGTTGAACGAATTACACTCAGGTCACTTAGGAATCACCAAAGTGAAAGAAGAGGCCCGCAATAGATTTTGGTGGCCGGGTATGTCTGTCGCCATTGAGCAGCACATCGGCGCGTGCGCCGTCTGTGCATCGCAGCGCGCCGCGCCCCCGCGCACCCCCCTCACACCATGGCCTTTCCCTGCGCAGCCATGGTATCGCGTGCATATCGATTTTTTAGGCCCGATTAGCGGCAAAACATTTTTAATTATAGTGGACGCTTATTCAAAGTGGGTAGAAGTATTTGATGTATCATCAAGTGGTACTTCGCGAGTAGTAATAGAAAAACTATGCGAAGTAATGTCACGATTTGGCTTATTTCATACGATTTGCTCGGATAATGGTACTTCTTTTGTATCGCATGAATTTAATCAATTCTGTACTCGCAATAATATCACTCATTTAACTTCACCAACATATAATCCAGCTAGCAATGGACAAGCGGAGAGCTATGTTAAGATTATTAAAAAAGCAATAAAATCATACTTGTTATCAGGTTCATGTTTAAGAGATTTAAATATTAAAATATCAGAATTCTTACTTACATATAGGAATTCCAAACATTCGACCACAAACAGATCACCCGCTGAAATTTTGTTCGGACATAAGTTGAGATGTCGATTGGATCTCCTGACACAGACCACCTCGACAACATCCAACGCAGCACTCGACACAATGGTTAAAGTCAAACAGTGTTCGCAGATTGAAAATTATCGTGGTAACCGTAACGTTTCGTTCAGTGTGGGTGACCAAGTCTTAGTGAAACTTTATAATCAACAAAAACATTATTGGTCACGTGGTATTATTATTAGAAATGTTGGAAAAACGGTGTATTTAGTACAACTGAGTGAATCGGATCAAATGGTCAAAAGACACGCTAACCAGTTGCTCAAATACAAAGGGAGGGAAGATGGGCCGTGCGAAGAGATCATTCCCGCTTTTGTAATGCCATCACATCCGAAGACCTCCGAGCAGCTACCATCCGAAGTCTCTGTAGAAGAACTACCAGTTGAGTCTGAGACGCCTGCATCAGTGCTTCCTCACGGTGCCAATTCCGCTGAAAAGGAAGAGATTTCGGCAGCTCCCTCCATAGAACCCGAGCCAGACACTCGGTCGAAGCGGAATAGAACTGTTGTAGATTATAAGAAGTTTTTCTGACTAAAGGTGGAGGGATGTTATGTGGGTACATACATATTTAGTTAATAGTAAGTAGGGTAGACTCGCTAGTGAATTTCTAACATTAACGACTGCTGCGTCAGTCCAATATATGAGCTTCTTCGTATCGGTTGCGTTATTTCATCTCCACCCCCCCCCCTTCGGTTATAACAGATTTGAATTTGAATTTGTAGCTATTTATTTATGTAATTAGTTATTATTTAACCGTGCATTTGTATGTAATGTTGTGCAATGTCTTTTATGTGCACCAAATAAACGGCAAGGTCATCGGCCCACCTGCCAAGCTACGCCTACCCGTACGCGGTTGCCCTTACGGCCCTATCGGTCATCTGTTTTGCAACCGTTATGTATCCTGCCCAACTACCACTTAATATTGACGAAGTTATGTCGGTTACCTTGATTCTCCTTCGAATCTTTGCATTTCTGATTCAATCACAAGAGAAAATCTGGAAAACAGCAAAAACTTTTACGTAACATAAGCTAAGTATACCCCTCGTTTTCCTTGCGTAATTGTCTCCCGGGCGTCACCCCTTAATCCTGCATACAAGACATTCTTCCTATATTGAGTTTGTTCGTAATATTTTGCTTCTGTGTAAAAAAATTGGATACATTATATATATATATAATAATGTTTCGAAGAAACTGATGGAGCTTCGGGCTAGAGACAAATGAGGCTGTATATTTTTACCCGACTACGGCGAAGAAAATAGGAGGGTTATGATTTTGACCGGAATGTATGTATGTATGTTCATCTGTTCCCTCCTATCTTCCAAACCACTTATCACAATTTGACAAATGAGGTATCGTAAGAAGCGTCGTGATTGTCCGCTGGTTATAGGCTATGTGAAGTCACATTAAATTAAAAATGGCGCCCTCTAGAGGAGATAAGGTGAGGAACTTAAAAAAAAATGGTTTAATCGTACCATGTTGGGTATCAAATGAAAGGGCTTAATGAGCACATTTAAAATATATATATATTATAAACCCCAGAGAATTAAAAAAAAAATATAGTAATAAAAACTAAAACCCAACTACGACTTAAAAGGTATAAACAAGACACCACAGACAGACAAATTAAAAATCCGGAGTCACACGTAATCTGTTCGATTTATTCTAACCTAACCTAACCTAACACGTGTGACTCCGGATTTTTAATTTGTCTGTCTGTGGTGTCTTGTTTATACCTTTTAAGTCGTAGTTGGGTTTTAGTTTTTATTACTTGATTTTTTTTATATAAAAGTATCAGTTTTCAATCTCATTTCGAGCGATTTTGTTGTTATTTTTGTGGCTATTCATCCATATTAAAAAGAGATTTAGTTTTGTAATTACTGAAGTTCGTTTTTCGAACTTAGTGCAATGCAGCTGTGTGATTTGTGAAAATCAATTATTTATTGAATATATAAAATGAAAAGAAATAATTGTGTACACACGGCTAAACATCAAGCACATTGTACGGAAATCCTATACAATGCGAGGTCAGCTTATACTGGAAATGTGTAGCTTGATGTGTAGCAGTGTGTACAAATAAATAAAGAAATGGAAAAACAAACTTATTCTTTCCTATTTTTATTATTTTACTTAATTTATAAAATATAATTAATAAAAAGAAGAAAAGGCTAGACAGATGATGATGATTAAGGGAAGTTCCATAAAGACCATTTTCGCATACAATTCAATATTGTTTGTGACACTTTTCCTGTCTACTTCTCTGCTGACTATCGGATTATGTCAAACTTTATGAGGAAACTTGGACCTTATGGTCTGAAATCATCGACAGGTAGTAAGCAACCCCAATAACTCTGCTCGTACTTTTACTGGTTCAAGAGTCAACCATAGTTATAACATAACATCACGCCCATTTTCTCCGAAAGCTTAGGAAGAGGTGTATGTATGGTAAACCCACATTTCGCCAGTTATGTTTAAGTCCTATGTAATAGGGGATAAACCACCAACTGTCATTAACGAGACACAATAAAATTTTAATTGTTATCGGCCATTAGAAGGCCAATTGACAGTTGAGCGGGCAAGCCTTTTGCCATCAACCGGGCACAAATCCAGACTCGGGGCTGATACAAAACCCAATAACATTGCCCAGCCTGAGGCATCAACCATAAATAATTATTTTTATATCCGAATATTACTGTCAAGTGTAAAGTGAGTTTATTTCTTTGTTACGCTTTCACGCTAAAACGGCTGTAGGAATTTGGATGAAATTTGGCATATAACCTGGGTTAGGACATAGGATACTTATATACCGATATCCCCACAGAATCGAGACATGCGGGAACCGCGGGGCGTATTTTTATAAATTAATGGCCTTTTTATCCGATCAAAATCATTATTAGCAAGCAGTACTTACATTGTATAGAATATGATGGATAATAAATAATAACAGTATCTTTGTAAAGTTACGGGCGTAAAAACCAGCTAATGTAATGGAGATTGAATACAAACAAATACATTGGAAGTAAGGAGGCCATGTTTATGGGAAAAGTATTTTATGTGAGATGTATTTTAAGCCATTATAAGGATGGCGAGAAATAGGAATTGTGGAGGTTTACTTGTTTAGTTATAACTTATTTGATTAGATAATCTAGTTAAACTACTTAAAAGCTGCATTAAAATAGACCACAACATCATTTATCATCATTAGGGAATAAATATGAAGGTCGATTTTTATTTTCAATAAATGTTTAAAACACGTGACACACATGTGTTTTTGGTGCTGTGTATTTGTGTTGTGCGTTGTGTTTTTACCCGACTACGGCGAAGAAAAAAGGAGGGTTATGATTTTGACCGGTATGTATGTATGTATGTTCATCTGTTCCCTCCTATCTTCCAAACCACTTATCACAATTTGACAAAGGAGGTATCGTTAGAAGCGTCGTGATTGTCCGCTGCGTAGTTGGGTTTTAGTTTTTATTACTTGTTTTTTTTTTGTTTTTGTCAAAGAATCCCTTTTTCGGTACGCGGCCTAGTGATGGACGTCAGGCGGCTGATTTCAGACTGAAATGGCAGCGGCTGGCAGCGAGCAGTTTTAATGACAAGGCATTATAACCTACTAGCTTTCTACCGCGGCATCGCCCGCGTGATATGTCGATCAAAAGTAGGCTATGTCCTTCCCCGGGATGCCGCCTGTCTCCGAAATCCGTTCAGTGGTTTAGGCGTGAAAAGGTAACATAGACAGACAGACAGACAGAGTTACTTTCGAAATTATAATATTAGTATCGAGTATGGATATGTGCAAATTAAAAAAATATAGATACGCTTGATAGAATAGAAAGCGCCGTGCGAGTCCTCGCGGCTGCTCGTGCAGTCTCGCGGCTGCTCATGCAGTCTCGCGGCGGCTCATGCAGTCTCACGGCGGCTCATGCAGTCTTGCGGCGGCTCGTGCAGTCTCGCGGCGGCTCGTGCAGTCTTGCAGCGGCTCGTGCAGTCTCGCGGCGGTTCGTGCAGTCTCGCGGCGGCTCGTGCAGTCTCTCCGCGTCGCTGCCGGCCGCTGCCATTTCAGTCTGAATTGAGTTTAACTCCTATTTTAATCCGATTCATGAATCCATATTTTTCTGCATAATATCGTGTGTCCCCATAGTCTTATGGTATCTCCTTTACAAGGAAAATTATGGTCGCCCTGCCCAAACAAGAATGCTGAGGCAAATATTATACTTCTTTTATGGGAACCATAAAATTACCTATTACCGGCTTTGGAAAGGAAACACAATGTTTTATTATTTAATGCCTTACTTCTATTATTCTGATTATCCCTATATTTGTGATATTTGAGGATTATTTATGGCTTTATGATATTTTTAAGAGGTCCTCTTAGGTACTTACGGCTGATGTAAAGAGAACTACAGGATAACAGTTTGTTTCGGCATTTCTTCTCAGGGATCAGTCAGGTAGTCTAGGAAATGCTCGGGCCATCTAGTTTTAAAATATTGACCAAAAATATTATACAACATTATTTTTTGTTTAAGCTAAACCCGAGGGGTCATTGTACTCATTATTTTGAAAAAATTCAGCTGTTCCATACAATTGTGTTCACTTAAATTGACAAAATGTATGGAACAGCAGATTTTTTTTTTCGCGATTTCAAGTTTGGTCCCATAGAAAAAGTTGTTCAAAATGATGAGTACAATGACCCCTTTTCGGGTTTAGCATCAACAAATATTTATTTTATTTATGTAAAAGTGTCTCAAAAGATCAACTAAAGGTGAACGTCCACTGGTTCGCACGGGCCGCAACGCACACACGCCACGAAACTTATTGAACGGATTTGCCGATGGCATGCGATATGTTGTTGCTATGATACGCAAACTATAATATATCGAGCGACTGCCTATCTGACCTCCACAACCCAGTAACTGGGTAATACGATACCACTTGGTAAGACTGGTTGTCAGATTTTCGGGCTTCTGACGACCCGTAACGACTGTCAAAGATCCACGAATGACAGCCAACTGCTTAACGTGTTTTCCGGGGCACGGAGGAGACTCGGTATGTAAAGATGGTCACCCATCTACGGACCAATCCCGGCAAACGTAGCTTAACCTGATGGATTGACCCGTGTGGCTGTTATTACTTAGCCACGAGCTACTCGACGTCAACGCTATAATAGGCGCCGACCGCCGACACTATTAGTCTGAGCACCCCTGAGCCTGCTAGTATGTACACATTAGGTATAATAATGTTTACTAATATGTAGGTAGGTACTCCTTTAAAGGATAATGCGGACAAAAAGTAAATGTGTTACAATATTTTACCGCAAAACCAGTAATGTTGACAAAACACTTATCATAGCGTCTGAAATCCAAATATACCGCAAAAAGCTCAATCCTTGAGTATGACTAAGACAAGGTTCGAGGTGACTTTGGCGCAGTGAATAAATCATCTCATAGTTATTATTGCAAAATCAAAATGTTGTTATACTGAAGTCACAAAACTGTTTGCTTAGCATATGCGATAATTTTTCAGGCAGAGGAATCCGACACTTACGAACAGGAAAATAAAATGAATTCGTCTTCAAATGACTTTAGGCGTCTTAAACATTACCAATAATGCAGCTATCCATACTACGGGCCGACCGCTTAACTGAGACCGTTCCTGAGGTAGCTGTGCGGTGCCGGAGGGGTGACAGTTGTAACAAGTTGAGGAATCACTGAGCTCTCGCATGGTCTCGCATCACGTCACCACACCCCTCCCGCACTGCGCCTCTGGAACAGTCTCAGGACTGTATTTAACTTGCTTCACAATTTGCCCACTTTTTTGGACACTAAACGCCCCCAGACGAGACAACAATATAACTTCTAGTGTGTCTCTTTCAGTGTCCTTTAACCGATTAATAATAATTATTACAATAATATCTTCGTACGAAGACACTAATTATTATCTTTTTTATACAGCATTTATATCTGAAAAGTGTGGTCATATTTAAAGGTATGGTACAGATTATAACAATGACAGGTAATTAAACAACTTTCTCCATGGGATCAACATCGTAATCGCAAAAAAATAATCAGCCGTCCACACTTTTCTGATGTATGCTGTGTACACGTGCAGTTTCTGTGACAATAAAACAATTTTTCTTTATTTCTTTCTTTACATAGCTTGTCTCATACATACTCAAATTTAAAAAAAAATCAAGTAATAAAAACTAAAACCCAACTACGACTTAAAAGGTATAAACAAGACACCACAGACAGACAAATTAAAAATCCGGATTCACACGTGTTAGGGCATAAATCGAACAGATTACGTGTGACTCCGGATTTTTAATTCGTCTGTCTGTGGTGTCTTGTTTATACCTTATAAGTCGTAGTTGGGTTTTAGTTTTTATTACTTGATTTTTTTTAAAATTCTTTTGGGGTTATAATATATATATTTTTGAAATGTGCTCATTAAGCCCTTTCATTTGATACCCAACATGGTACGATTAAACCATTTTTTTTTTTAAGTTCCTCATTTTATGTCCTCTAGAGGGCGCCATTTTTAATTTAATGTGACTTCACATAGCCTATAACCAGCGGACAATCACGACGCCTGTCAAATTGTGATAAGTGGTTTGGAAGATAGGAGGGAACAGATGAACATACATACATACACACATACATACATACATACATACATACATACATACCGGTCAAAAGATTTGATAAGAAGAGTTTGATAAGTTTGACTCAATTTATGTTAATACCTTATTGTTCATAAACTCAACAGCTAACCAACATTGTGCTTTGCAGTGCCCTGACAGGGTTCATGTACAAAAACCGACAGTACCTAATTTATTGTAAAATGTGTGATGTGCATGAGAGCAAATAAATAAATAAATAAAATCATAACCCTCCTTTTTTCTTCGCCGTAGTCGGGTAAAAATTAAAAGTTTAACGTGAGCTTTATAGTTGGTTTTCCAATCTACCGTAGACCACAACGAGATTAAATGTCAATTAAACCTTACCTTTTCTCTGGTCTAACTTCTTGAATATTGTACACTCGTTGGAAAATGTCATCGAACACGGAATCTCCGCGACGGCAACGTCTAGAGATGGCAGTATAATGAAATTCGTTGCGCCGAAAGTGCGTTGAGCGCAAAACTTAAATATGTCCGGGCAGCCTATCAAAGACGTAAGTTTTAATTCTTCATTTGTTTCGTAGTTCGAGTGGTGACACGCTTAAAGGCTCTTACATACTGGCGCGATTCACCGCGCGACGCAAATTTTAACAAAACAATTTATGAGAAAACTCCACGGCGAACAATGCGGCGGCGTCGCGTCGCTCGACGAATCGCGCCAGTATGTAAGAGCCTTTATTTGTAAGAAAAGTGTTGACTATGTCATCTCTAAAATACATTAGACGTAGATATATTTAGTAACCTATTCCGCTTAACTATTCTTCAAGAGTCATAAAAAACCCTGTAAGAAATCTGATATGTACTGGCCACCAAGTGGCGACGTTTGTCGCGTTGACGGTTGACGTCTCTGTCAATCAATAATTGGAAATAAAGATTATTGTTTTACAAAATGTGTATTTAATAAATTGGCGACGAGGATGTCGACTAATGATATTAAAAAACTGAAAAAAACCCGCGGCTCATTGCGTGGTATAATTACTAAACTAGAAAATTACCTGAACATTCAAGAAACGCTACCACATGAAGAAACAGAGTCAAGACTTCAATCGCTTCAAGAAACATTACAGAAATTACAAGAAATACAGCATAACATAGAATTAGAAACTCCTGACGAACAACTAGACCAAGAGATAGAAACCAGGTACGATTTCGAAGAGAAATGTATTATCCTAAAGACAAAACTTCTAATATATCAAAATAGAGACAATGGACGCATTCCGCCACAAACATCAACATCACAGCTAAGTACAAATACGCAACAAGAACGATGCCCAAAAATTAATTTCCAGCCTTTTCAAGAAAAAGAGACCTTTGCAAACTTTACTAAAAGACTAACTGTATTTTTCTTACTTAACAAGATCGAAGACGCTAAGATGAAAGTTTACACATTACTTGCTACCCTATCACCAGAATTACATGAAAAATTACATGATTTATGCTCCCCGGATGATCCAATTGACATGAATTTTGAGGAGCTC
This sequence comes from Lithophane semibrunnea, assembly GCA_947363905.1. Lineage (NCBI taxonomy): Eukaryota > Metazoa > Arthropoda > Insecta > Lepidoptera > Noctuidae > Lithophane > Lithophane semibrunnea. The sequence continues at coordinate 4,843,050 of OX376210.1, read as the reverse complement.
ACACAGATACTAGACGAATATGTTGACCCTAAACCTAGCATATAGGCTTTACAACACAAATTTATTACGCGCACACAACGCGAAGATGAAACAGTGGCAACATATGCCTCAGAATTAAGAAAAAGGTCCTTGAACTGCGAATTTAAATGTAAAAATTATCAAAAACCTACATTAGAAAGCTTTCTAGCCCTACAATTTATTCGGGGATTGAAAGACAGTGATGTACGAACAAAAATTCTTCAAGAAAGAGAGACACCACCTTTCACGAAATTGGTACATATAGCCACATCCATAGAAATGGGAAAATCGGAGAACCTAAGAATATCCGCAGACATGCACAAACATTCGGACACAGTTAACAGAATTACGAGCTCGATAAAAAGACCTAAGTATCCACGACCCTCATACTCACCACCAAGCGGACAGTTACCTTCTCCATCGTTTTGATCTCCGATTACGATAAGAGATTTAAAGGGAAAATGCTTCCGATGCGGTAAAGACGACCATAGATCTAATGAGTGTGGCGCCATAAAATCTACCTGCCTGAAATGCAAGAAGACTGGACATCTGGCACGAGTCTGTTTACAGCGGAACTTAAATACCAATCAACTAGACGACAATACAAGTAACACGAGTAACGAAAGCATGGGAGATATCAACCTAATTAAAAGTGAGATATCTGAAAAATATATGATCACAGTAAAAATAGAGAACAAACAAGTGGGCATGGAATTCGACATAGGAGCGACCTTGTCCTCAATGTCACTCAACCAATACAAAAGCCTAAAATTAACAAACAAAATTTTCAAAACAGAAATGAAATTGAGAACCTACACTGGAGAAATTATCAAGCCTACAGGAGTGACATACGTAAAAGGCACTTATAAAGACCAGACCTTCAACGGGAAATTATACATAATCAATCAAAACGTTGACCCAATATTTGGAAGAAGCTGGATGAAAGAACTGAATGTGAAAATTGCAGACATAAGGGTTTTACAAACCCCTGAACGATCCGACAAACTTGATAAATTATTAGAAGAATTTGCAACAACTGTTTTTAAATCAGACTTGGGAAAAATACCCAACTATGAAGCTCACTTAAACCTTAAGGAAAATACACGACCGATTTTTATAAAACCGCGACGAATACCATACGCGTTAAAGGAAAAAGTAGATAAAGAAATTGAACGACTATGTGCAGAAGGGGTGATCACCAAAGTAGACCATTCAGATTGGGGCACACCAATCGTACCGATTGTGAAACCAAATGGGAGCATTCGACTATGTGCAGACTACAAGGTCACCCTTAACAAAGTCATCAGGGACGAACATTACCCAATTCCTATAATAGAGGATATATTTGCAGAAATGAACGGAGGCAAATACTTCTGCACCTTAGACATTACACAAGCCTACCTAAATTTGGTTATGGACGAAGAAAGCGCCCTCTTACAAACATTAAGTACCCACAAAGGCACTTACAAAGTCAATCGCTTAATGTTTGGAGTCAAAGTAGCACCAAGCCTTTGGCAGAAATTCATGGACCAATTACTTCAGGGACTAGATAGAATAAAATGTTTCTTCGACGATATTATAATACAAGGAGCATCAGAGGACCAACTCCTTACACGTCTAAAAGGAGTCTTGCAAAAACTGAAAGAGAGCAACCTCCACGTTAACAGAGAAAAATGTCATTTTTTTTAAACGTAACATTAACTACCTCGGACACACAATCGACAAAGATGGTTTACATAAGAACAAAGACAAAGTAAAAGCCATCGTGAACACTGTAAGACCAACTAATACGAACGAACTACGAACCTTCCTTGGTATGGCAAACTACTATAACAAATTTATACCGAACCTTGCCTCTTTAACAAACTCACTGAATGAGTTACTAAGGAAAGAGAAAGATTTTCACTGGACCTCTAAATGCGAAGACAGTTTTAATAACATTAAGAAGGAGATTTTGAGCGAAAGAGTTCTGATTCACTTTGACCCAGGAAAACCATTGATACTAGCTACTGACGCTTCACCAACAGGCTTAGGAGCTGTTCTCTCTCACAAACTACCTGATGGCTCTGATAGACCAATCGCATTCGCCTCTAGATCACTTTCATTTAGTGAAAGGAAATATAGTCAAATTGACAAAGAAGCTACGGCGATCTACTGGGGCATAAAAAAATTCTTTCACTACTGTTACGGTAGAAAATTCACATTAGTGACGGACCATAAGCCCCTTACCTCAATTTTTCATCCCCACCAGACATTACCAGCATTGAGCACAATGCGATTATTTCATTACGCACATTTCTTATCGGGATTCAACTACGACGTAGAATACAGAGCTTCAGCGAAACATTCAAACGCTGATTACCTATCAAGATTCCCGGTAGAAATAGCAAAAGAAACCTCAATAGACCAACATTGTTCATATCAACTACAGCAAATTAACGTCCTAGAAATTCGACCAGAAGTTATAGCTAATGAAACAAGAAAAGACAATGAACTTAAACAATTACTGGAAGCGCTACAAGCAGGTCACTCATTACGACAATATGGCTACGGTGATAACGAATTAACACTTCAAGACAACTGCATATTGAAAGGAACTCGAGTGGTAATACCCAAAAGTTTACACATACGTGTACTTGACGAACTACACACCGGACACATTGGTATACTTAAAATGAAATTACTAGCTCGCAGCTACATATACTGGAAAAATATAGATAGAGATATCGAGAACAAAGTAAAATCCTGTAGAGCATGCCGATTAGAACAAAATGAGTCACCAAAAGCACCTCCTCACCATTGGGAACAACCTACAGGGCCATGGCAACGTCTTCATATAGATTTTGCAGGACCTATTTTAGGACATCAACTTCTAATAGTCGTGGATGCCTTTTCGAAGTGGGTGGAAGTCTTTCCAACAAAGACCACAACAAGTGCTTGGTGCGTTGTTAAGTTGAAAGAATTATTCTGCACATTCGGCACACCATACACACTTGTTTCGGACAACGCACGGCAGTTTGTGTCTCAAGAATTCAAGAACTACCTTTCCACCTGCGGTGTAACACACAAGACGTCAGCCCCGTACCACCCAGCCACTAACGGTCAGGCTGAACGTTACGTGCAAACCATTAAGAAAGCACTACGCGCAATGGAGGGGGAGAGAGGTGATCTTACCGATAAGCTCCTTGTCCTTAAGACCCGACTCAGACGCACACCAACCCTGAACGGACAGACCCCCTATGAATTGATGTTCAGTCGGGAGGTGAGAACAAAGTTGCATGTAATGTTTAGAGACTCATCTGCCCCGAAGGCGTTCAACCCAAACAATACACCGCCTCCCACCAGGGCTTACTCCGTAGGTGATCGAGTCCAGGCTAGAGCCTACTCCGACCAGAGACGAAGATGGGAGTTCGGCACGATAGTGCGTCGCCTAGGCAGGCTTCATTATGAAGTGCAGACGGACGGTGGCGTCGTGTGGCATAGACACCTTGAACAGCTGCTTTCAGCCCCGGGGGTAGGACAACCAGGAATTGCGGCGGAGGACTGATATGTACTGGCCACCAAGTGGCGACGTTTGTCGCGTTGACGGTTGACGTCTCTGTCATTCAATAATTGGAAATAAAGATTATTGTTTTACAAAATGTGTATTTAATAAAATCGACAGGCTGCCTCTCTTTGAGATGGAATGGACTGTACTCTCTATATCAGGGAGTGGGCCGTAATCCACCACGCGGGCCCAGTGCGAGTTGGTAGGTGTCACATGTCTTCAAATTTTTGCTCTCTCGAAGACATGTTGTTTGGCAGTTTCCTCACGATGTTTTCCTTCACAGTTTTGAGAGCAGTGGTGATAAAACTTACACAAAATAAAGCGCCTGGCTGGGTTTGAACCCACGACCTAAAACTCACTGGTCGAAGTATGCAGATGACTAAATCGCCACCCTGTATAGTTTCAACCTTATTGAAGCTTTAATTTACGAGGATGAAGCATTAACGAGGATGATAAAATACATTTAGGTCACACCGCTCGAGGAGTTTACCATTAATTTTAATACGCAATCAAGAACTTCAGAAAATCTATCCAGAATGGCGGATAACTATAATAGAAAATTTAAGTCAACTCTCCTATACACACACGAACCTAAATTTAACATGATTTATATCTGAACAGCGTAGGTAAACGTTGGTCCCCGCGGAAATTAAAGAATTTTGGCTCAGAAACTGGCAACACTGGTAGGGTTGCTAGGTATAATACAATTTTTGGGAATCTAGAACTTGCGATTGGTAAGGGTTATCGAAAGAATATAAATGAAAGCTCACATTTTTTCTGAAGCTGTAGCTATTTATAGTAAATGTTTGGATGTAATTCAGTGACTAAAATCCTTCGGGATGATGACCTTTTATTCGGATACTTGTCATAATAAAGCTGTTTATTTTTCATAATGACTGTGTTAAGTAAAAAACAACCAGCGCTTGGTTGACAAGCGCACCATCGGCGGCCACTCGGCACATCGGCGCCGCGCTTACAATGTATTTCGGCGTCACCAGACATCCCTAAACGTACTCAAGAAAAATGTAGACGAATGGCAACCCTTACCCACGCGTCTGTAGCTCGAATGTAAATTCGATTTCGTAGTTTCGGCTTGCTACTTACAAAATGCATCTTTTTGAAGTGATGCAGTTTATTCGAAAAGGTAACAGGATTTGTAAATTTTGTTGAGAATACGTCTTTTGCAGTAGGTTAGTGTTGCCATAGAAACCCTTGCCGCATTTAATTTACCGTCTTGTCTGCGTCGGACAAAAAATATGAAACAAATGACGAATAGAAATGTTGAACAACACATTATTTGAAAATGGAACAAAAACTGAATTCAAGCTCTAGAATTTACACCTGTTGTCAAACCTATTCCTACCAACCGGTGGCTGCTTCAAATAGCTTAGATTCCAAATTCGAACTAGCTGTGGTACTATTTCTACGAACGAATGCAAGCCAATCCATCTTCGAGTAATCTCCATAGATTTCTCTCCGATATTTTCTGATCATACTCTCTCAAGGAAACGTATTATTACCTTCTTGTACGCTGTCAGTCGATGTATCTACGTCAAGTGATGTTCATGCAAAGTGACACGCGTCATGTTAAAAATTTATTACTCTCGTGAAGTCTCGTGTGTGTTTCCTTACGTAATAATATGGTAACTGACAAGGAACGATCGCTCTCTTTAAGTTTCAAAAGATAATATTTCAATAATTTTTCAAAGCAGCTGTTTATAGTCTCCACGATTGATAAACTCTGTATATAGTATGTAAAAAAACACTGTCCAATCCGAAAGGAGCATATAGGTACTGCAATAACTTTACCAAAAAAGTAATAAAAAATATTTGTACACATAAAAGTTCTTGCTATTTAAAAATAAAATATACAAAGTACCAAAATTATCCCAAATTCAATAAAAATTAACAAATTTTCAACAGGGTTCATAAGTTATGACTTGTAGATAAGTATTATAAACGACGACCGCCCGCGCCCCATTTATTAAACCGGTAAAATTCCCCATTCAAAAAAAATTGGCGAATATTTTTATCTTTTTTCTTAAAAATGACCACATAAATAAACGATTGCTTTATGTGCTGCGTTCGGGCTTACCATGAACGCGCGAACGTAAATTCGATCGATTTTTTAATTGTTTCGGATAAATAGTATTGATTTAGTTGAAGACTTTATTCACATCTATGGGTGATGCGTATTGTCACTAATACGATACGATACGATAGTTGTATTTTTGAGTTAAAAATTGTTCGAATTTACTCCGCAAGTTCGTGATAGGCCCAGGCGGGTTAGTTCCGCTATCCGGCTTAACTTCTTAACCGTGGCATAGAAAGTACTCCTGTCCAAATAATAAAAAAAAAACAGGGCATGAGCAAAGCAAAGAAGGCGAAGCGAAATGGCGATTTCAAAATATTGATTACCAGCTGCGCCCCGCGGTTTTGCCCGCGTAAGTCACGATTCCATGGGAATATCGTGATAAAAAGTATCCTATGTCCTATTCCAGGTCATAGTCTACCCATTTGCTAAATTTCATCTAAATCCGTTCAGCCGTTTTACCGTGAAAGCGTAACAAACAAATAAACAAAAAAAATACTCATTTTCGCATTTATAATACTAGCTTCCGCCCGCGGCTTCGCCCGCGTGGGATGTCGATAAAAAGTACCCTATGTCCTTCCTCAGGATGCCATCTATCTCCTTGCCAAATTTTATCGAAATTCGTTCAGTGGTTTAGCTGTGAAAAAGTAACATACAAACAGACAGACGACAGAGTTACTTTCGAATTTATAATATTAGTATGGATTAGTTAGAATTTAAGTTCAAGTTTCCCCACGATGTTTTCTTTCACCGATGCCGGTAATGAACAAGATAAATTCAGAAAGTAAGTATATTAGTACCTACTTACCGTACCTATATTACACACATACACGACACACACACACGACACATACACACGACACATAATACACGACACACACACACGACACATACACACGACACATAATACACGACACATACACATATCAATTCGCATTATAGAGAGGTTATATTCTATGTTTTTTTAATACAAGTATATTTTTATTGTTTTGTTTCCTTTTTAATTAACTTTATTTTTCTTTTTGTACTCAACGATAGCTACTTACCCAATATAACTGCGTACCAGTTTGTATAAATTGGAAAATGTATTAATAGAGAGAGCCCTGGCACCCATAACACAAGTTAAATCTTAGCTTGGGTGCCAGTGGAGATAGTCAGTGATTAAAAGCAATGTTGTCATCATTTAACCTATCCTCTGTAAATTGTAAATTTGGAAATAAAGTTATTATTTATTATTTATTTATTATATTGAAAAAGCCACATTAGTACAGTCACGGACTTTAATTGATGAGCCACCTGGCACTGTTCGTATTTTAGCCGTGTAATTCAAATCGGGTGTATTTGGTTCCCGACACACAAAGTCATATGTCTTCGTATTAGAAAAAGAAAATTATATTTCATATCTTTACCGGTTGGCTAACCTGAGAGCCAGAACTACAAACTTGACAGCAGAGTGACTGCCCAAAGTCAACCAATTGCAGGTCTAGCAACAGTAACCTAACAACGACAAACAATCGTTGCTACTGTTACGATAGTAACGTTAGCGTACGGAGAAATATTAATAGTCATTTCGACAAGTTCGAAAGTAACGTCTCTGACGTTGATATTTCAACTGTCGCTGTCTTCAGTTAAGTTTTCAGAAATAACGAGTTAATGAGCTATGATTCAAAGGAGGTCGGTATCAAATAGATTTGACAATCTTAATGCAACATTGTATTTATTTTTAATTTTTTATCATTGAGAACTTACTATTCAACCTCTATGGATAAGAGTATTTCTGATTAACAGTAATTAATTTGTCATCTTGTTTACTAGCGTGCGATTTGAGTTCGTGTTTAATCGTGTAATCTCGTGAATGTATGAAACTGCAAAATTGAAAAGTTTGAAGGTGGCTCATCAATTAAAGTCCGCGACTGTACCTACTTGCCCGAATTTGAACCCATAACCTCGACCTTAATCACAAATACTATTCAAAAATACTCCAAACAGTTTTCCTCCGCTATCTGACCGTATATAGCAACAATACGTAACGTCACAAAGATAACTGAATATATCGCCGCCATATTTTGGCGCGCCAATAAAACTGCTGAGTGAATACGTCATTTGTGATGGCGTAAGCTCAACTTATCGATCGGTGGGATCGTAAATTTTTATTTATTTAGTGTTCATTTTTGATGGATGTTTGTTTGTTGATGTGTTTTGACACAGAATAAATAAGTAGCAGTATTATATCTTGGCAGTGACCTTCAAATAATTACATACGGCTGCTCGGTAAATAAACCTTCCACGTCCGTGCGTAACTGCCGCACAGTCGATAGTGATAAACACTGAGATTTCGATGCGCGTCGCTTCGGCGTTTTTCTATGAAGATAGAATACTGTAAGTACTTATTTATACTGTGGTTTTGATCTATTTTTTTATGAGTCAGTATGTGACAAACAAGTATAAAAAACCACAGACCGAATTGAACCTAAAAAAATAGAGACAAGAGTGTCAAAAAAGTAGATTTCGAATCTCACCCAGTTGTCTAGCCTACTGATAAAGGAATGGTGAATCTCCCAGTGGAAACGGACGCGACTTATGAGTTTTCGGTCGTAGGTTCAAACCAGATATGCGAAATACTTTGTTTAAATTATTTCATCACCACTGCTCTCAAAACGGTGAAGGAAAACATCGTGAGGAAACCGGCATGTCCTAGAACCAAAAAACTCGAAGACGATGTGACATCTACCAACCCGCACTGGGCCCGCGTGGTGGATTACTTGCCCACTCTCTTATATAGAGAGGAGGCCTGTGTGAACATTGGAACATTAAAGGCTGATTATGAGCATTAGTACACAGTGGTAAAAGGGCGCAAATATTTTTGTAACGTCACCAATTAGCTTCTAAGAAATCACTCATTGCCGCTTACACAGATTTTACCAACACAACACTTTACCTCGAAAAAATCCCATAGCTTTCTTTTACGGCACTCACGGGACAAAAAGGCAGATAATTCTTTACGAGGTTTCCCCGAAAGATATACAACCATGTATCTTAGAAGTAAAAGAAAAATCGTATCTTCGGTATTTCCTAACAGATCTTAGATACCACACTTTGTTTATGTACTTTACCTTCAAATTGTTCTGTATCTAACATCGAATCTGTAGGAAAGAAAAACTTTCTATGTCAGCAGAAAATTTTCCAAGATACAGGTTTTGATAGAAAGTATATATAAAGGGCAGGCGGATATACTTTTTGGAAGTCTAAATTGGTCACCGAATTTTGGTCGTCGAATCTGTAAAAACGAAATAGTAGAGCTTTGTAGACGCATTCGAAATGTGGTGCTGGAGGCGGATGCTCCGAATTCCATGGACAGCTAAACGCACAAATGTGTCTATTCTTTCCCAGCTCGATATCAAGACCCGATTGTCCACAGTTTGCCTACAGCGTATTTTGACCTACTTCGACCACATAATGCGAAGGGGAGATAGCAGCCTAGAAAAGCTGGTCATTGTTGGCAATACCGAAGGTAAGAGAGCGCGAGGCCGGTCGCCAACACGATGGTCCGACCAAGTAAAAGAAGCTACGTCTTAAAGCAAATTTCAGCAGGTAGTGATGGCAACTTTGGACCGGAGTCGATGGAGGCAGATTGTCCGTTTAAAGGGGTCCAGTGACCACGATCCTCAGTAATGAGGGACCGATTGAAGAAGAAAAGAGTGATTGTAGGGTTGAAAAATGTATTGTTGTCAACACTTTGAAGCCCCACAAGGTGGACTGATGACCTGGTGAAAGCCGCGGGAATCCGCTGGATGCGAGAAGCACTGAACCGGTCGAAGTGGCGATAATTGGGGACGCCTATCTTCAGCAGTGGACGTCTTTCGGCTGAAATGATGAAAAATTAGTATTAATGGTTATGAGTGACCAACAGAATAATCACAAATTGTCCGCCCGTTCCAAAACTAAAAGTCCTTTACAGCGAAAACCTTTGTTTCGGATAAGATAAACAATAGGTATAACATATTGTTCAGGCTGACTGGCGCCGACAACTACGATTTATATCTGTCGCTCCTAATATTGTAAATGCGAAAGCCTAGCCTAATCAGATCTAGGGAAGATATGAAAATGTATGTAGTTTATGATTTAGATTTGTCTATGTAATGTCACAGTATTATTAAAGTAACAGTATTATATCTCGGCAGTGACCTTGAAATAATGACCTATGGCCGCTCGGTGGATAAACCTTCCGCGTCCGAGCGTAACTGCCGTGCAATCGATACTGTTGCTTACTGATATACACTGAGATTTCGAAGCGCATCTTTACGGCCGTTTTCTGATTTAATACTGTTACTTATATATACTGTGGTAATGTGTTGGTATATCTAATGAGCCCGTCATAACAATAGAACACAGCTTGTCAGTTAAAATTGGTATAATTACGAACACTGTGAGATATGAAAACATACTATACAATTTTTTATATAAAAAATTATAATTACAAATACAAAAAACATAACATTGTATTGACAGAACAAACTATTAATATGCTAACCCATAAAACCCTACAAATAATAAATCAACAACGAAATGGAATTATAATGACTAAACCGACAACCGATGAAGCAATAAAGGCACAAACAAAACTGTCCTTCATTATTCCACGAGTGCCTACTAAATACTTTAAGCTCAAACATGGAGGCTAGATTAATAAAGTGAGTGGTCAATTCCGAGCGTCCTTGTGGTCTGAATATTCTGAAGAGATTTATGTGGCATTTACACGGAGACAGTTAGACGAACAGAATAAATCGAAACGAGATGAACAACAAAGGTTGACTCGTGTAAACAGAGGTAGTTAACAATACGTCATTACTCAGTAGTATCACTGTAACGAGCAGTGGTGGCCCAGTGGTAACGAACCCGACTTACGAGAACTTAATTGGACCAAAAATTCGAAGACATGTGACTTCTACCAACCCGCACTGGGCCGGGTTTTAGATTACCTATAGCCCACTCCCTCTCGAAGAGAGGAGGCCTGTGACTCAGCAGTGGGGGCAGTATAGGCTGATTATTATTATGCTTATGCTATCACTGCAACTATGAAAATCTGCTACGATATCGGGAGCTGTCAAAGTCAAAATGTACAGTACGTGTATACTTATGTGTAATTTAAGAATGAGACAACAGGCACAAGAAAAAAAATTATATTTAAATAAAGATTATAAAATTAGGACATGCGAGGTTTTGTTTATCGCTTAAGTGTTACCACATAAGTGCGATTATCGCATGCCGAGTCTTACCTATAAGATTGGCATGGACATTTTCTCCTCTCAGTAGGCAACAAACTCTCGTTGTGTAAATGAGCCTTCAGCTCAGACAGACTATGCTAGTTCATCCACATTGGAATGCGAATGCTCTTGTGTGTCAAAGAATTTTATACGACCTTAGGCATCGTTTAGTGTCTAGTAAGGCGTATTCATTCTTGAAAGGGATAATTTAAGATAAGTTTGATGGTTTATACCATATGACCATCTTTTTGAGGGCCAATTCTCTTACTTAAAAAACGTTCACAATCAAGTCGCAATCTGTCAAACTTGTCAAAAATGTTGGTAAATTGATGGTTTTTTTGACAGATTTCGAATGAGATGCGAATGTAAACGTTCTTAAAAATAAGGGATTTGCCCCGCTGATATACGCTGTTTAACCATTAGTAAAATGCAAACTATTAATTTGAAACAGCTTTTAGAGGGTCATACTAGCCCTGGATCAAAACAGCTGGAAGTCATGAGAGGAGGCTTTTCGCCAGCAATAGCTATGCAGGCTGAGAATAACCAGTAACCAGCTTATAATAATTGTTGTCTTGTCACCGCCGGGGTGCCACCTGTGTTAGAACCCAACGGCTTGGCACGCGACGGTGGGAAAAGGCCAGACGGAATGACCATAATGCCCTGGAAGTTGGGTAGACCTTTGGTGTGGGACGCAACCTGTGTCGACACCCTCGCGCCATACCATCTTCCTAGCACGGCGGGCTGTGCTGGGGCAGCTGCTTCAGGAGCAGAAAACCTCAAACGGCGCAAATATAACAACCTTATTGGGAGCTATATGTTTGAGCCGTTTGGGGTTGAAACACTAGGGCCGTGGGGTCCGAATGCTCATCGAGTATTTCGGGACATCGCTAAGCGATTGGTCGACTCTTCACGTGACCAGAGGGCTGGCCTATTTTTGGCCAAAGAATCAGCATTGCCATTCAACGTGGCAATGCTGCCAGCCTTTTGGGCACCTTTCCCATTGACAGCGATGTGGACGAATTGAAATGCTCAATGAGCCCCTCCCCTTTATTTTTTCTTTTTAATTTTGTTATATATGTAATTGTTTTTTAGTTAATGTAGTATACTCGATAAAGTAGCTGACTTCAAATTAGATCATGAAACTTTGCATAATAATGATAACTGAACTACCAATAAAGCTTATAATAATTAATATTTACTTCGTCAAACTGTGGCCTCAAGATGTTGATTCGAGCAAATTCATTGATCTAGTGGAGCCAAATTCAATCCATGTTTTCTCGGATTTGGGTCAGGGACTCGGGGGCTAACTACAAACACTCTGTTATGTCTTATTTGCATAGGTTTGGGAACTTATATTGTAGGGACACATACAGCCAGATAAGATCGTGTGAAATGGCAAACAATCGGCCAGTTACATCATTCAATCTGCCTAGCCTTTTCCCAACTATTTTGGGATCGGCTTCCAGTCTAATGAATACCAGTATTTTACATGGAGCTACTGCTGGAGACTAAGAGACTAAATAGCTAAGACTGGCTGTCAGACTTTCGGGCCCGTAACGACTGTCAAAGATCCACGAATGACAGCCGGGACCAACGGCTTAACGTGCTTTCCGAAGTACGGAGGAGTATCGGTATGTAATGATGGTCAGCCATCTATAGACCAACCCTGGCAAGCGTAGCATGGACTGACCCGTGCGGCTCTTATTACTTAGCCACGAGTACGTCATTGAAGGGTTCAAATATAAGTAGCAGTATGGAGATAGGTACAATGAGTTTTCACTTGTTTTTTTCAGCTGAAATATTAAATGTAGGGTAGCGGTACGAGTAATGTATATTTCAGGACTGCAACTTGTCATGATAGGTACACAGTCAAAATCTGTATTTGGACGTGAAATTTTCAAATCGTCATCAAGTCGCCTGTGACAACGGTCGCTGCGTGTGTACCTAGCATCTAGTGTACCTAATTTAAAATGTGCCGATTTTGAACTTAGTTTAAACTAAGAGTAGAGTTATGAGTGATTCTTCAACTGTACTTTTCTGATACTGAAATAGAAACAAAAGAAGCTCGTAATACGAATAAAGCTCGTAGTAAAGAATTGCAACTATGAAAAACTATTACGACAGAGAAGCGACAACAAATTCTTTTGTATTAGCGACTGGAAGTCTTTTAAGAAAAGTCTTATCTTGTATCAATATTTTTGTTTTTTTTTTCTCAACTGCGGACCAATTACGTAACACACTTTCTATCACAATTCAAAAAAAAAATTCAAATCCACTGCTTAATTTGTTTGAAAAATTTGTCTGCTCAACAACGTAAATAACGCAATGTATGTTGTTCAATTGTCAAAAAGAATTGCACTGCCTTTGTAAGTGTTTTACACAAATACCCCGCCGGTCACAATTTCCTTTTGTCTCCTAATAGAATGTCTATTCTCATCAATGATTACATGCTAATAGAGAGAATAGAGATTCTCCTCAATGTAATCATTGAGCAGAATAGAGATTCAAGACTGAATAAGGATTTGATTGAGGTTAGACTTCAGTCTAGTCTTACCTGCCAACACAACAGGAATACGAAATTCTGTTCCCACTTTTTCCGTTCAGAAAATTACCAAGTCAAATGTATGGTTCAACAGGTTTCATCAATTTGTGTAACAAAGGAAGGAGTTTAATAAAGGATTAAATACTTTTTGGGATGTTACAGGCATTTTAGGAGAGTTAAAAACTTTTGGTCAAAATTTTAACAAGTGACTACAGGGTGAATTTTTTTTCATGCGCAGCCTGTTTATCCGTCATTGTACTTATTATTATGAACAATTTTCATTATATAAAAAAAGCTGCTGTTTCCTACAATTTGACCAGTTATGCGAACATTAGGTAATTTAGGGAAAAGCTGTTTATTCTTATAAAACGCAATAACATCATTTACAGCAATATCCACCTACATACTCACCATAAACTAAACCGCACCACAATTTTTTTTAAGCCATATATCTCCTCACATACGCGACCTCTACTTATTCTGCAAACTGTCGGACCAAGGCAGCTTGCCAATTTGGTGAGCGGTTAAAATGTAAAGCATACATGTACAACGCATAGATTAATTTGATACTTCCCTCGGCAAACTTGTTCCTCAAACTATGTAGGTACCTACATGTTTTATCTACAAGATGTGTTAGGAGTGCTCACACGTTAGGGTCAGCTCAGAGGGCCTAGACAAGTGACAATCGCTTCCAAAGCGTTGCGTATTTCTAGAACGACTTTTGACATAAGCTTCTTCTTGAGCATATGTCAGTCCTATACATTTTGGCCTCTTCCATCATCGTTATCGCTGATAGAATTGTCACTTTGTCTAGGGTCTCAGACCGCGACGTGAAGCGACGCGACGCTGCGCGCACTTTAAAAAAATTATCGAACTTATTTTCTTCAAGAAAAGGTATAATTTCATTGCGAGGGTTGACACGTCAAAGTACGCTGAGATGCGCGGGGCTGCGCAGCGCGTGTACCTTATGGTGTAGTACCAAAATAAATTCGATATTGTATCGGATCATAAAAAACTCGCGTTGCGTCTCGCTGTGAATTGACCCTTATGTTCAAAATTCAAAATATTCTATTTCAGAGAAGAGCCGGCAAGAAACTCCACCGTTCTTGCCCATTCTTCTCCACACGAAAACTACCTTTTGGAAAGGGCAACTAGAATCAGTTCTATTTCTTTGTTTTTGATGTTCAAAAGTGCCTTTAATGTGCCTACTTGAAATAAATTATTTGACTTTGACTTTGGTTACTCTTTTATTTCTCTCTTCGGGTCGGACATTCGATTCAGTATTTTTTAAAGAACAAAGCCGCCTCGTTGCCATAACTACACATATTCGGCTTTCATTCGGCTTGCGAGGTCGACAAACTTCGTTCATCATTAGCAGCCACGCTTAATCATTGTCGGGTCGGCTCGACACAATTCGGGCTAAACCGAGCGGCTTTTTACCGAACATACACACATTTTTTGGTTTTGTCGCCCGGCTCTGCCGAATCATGCCGAGCCAAACATAATTATGTCAAGCAATCTGCCTAGCCTTTTCCCAACCATGTTGGGGTCGGCTTCCAGTCTAACCGGATGCAGCTGAATACCAGTATTTTACATGGAGCGACTGCCTATTTGACCTCCACAACCCAGTAACTGGGTAATACGATACCCTTGGTAAGACTGGTTGTCAGACTTTCGGGCTTCTGACGACCCGTAACGACTGTCAAAGATTCACGAATGACAGCCGGGACCAACGGCTTAACGTGCTTTCCGAGGCACGGAGGAGTTTCGGTATGTCAAGATGGTCACCCATCCACCGACCAACCCCGGCAAGCGTAGCTTAACCTGATGGATCGACCCGTTGCGGCTGTTATTACTTAGCCAATTATGCATCCCTTAATATATATCTGCTAATTATGTATCCCTTATATTTTAGTAGCAGTTGAGCTTCTTTTAGATGGAGAAACGTCAGTCTTGCATAAAAACGTCCCTTAATTTTTATTGAACGACTATTTCATGAAATCATGAAACGGGTTTTGTCGACGGAAGAATAGACAAAATGACAGATAAACAATCACTATCTGTTATTTTATCTATTCTTCCGTCGACAAAACCCGTTTCTACGGTGTCATGTTACGCGTGCTGCTTCATAGAGCTTGGATTCACCTTAATGCTTTGAAGAGAGGTAGATAACACAGGTTTCACATATGCAAGTTTACAAGTCCCTTGTTGTTTCAATTTTGTTACGAATTGTACGGGTGGCATGCCTGTCAAAACTTTATTCTGCACACGCACTATTACAGATGACAGGGTTGATAGACGCCGACGGACAGGTCGTTCACCAACTTTGTACTTACACTATCTGCTGCCCGCGGGGAACCTGATTCTTTTTCTAAAATAATAGTAGTTAGTTACTCCTTAGAGCTCGGTGACACGATGCGACGCCATCGCCGTAGGAGCGTGGCAGGAGCGTAGGGGCGGCGCGGTGCCGTGTACACGAGCCCTTATAACGTCAGCTATCTGTCAGTGACAGTCCTGCTGTTTCGGAGATTAGCCGGAACAAACAGACAGACAAAAAATATAAAAAATATTTTTTTGTTATATGTACCGTATAATTTTTTCATAATGCTTTGCAAAAGCTTATTTTGACATTACAAACAGACATTTCAATTTTAATATTTTTAAGTACCTAATAGTTGTTTCCAGGTCAGACCTCAGAGATACTACAAATTCATGAAACATTACACTGACAATGAAAACACTAACAGGCCTGCCTAACAGGAAAATAATAAGCTTTATTATTAAATGAAAACTAGCAAAATTAGTACTTGAATTAAGTTATTATTTCGACTAAAACAACTTCCAATTAAACAACAACAGGTTTCAATTAAAACAACAATTTTCCAGTAAAACGTTTATTCCTTTCCATAATATAAACAACATTGCTGGTTTATTTCTCATTATTAATAATTAGTATTTTATTACATTTTAATGTTACAATAGAGTGGTGTGTTTATTTAGATGTTTTTGAGAGTAATTGAATAAATAAACTTACCAACTATCACTGTTTTGACAGGGTACAGACAGGGGGCCTAGACAAATCCCTTTTCTGTAAGCGTTAACGCCAACGGAAAGATCAAATTGTATGGAGTTGACAGCAGCAGTCACGTGACATCTCTAAAGCTAATGTCAACTCCATACAATTTGATCTTTCCGTTGGCGTTAACGCTTACAGAAAAGGGATTTTGTCTATAGGCGCAGGTCAGACAGTCTATAGATAAATAATCCATAGTGTTTATGTTTTATAGAGTGTTGGTCGATCAAATAAATAAAATAACAAATGTGCGAGTCTTATTGTAGTAAATCTTGTAGAATTTAAGAGTTCCAAGTATTCGTTTGCATAAAAATTTTGAGTGAGAATTTCCATTATTCCATAGTACAATGTCATTATTCAATTTTAATGTGTCTCAGCTTGGAAAAAATAGTCGGGAGGTGTGGGACACACGGTTGCAACAAAGTTCCTTTCACTGTCTAATGAGCCATAGCCATTAATAAATGGTCTCAAGTTTCTAAAAACTTACACTAGATGGCTTTGTATAAAAAAAAAACAAAAACTTTTGACACTGAAAACTTTTTCAGGCATACCGCTTTTTCGTTAGATGACGATTTCAGAAAGTTTACTCCCACCGCAAGACCCGTGTAGGTATCCGCAGACAGGTGCGACGCGGTTCTGGTGGAACAATTTCTATGAAACTTGACCGTTGTTGTCGCGTCGAGCCTGTGATGACATGAGTCCATGAAATAAACCATAAATTCATAACTGACAAACAAAACTATGTTGAAAATCACTCATTACTTACAAATCAGACATAATTGCACTGTATGATGCAACATGCATCATTATTCTGTTCACAAAATTTAATATTGAAATATTCATTCCAATATTTTATTATAAACATGCAATATTTAACGTACTTATGGTCCGGAATATTATACATATAATATCATACAGGATTAATAATGTGTGAAACAAAATTAACGCCGATCCGTACATCAAACTATTAATGAAATCGTTAATAATTTCTGTAGGTATTATAATTTCCCAAAGTTGGGAATTGGTGACCAATATGGTTACCAATAATAAGTTAGCGTTGAGTTTCGTGGCATTGGTGCATAATTGAAGAATTTTGAATGGGATGAACATTTTTTTTTAATTCAGCAAAATGTGCATGATTTTGTTTATTTATTCATTTTAAATGTGTGCCTAAATTAATAATTATTGCGATACGTTGTACGTGTATAATGTTGTCTTGAAAATGTAACACTTATTTGGTACATCAAAGTTAATTAAGATCATATTATTAATAGAACAG
This sequence comes from Lithophane semibrunnea, assembly GCA_947363905.1. NCBI lineage: Eukaryota > Metazoa > Arthropoda > Insecta > Lepidoptera > Noctuidae > Lithophane > Lithophane semibrunnea. The sequence goes on along the minus strand of OX376210.1, from coordinate 4,825,235 downwards.
TGTTTTACACGATAGACAGCGTCTTATATTGAGTGGAACATTATGTATATTGTAATTACAAAAACGAACATAAGGTTAATTAATCATGAATTTTATAATATTTATGTTTAATTTTGAAGCCGTGATAAAATTATTAAATGTGGAGACGACTCTACGGCAGTAATTTAAACTATGTATAATATCTAATGTCGTTCCCAGTGTGCATGTTTAAAAAAAAAACCATCCAAGTTGATGGCAAAACCCATAGTCAGCCCATCACTACAATTTAGATTGTATAAAAAAAAAACTATGTTAAGATTTATTTGACAGTTTCAAAATACCAACTCATTATGCACTAAGTATTGCCAGTATTTACATTAATTGTCGTATTGTCGTCCCCTTAAGGTAAAATGTTGTTTAAACCGTAAAGGAAAATTGAGTTAATAATATCTGGCAAAATCCAGACACAGAAGCTAAAAACAAATGACGTCTATTGGCGTCAAACGCACAATGACATCATTTCAATAAACACCTTTGATGTTAATAAAACTTGTCAAAAACAACTAACACAAACGCACCACTCTATAAAACAATTCAAAATTATAAATTAAAACAATTGAATATTCAATATCAATTTATTTTCAATTAAATCTCAATTGGAACAAAACTAATTTCCGAGTAGAAATAACTGTGTGTTATTTAAATTTAGTGTTATTTGATGACTGTTTGATGACTGTCGCCGTTAAAATTAAGCTATTATTTATTTTATTTAGTTGTGTTAGACTGGCCACATGTGTCAAGATTAATTATTGCGATCAAATATACTAAGTACCATCGTTCATTCCCATTGTTTTCCCAAAATACAAGCTCAAGCTTAGTTTGGGAATCAGTAGCAGTACCCTTGTGCAATACATTAATGCGATGCATAACCCAGATTATTGTCAAGATGAATGTATTAACTTGCGACAATAAAGAATTTTTATTTTTTTTTATTTTTTATTTTATTCTTTATTTAAAATATGAAAATAAATAAATTATAAAAATATTATTGATATTTTTATAACACTCCAACTGTACACACGGCTACACATAAAGCATTTCCAGTTTATGCTGATCTCGCATTGTATAGATTTTCCTTACAATGCGAGGTCAGCTTATGCTGGAAATGTATAGCTTGATGTGTAGCCGTGTGTACACAGCGTGTATCAGAAATGTGTGTGGTCAAGTCTTCACTATTGCATTGGGTTGTACCTGTAATAACAGTTGTAAGTGATTATAAATAAATATATAAAAGTACAATATTTAAAGTTGTTCAGTTAGATGGTTTGTAGTGTACCACACCCTTAAAAATTACCGCACATTTCTGAAACATGCTGTAAAGAATTTTACAATATTTTTGGTGTTTCTATCATTTTAAACCATCAAGCACTTCAAATGAAGCTTCATGATCCATTCACTTTGAACCACTGGCCTTCACATTCCTATACCACATCAAAAGGTTTGCAAATAAACGAGATTCTCCTCTGAAACAACAGACTATCCATACAACAATTTGCATGGTTATAACGCAACAATTTATCTAACATTATGTAGCCAGCTTTAGGTTCATTACATTGTAGTCGAAATTCTTTTGTGTTATTAACATTTCAAAACTGAAGTTGTCATTTTACATGATGTTGTATTTTAATGAAAATGGTAATTGAAAACACAGTGCTTAAACACACAATGCTTGCATTTATAAATAAAATTGTAATGGTGCAATTTGCAATTATGATGGTGTAATAATAAGTGAAAATGAAGTAAAGAATGTGGGTATTTCACGATATTTTAAAAATAATAGCTAGTGACTTTTTGTTTCTAATAATTTCACACAAAACTTGTTTTCTTTTCAAGCGATTTCTGCAAAAAAATGCTCTATGAAACGCTTTAACAATGCAGCGAACACTGCATACCAATAGTTTCACAAAGTACAAACGTAATCGCATTTTGTTGAGCCGCACGAGTTGTCGCGACTTTGAGGATTAAAACTTCCCAACAGAAATCGCTACGTTTACAACCGGTTTTATTTTAAATCGAGACTTTAAATTGTGGTACATCATTTTAAATTTTGGTACATAATTTTAATTTGTGGTACCTATTTTTATTTATTGAATAATGTTTACTATTAATAGATATTATGAGGTCGGTGATAAGCAACAGCCATTACAATATTTTGACGGTTGTAACAAATGTAATATAAAAGAGCCGATAAAATAATAAATAATATAATTTACACCATTATTATTAGGTACATTGATTTTTATATAACGTTATAGTTTGGGAGATAGTGATGTTATATTTTTCAAATACTAACAGTGCAGTTCTTGTTTGAAACTTCATCAGTCGAAGTAACTTAGTAATAGAAAGCATTTTCAATTAGATAGAAACCGCTAATAGTTGATTGATTATTATGAAGTATTGTTATTATAAAACAAGTGTTTTTAAAACATTATTTTTTTAGACGCTGCATTTTTTTTTGCTTTTATTACGGTAAACATTATAATGATTATATCTTTCACCTTGTTTCCGCGTGAACATTTTATGATCAGATTTAAAAAAACAACTAAATCATCGAGTTTGTTCATAAAAATACTGCTGGCCATTTCACTTATAAAAAAATCCAAATAAAACCAAAGCCTGTTCTAAAATAAAACAGCGTCCTCCAAAAATATTGTTCCACAACCAATAAATGGTCAATTATCTATCGAAAATGAAACTCAAACATCCTACAGAATAGAATTTTGAATCAGCGAATTACACAAACACCCCAATTTGTTCGAAAAACTAATTAGAAAAGATAACAGTTCCGAACATCGCTATCTCCCAGAAGTTTGAATGATAACTAACTACAATTCCTTTATCTATTTACAATGTAAATAATCCTTATTTACATAATAATGTTATAGTTACATACAGTTAGGGACGCAAACTGAAAGTAATAAAAACTTGAGTAAAATTTAACTTTACGATAAGCTTTATGAATTAGGGTACAGCCCTGATAATTTAAGTGTAACGGTCGAAACATACTGTACAGTACCTGCACCTATACCACGACGTATTAATGCCACCATTTTTCCAGTGTTAGTGAGAGACGGAGCTATAGAAGGCGCTAGCACCATCCTTTTTTTGCAGTGGAATAATGATGGCATTAATACTTCATAGTCAGCCCCTTGGCCGTAAAAAGAAAGTACAGCCCTGATAATTTAAGTGTTACGGTCGAAGCATACTGTACAGTACGTGGCCGTAAAAAAGATTTATAAAAATATAAAACTAAAAACTTATACCTAGTTAAAATATATAATTCAGTGTTATTATTGCAATTCATAATAAATATTGTATTACACTAGAGATACAGAGCAAAATTTCATAATTTCATATTGAAAAAAAATAATCAAACCAGTAACATATTTGACAGCTATGGGCGACGTTGCCAACTTTCAAAATGGACCCTCTTAAAAACAGATATGAGTGACAGATATTACGTTCTGCAAATCGGAACTTCAAAAACCGTGGCATATTTACGGCCAGTAATCTGCTTTAATTTTGTAGTCCCTAATTAACGAACATCATCTTACAAATTTGTCAACCTAGCTTTGACGTGTTCCGTATTTGATTAAAACTTGCGTATTCCGCAGAACCGGGTTTATTTTTCAACTCAAATGACTACCAAGAGACGAGGGTACGTGTCAATGATATGTCGAATGCTTGCGAAGAATAATAATTAGAAGAGCCTTGAAATGTCAGCCTGTTACGAAAAAGAAAGGCAATAATTTACGTTACTTTTTGACTGGAGTAAGTTTAATTCGAGAAATTTCATGAACGAGAAAGAAAAGTTGGTTATTTCTTAGAAAAAAAAAATAAGCAATTCCTTATAAAAGTTTTTTGGTAGCTGGAATTACGAATTTAACATTAACTCTCTTCTTATAACAAATATTAATGTTTTCTGTGAACGGTAATGGGCGCTTTTAAAAGAAGGCTAGAAAAAGAAAACTATTTTTTTAAACTAAATATTTTCATGTCAGTTCCAAAAAACATCATGTACTTTTTACAGAGCCAAAATTTTAACTAAAATGGAATTTAAATTTTAAAGCTGCGATTGCTATCATTAAAATTTCAAATAATTTCTACAAAATTTAAGCAGACCTTAGGATATCAACCTTTAAGATTTACCCGGACCCACGACCAATGTCCGATAATTCACGAAAACCGAGAAACAATCGTAAAATTTACGAATTTATTTGCTTCCAACTCGATTAAAATTCTATTCAATTCACGGCACGTAATTATCGTTAATGAATAAATTTTCTTCAACGCAAATATAGTCCAACATTACCGACACAATGTTAGAATTCTACTAGCTCTATTTAAATTGTATTATTGGATATTGAATTTTAATTATACCGGGAATATTAGTTCAGTAAATAAGGCTTATTTTTTGAAGCTTGAATAGAATAGTGACTACAATAGCAGATACCAGAATCGTAGTTGATATTGAACTAAACTCAAATATTGAATATAAAATATTTTCAATCAGATTGAAATCAATAGAAGAGAATTAGAATCGATGTAGGGAACTATGTTAGTTCAGAACTTAGTTAATTCAACTATTGGATAAACTTACTGTTAGTACAAGGATTGAACTTCGATAGTGTATAGTATTACTGGTGGAACATAATATAAAAAAAAAATCGAACGGAAATCGATCAGCCTCTCCTAAATATTTTTTTATTTTCTCCCCTAACAAACGTGATTCATGAAAATCAAAACATTTCTTAGAAATGTTTTGTACCTTAAATTTTTCTATTTGATATTAAATTCAATTTTCTGTTATCTTTATGTACGCCATGTTTTTTGTTTCGAAAATATGGACCGCCCTTTGTATTTTTTTTTTCGTTTTATTGTGAACAATCTCAGTTTCCTCTTTATATTCGGTAAATAATATATTCTCTATTAACTGATAGGGATTTGATCCATCTTTGACATCAATAAGTTTTTCCGGACGTGTATCTTTCTTCATAATTTATACATTTTTTACTTGTTTATCATCATGTTTTCGAATTTATTTTGATCATACTTTTTCTTTTGCGATTTAATTTAAAAGCTATGAATTTTTAGTTACTTTTGTATGTTAACGTTGCGTTTTTTCTTCGTTTAAAATCTCAACTGATTGTATTCTTGGAATACATTTGCGTTAAAAAGATATTTAGGTACTCGTCAACAATAACAAAAAGCGTGCTTAAATTCAAAATTCAGTTAAAATTAAGGTTTCGTGTACAACAAAAACATCGACCGACGGTCTCAATTTTTGAACATCGCAATTTATTAAATTAATTCTCAAATGTTTTGCCAAATAATTACCCAACATTTTATCAGTATCAAAAATTAATTTTCGAAATAACATCTGAAGTGTTCCCTTTTTCCTTTTGTAAATGTAAAGTAAATTCGTTCGATAAAGGCGAAAACATATTCAGTTCACATTTCGCGGTTTTGTTACGTCATTGCTCTATTGTTGTCCGTAATAAATTAATTTGAATTTGAATTTTATTGGTAGTTGGCCTATTAATAATCCTGTCAACGGTTTTGGTTGACATTTAAAATTATTTATCTGTTATTATAACTGAATTAAAGCCAGTGGAATTACTCTCAATGGAAGTTAATTTATGTATTTGTGTCACATGATGTTCACACATTGATAAAATCCAATCAAGCTCTGCCATTTCCCAATAGAAAAGTGTTACATTAACTGTATTATGTCATTTATGTAATTTGGCCGTAATGAAGGTTTTCTGAAATGACGCTGACTAGGTGGCAGCACTGAGACGTCAGTTCCGGGCACCTGTCAAAAGTGTCCACACACACATACACAGAGTCACAGATTGACAAACAGACGAACAGACTGTGTAACAGATGTTTGTAACTTTTAAGTGTAAATATTTCTGTGACAATAAAACAATTTTTCTTTCTTTTTTTATGTACTTTTAGTGTTACCTCTCAAAGTTTCTACTCAAAATCTAACATCCAATTTATGAATACATCATAACATATTCTCTATCATGTTCACATCATTTTTCAAACAGCACTGATTGCTTCATTAAACAAACACACATAAAACCGTAACCTTCCAAACGAAAATAAATTACCTACAAAGCCATCAGATTAGGAAGGTGATTAGCTTAATGAGCTGTATCGTGGTAGGGGAAGTGAAATTACACTGTCTATACAGAACACTAGTAGATAATAAACAAATGATATAATATCTACTTCCATCAGGAGAAACAGATCGAATTCGATCAATCTTGTTTGTAAATAAGAATCAAGTCTTTTTCCCAAGTATGTTGGAGTCAGATGCAGCTGAATACTAGTATTTTACATAGAGTGACTGCCTATCTGACCTCCTCAACGCAGTAACTCGGTAATAGGATACCCCTTGGTAAGACTGGTTGTGAGACTTTTGCGCTTCTGACGACCCGTAACGACTGTCAAAGATCCACGAATGACAGCCGGGACCAACGGCTTAACGTGCTTTCCAAAGCTCGGAGGAGTCTCCACTAACCAACCCCGGCAAGCGTAGCTTAACCTAATGGATCGACCTGTGTGGTTGTTATTACTTAGCCACGAGCTCCTCTGTTTGTAAATAAGAATATTATAGAAAAATAAATAAATTCTCGTCTGCCTCGTTGGTCTAGTGGTCGCAAGCTTTACTGGTGAGCATGAGGTCCTGGATTCGATTCCCTTATTCAGTTATTGAGTTTTTCCATCAGGAATTTCTCAGTAGCAGTCTGGATTTGTGCCCGGTTGATGGCAATAGGCTCGCCCCCTATTAAATACATGGGACTTAAACATAACTTACGAAATGGACTCTGTGTGAGACTCACAGAGTCCATTTCGTGAGTAATACTCTTGGACAATGTGGCATTAGAAATATTCCCTGGCTTTGTCTAAGGCTCTTTCTAGTCTAGATATAAGAACCAATAATATAGGTCATGAAATGGATAATAAATGGATACCAGCATGAAGCCAGTAAGGTAATGTATTAAGTTAACAAAACTGACATATTTTACTGATGAAATATTTCTGAGAAATGAATAATAGAGCTAGAAATTCTGCGAAGCATCGATCATAGGTTGTCTAGCCGTAATTTATCATAAATTAATAGTCCAGTCATGTTTCTTTAGGATAACAGTAAAAAATATTGCCATATTTTTTATACGGAAACTCAGAAATTTATTCATACTGTTACAACTGATACAGTTACGAGTCTCGTATTCAAGAAAAAGAAATAAAAAAATTCTGCTTTATTATCATTCGATTACCTTTATTAGAGAATGTTCAGTGATATTACTTTTTTTACCCATAGACCGGACGTTGATCTAAGACTAAATAAAAAATCAAGACAGAACGCTGCTAGCACTCAGTGAAGCATACCAAAACTACACCTCCGCTTTGTGCATACACGCTCATACGCACACATTTACAACCATTTACAATCAAACTACAGCTCCCCCTCACGTCACTGTTGATAGCGCTCTTGGTTTTTGTTATTTGGTCTGAGATTATTAAAACATACTTCATTTTATAATGACTTTTGCACATACTGCAGTCATTTGTCTTTCCATTGGCTTCAATAATAGTACAATAATTCTGAAGGCGACCGCAACAGCAAACCGCAACGGCAAAGCCGCGAAATCTCTATGAATAGGCAACAGGCGGCAATGTCACCATCTATATAGCATTTTTATACATTTACATAGAAACCAGTCATGTCGCAGAGATTTGTCATTGTTCGATTGCGAATTCCTGCGGAATTGTAGCTCAAACAGTTTTAATATTAAAATATTTTTAATTTTTAATCATGTTTCAGTAAATTCCTTTTTGTGAATTATTAATCGTCCGCTTGTATTACGTAATCCATCATTTTTTCGGCAAAATACTTCTCGTTGTGGTCAGCAACTCGTTACATCATGTAGCTTAAATATGTTTCGGCCTTTACATCGACGGGACGTTGAAAATGTTAATACTTAACTTGTAAAATTATAAATATTTCGTTACAGTACAGTCGTCGGCAAACGAAATTATTTAACTTTCTGTTCCATCAGCAAATAATTTTAATATCCTGTGTATGACAGCAAAAAATAACCCTTTTAACCATTTGATTTTTCTCCGAAACAAAAATACTTTCCGAATCCGCGAAATTATTCAAGCCTTCAAATCAACATTGGAACCAAATAAATGTCGTTTTTATTTTGCGTGTTTCTTATTTCACATTAAATTAGAATCTGCAGAAAGTTATTTCAGTTTATAATACCACCTTTTTTAAGGCCACTAAAATAAAAATGATACTAAAAACACAGTCATAAGATCTTGTAAGAAATATGACGATAATAACAACTGACAGTCGACGATGTACCTAATTCATATATTTTTAAACCAAACTTCAACAGTAAACTTTTTTTAGTTTTCTTCGAAAACTTAAAGTGTCAGCCAAAAGAAACCTCACACAACCGACAGTCAACTTAACGTTCTACGGAATAGAGTTTAAAATAACATTTTTATCATTTAGAATTTTAATACTTTAAGAGAACGTACAGTCAGAATTGCCTGCGGATGTACTTTTAATGACTTCCCGTTATTTATTTTTGTATAAAAAGTTGTTTGAACTTTGAGTAAAATGAGAATTAATGGCTACAAATTACAATACTTTGAGAATGTTTCTGAAATTATCGGGAAAATAACGGCAGTTGGGAATGTGATGCTAAAGATCGTTGTGGGGAGTTTCAAAAGTCTACTAACTCATTCACTGAGAAAATCACATACAAAGATGGTGGGGTAAGTTCGGCGCTGGGAAAAGACCGGACGAATCAAATTCTGCCTCATTTTATCGTCCCCCGATGGTTGAGGCAGAATAAAATGGCGCAGAATACAATGTTATCATTATTAAAAATATTTCCAATTTTATCGGGAATTTGATTCGTACGATCTTATCCTAGCGTGAAACTTACGCAACGTACCTTATATGGAACACAGACGATAAAAAAATATATATTATATTTGACAATACACACATCCAACACACTTCTTGGAATAACAAATCCAATTAATAAAACCCATAAAATCACCTTTCAAATGAATTTCATGGAAACCTCTCGTACTCGATACCATTAAATTTAAAATTTTCGGGAAAATCATTGTAAAATATATTGTGTGGGAATTATTCCACACGATCAAGCGAGATTTTGATTGCAAAATATCTATTCATGCTTTATTCATCTATTCATGCTTTAATTCGCATGAAAAACGATTGTTGTCAGTGTGAAAACGATCGTCCATTTTAGATTTCCAAACATGACACCAATGTTTGTTGTGTTTTAAAGTTTAATTTTTAAATATTTCCTGATATTCACGTTTCTAGAGTTTTTAAGAAAATATTTTGAGTAAGGGATCTCGCACACTAGACGGCCACGACCACGACCAGGTAAACTATAGAAACCGATACGAATCGCGCACTTGGTCGCAACGGCCAACCGGCCAACTTGCCGCAGACTGGGCCACGAAACACGGATGGCTGAAGTCGTGGCCGTCTAGTGCGCGAGATCCCTAAGTATCTAACAAGAGCTTGATGTACAGAGCAGTTAATTATCTCATCTAGAAAAAAAATTAACACTGATACCAGCCCATAAATTCGAACTTACCTATGAACATACACATTGAACATCCGATCAACAAATCGCATTTAGATAACCCACACTTTATGGGCAATAAATAAAATTTGACAAGTCATTACTTTGATGAAACTTGTGGGTGTAACGCGTGTGGAAATCTTTAATATGCGATGCATGGATGCGTGCGTGAAAGCGATGGCCCATAAAACGGCTATAAAGATTCGCCTGTTACCGGTTCAGGCCATAAACTGTATGAATCTTGAAACTGCGACGACAGAAGAAGGGCCTTTGAATACTTTTTTACGACTGCGAGTTGTTGTCAATGTCAACGGTCATAATTCTTTTCTTGAAGTGATTTTTCTGCTGGGACCTCTTGACAAACTACTTATAGAAGAAATAAATTCCGAAGATTCATCGCAAATATATATCTTTCAAATTAGACCTGGCGTCGTGAAATCCCTCTGTGGAAATGGAAAAATCTAGAGAAGTGTGTTGGAATCGTATTCGTTTGACCTCAATTCTATCGGTTCGTTACGGTTTTCCTTCTAGGAGACTTGGATGAAAAACAAGTATGTGACCACTCCTTTTTGACTGTCTTAATTTTCAAATTATAAATACGAATAATCAAACACCATAAGAAGACTCAAATGAGGATTAAATGAAGAGGGAAGTCTCAAAATACAACCGCAAAGAAATTCCGACTGAGAAAGATTATTCTAGCGTTTACGAACATAGTAATTGTGATTAAACTTTACACAGTGTTGCGTGTCCATGACACGCTGGCTAAGTGTCAGCTGATGAATGCGACGAATATAGCCAGCAATGAATCGGAACAACTTGCCGCGCCGCCTCGTTGCATCGCTAGCGGGTTCTCGCCTGCAAAAAAAAGAACATTTTAGTTTTTATTTCATCACAATTTGAGAAAAGGCAGAGATCATTAACAGAGAAAAATGTAATTAGCTTTTCGTTACGAATGATTTACTATATTTTATGTTCTAACTGTAAGTCAATGAGAAAAAAACATCATCCGGCTAGGCCTACCCTTTTCCCAACTATGTTGGGTCGGATTCCAATCTAACTGGATGCAGTTGAAAACCAGTATTTTATATAAAGCAACCGCTCTATCGAACCTCCACAACCCAGTTACTGGGTAAAACGCCTTGGTGAGATCGGTTGTCAGACTGTAACTGACTTTGTTTTCTGCGTCATATAATTTGACATTTAAAACTTTTTTTTCATTTTTAATTTAACCGTTTTAGTCGATGATTTATTTCGGGATTCGGGCAGAATGCTTTGGGACAAATGGTTGAACAAAGTCCTCAAAGCGTGACAAAAAGATACAAAAACAAAATGTCCAGTTGTACAAAGCTTTGAACAAACATAACCTGTAGGTGCACAGATAAATGACGGAGAAATTAATACAGAACTGGAAATTTCCACTTGATCAGATTAATAGATAAATATTTCTAACAGATTGGACGTTTCTAACATCAAATGCATGACCAGTGAACCAATAATCCTTTGGAATGAAAAATTTATGAAAGCGACGTGCGAAGAAACTGTACCAACACGACGATCATGAGCACAAATTGCAACTTAGAGAAATATACGACAAATCGTGGCCAGAGAATAGTACAGAAGGCGCACTCCACATTTTAGGTATGAACTACAAGTAAAAAAAAAAATAAAGAAAGAAAAAATATTTATTATGCACTAACAAAAGCACATTATTAAAAAAAAAATTAAACACGCGGCGGGCTCATCTTGTCAGGCCGATTAAGTGAGCGTAACGAAGTCAGAAGAGTTACGCGATAGAAAGAGAGGCAACTTCTGGGTGAAGAATATAACTGTAGCTAATAAGCGGTGTGTGACCTGAATTGCACTTTATTGTGTCGTAGCAAGAGTATTTTTATATAAATGATTTTGCAGAGTTAATGTTCTGTACTATTCTGTGTCGTGGCTAACATTTTTCTTAGGGTGATGTTACACACTCGCAATCGACTTCGCGTCGATACCTTAGTCAACATCGATCGCGTACGTGTAAAGCTTTGAATGGTAAATGATTCCGTCTACAATGTGTTAGTCTGATGATCAATTTGAAAGGATAGACGTCGAACTTATCTCATATCTATTTTGTATTTTACTGTGTGTACATAAATAATAAAATAAATAAAACTTCGGAGTGATGTCATTGAAAATAGCTTAGGACGATCGATCGAATCACGTTCGTCGGTTTTTAATCGACGTTGAGCAATGTTACTAAACGATCGACGGTCGAGTGACGTTTGGCAATTGGACCACAGTATACACTGTCGCGTCGCCGAGGAGTGAAAAGCTCGTACAGAAAAAATAATTGTTTTTTTAATTATTGTATAGAAAACCCCATAATCCATATTTAGAACATTACGTGCACAGCTCTAAGATGGTTTTAATGCCTTCTATTTATGATAATGAGAACTTCGGAGAAGCTCAATTACGGCCATTTTTCAGACAGTTTTCATCATCCCTTGTAAATAACGTATAATGCAATCATGAAGTTTTCATAGGATACAATAGTTATTATTTTATTATATTTAGCATAAAATATGGAACATAACAGGTTTTTTATAGAGTTAGTTTCAAATATTATTTCACTACCTTATTTTGTAAAAAAAACATGATATAAAAACTCAAACTTAAACTCAAAACATTTTTTCTAATAAACCAATTACAGACACTTTTGAATTGTCAAATCGGTCAGTCAGAAAGATGAAGCTAGTTGCCCATTCCAAAGCGTAGTAGGTTACTATAGAGAAGGACGGGCAAGAAACTCCACGGACACTCTTTTAAATCAGAATATTGTTACAATAACACAAAAAATGGTGTAGTATTAGCATGACGATCGACGTGGTTCGAACGTTGAACAATCTCAGCGATCGATGTCAACCGAGAGAGTGTAATAGCACCTTTATAGAAACAGATGACGTAGTAAAACTCGTAGCTAACATTTTCTTTAGACACGTCCAGTCTCCCGGAAACTAGAAGTAGCTGGTTTTATCCGGTCTCAGATTCGATATACGATGATATTTGTGGTTAATATGGTCGTAACTTTATTAGTTAATGTGTTACCTGTCCTATCAGCTTTTGTATGAAGTATTCTGATTAGAAAAGTGTTAAACACCTTGTAAACATGGGTTGGATTAAAGAGCGGAAATATTACGCTTGTAACTTAACTCTTATACAAGGTGTTAGGTTACACAAGGGATATACTTTAAGGGAGTGTAGTGGGTAGTGAGACAACCAGTCTTACCCAGGAGTATCGTGTTACCTAGTAACTGTTATGGAGGTCAGATAGGCAGTCGCTCTATGTAAAATACTGGTATTCAGCTGCATCTGGTTAGACTGGAAGCCGACCTCAACATTGTTGGGAAAAGGATAGGCAGATGATGAGTGGGTACTCATGAAAATGAAAAAATCTTTTACTGTGGGGAACAACTCTGAAAAATGAACAACGAAATCAGCTGTTCCCTACATTTTAACAGCGTAGGTATTGCAGTTTCTTTAAAACAGTAGATTTTTATTTCTTAAATACATACTAGCTGCTGTCCGCGGCTTCGCCTGCGTGAACCCAAATCTTTTTCTAAAATAAAAGTACTTAGCCTAAACTCCTTATAATATCAGCTATCTGTCAAAGAAAGTCCCGTCAAAATCGGTCCAGCTGTTTCAGAGATTAACCGGAACAAACAGACAGACAGACAAAAATTTATAAAAATGCTGTAAAAGCTGACAATTTGACTTTGCAAACAAACGCTACAATTTTATTTACTTGTAAGTAAATGTGCCTACAGAAAATTTTATGGTTGCTCCCATACTTAAACTTTTCATTTTCATAAGAACTAAGTAGAATCCTTTAAAGTACGTTACGTGTGTATTTATATTTAACCTAACACCCTGTATAAGTTGTTTTTTATTAGAAAGAAATTTTCTTTCAAATAAAAAACAACTTATATAGGGCACACACATTTTATTTCGTATTTCTAAGCTCATTACGGTGTTTTTCTTCTTAATAAACATTATATCTTATTTTCTTCTAAGCTTTTGTGTCATTATATTATATTAATATCTGATCACACAGTACATACAGCACAGTAGATACAGGATTTCTGATATCAAGTTATCTTTTCTGTTAACAATTTCCTCTAACCAAGAATTATTTGTGGTGGCAAATAGCAAAATCAAAAAATCAAAATCAAAATATTTTATTTCACATAAGCCTACATGGGCACTTATGAAACGTCAGAAGCTAGGTTCACGGTTCCAATTGGTCGTTTCCTATGGAGAAGAGCCGGCAAGAAACTCCATGGTTACTCTTTTAAAAGATAATTGGCTTTTACAATATTTATCGTACGTTATAACGCTAACCTACGTTATAACGTTATAAAGCTCGAACTCCTTCCCATTACAAGCATTATTTAGCTTAGTTGGATGAGTTAACAAGAATACTAGCAATAGTTTCGTAACTTCACTTACATGATTCCAATTAGACGTTGAAAATGCCTGCAAAGTTACCCGTGTACAGACATATTGATGTCTGTACACGGGTCTAATACGAACGCACAACTAAACGAAACGTAATTTTAAAATTGAAAACCTCGTTTCGCACATAATTTATTTTATTTTTTTAGTTTATATATATCATTTATTTATATTTTACTATGTATTAATAAGATCGCCCGTTGTGACACTTTTGTAATTAAGTTTACTTTAAGTTTATTACCAAGTAAACACACGCGATGGTCGGCACAGGCGAAGTTAGAAATCCTAGATCTAGGTTACGACATAAACTCTAAGCTGCAGAAACCAACTTTTAGATAATAAATAAGTAAAAATGGGAGACCGTGGAACGGGATCTTAGAAAGGGAGTTGAAGGAATTCCGGGGACTCATTTTTAAAAAGGGAGTTCACGGAATTCCGGGAACTCATTTTTAAAAAGGGAGTTGACGGAATTCCGGGAACTCATTTTTTCTTACATTTCTTACTACAGCTAAAAAACTCAAAATTACTCTCAATGAGTAACGTGTTCATAAATATTTACCATCAATATCTAAATAATATAACACATTTCACACAATGCTAACTTCAAATGGAACATTATTTCGTCAATCCCTGTCACTTCGAAGACGCATTACGAATATAAAAGCGTCGATCCATCTTCCACAAAGTCTTTCGAATGAAGAAAATTCAGTTAAAATCGTTTCAGTAACTCGATAGATTAGATTCGAAATTCACTCGGTTCATTTGTTCGTTCGATTTGTGAATGTTAAAAAATTAAATTGGGTTCATTTAATTTTGAACGCAATTGTACATTGTGTTTTGAGTCGGGTTCATTGAATTGAATTCGAATGAGGGAAAAAGGGTAATTTTATGGAGGTCATTTTCGTTTTATATGGCAAAGGAATTTGAGAAGCTTTGTGGGTTGTTGCTGTTGTTGAGCTTTTATCGAATACATGAGTGACATTTGCTTATTATGAAGCACCAAAATTTAAATGACTGCTTCGTTGGCCTAGTGTTAGCACAGTGCACGGAGAAGCTTCGGCGGCCGCTGTGAAAGGTGGCATTGTCAACATTTTCCATGCAACAACATTGTCAACATTCATTGTCACTAGGAAATAAATGACGTACCTTTGGAAACTGATATTACAAACCATAACTTTAACCACAATAAAAAAAATTAATTAAAAAAAAAAAAAACAAACAGGGGGGGGTAAACAAATAGACAACACTAACATAGCATATAAGCACAATCTGTTACTAACCAAGAACAACATATGGACTAAGTCAGGTCTGAAATAAAGTTCTTTTTTTTTTAAAAACCTTGCTTAAATTTAAGTGACGTACAAACGTCAAAAATTTATCGTCATAAAATGGTTTAACACTCGCTAATCATTACTTAGCGCGACGTTTATAAATACACCCCCATAAGTAAAGAGAAATTAAATTAAAAATAATAACGATACAAATAAAAGAAAATAGAAGGAAATAAAGAGTGGGAGAAAGAAAATAATAAAGATAGCAAACAAAAATGTCAATAAAAACTTTTTACAAAAAAAAACTTTTTAGTTAAAAAGTGAAAAGTAACTTTAATTTCGAAAGTCGATGTTTTTGCTTTTCAATTTTCGTTTTTTGCCACCGACTTCCGAAATTAAAGTTATTTTTCACTTTTTTTGTGTTTTTTTTTTTTGGAAGTTTGTTGTTTTTTTTTTGTAAAAAGTTACGATTACCCGCTATGTAAATAACAGACGGAGTCACGTAAACATCGTCTAGATAGATTATGTGGGAAAAATACGTAATAATGAAGCTAACCCAAAAATTACGCAAGCAAAATTTTATATGGGACCACCTTTGAAGCATGACCTACCGAACAAAAAATAATCATCAAAATCGATTCATTCATTCATAAACACAAAAAATATATATATACAGACGAATTGAGAACCTCCTCCTTTTTGAAGAAGTCGGTTAAAAAGCAAGAAATCAGAGTTAAATATAACCTACCTCTTAGCACGTGGACAGACACAGCAGAGGCAGCAACGTCTGCTAATGAACACGTGTAGTTCCCAGAGTCGTTTCTGTTGGCGTTCGCTATGTACAGACGTGACAGTGCACCGTTGGATGTAGCTTCTGTCTTCACGCTGGGGACAAACAGAAATGGAATTAGTGATGTTTCATAATCAGCCTATAATGCTCCCACTGCTGGGGCACAGACCTATTTGTGAGAGGGAGTGGGCCGTCATCACCACGCGGGCCCAGTGCAGAATTGATGGATGTCACGTATTCGAATTTTTGATTCTGGAACGTGATGGTTTTATCACGATGTTTTACTTCACCGTTTTGAGAACAGTGGTGATGAGGTAATTTACACAAAGTAAAGTGCCTGGCTGGGTTTGGACCAACGACCAACAACTGTAAGTCACAGCCGTTTCCACTGGGCCACCACTGCTAGTCAATCAATCAATCTGCCTAGCCTTTTTCCCAACTATGTTGGGGTCAGCTTCCAGTCACACCAGGTGCAGCTGAATACCAGTATTTTACATGGAGCGACCACCACAATGCGATGCGATGCACGAGACGAAGGTGCACTACTGCTAGTGATGTTTGAAAAACATTATAGGTGCAATGGAGAGGCTGTCGTGTAAATTGTTGAAATGTGCTTAAAAAACTTAAAAAAAAAACAATTCATATTTACTAAGAAGAGTTAAGAAGACTAGTCAAACTGAGATGTATCCCGCACAGGATGCGGGACTCGAGTGCATGCGTCGATTGCTCTCATGATTAGGAAGTCACTCGAGTATTAGCGCCAGTTTGAACGAGGGTTTCCACTTTTAGCACTGATTTGAACGGCACTTCTCCCAACCGCACTTGAGCACGTCTACTAATAGCACTGAAACAAAATTTTGATAAGTGCGGTTCGGTGGAACAGTTTATTAATATTATTTTCAGTCTCCGAACAGCACCTGCGTACAGTTTGTAGTGATGGGACGTATGTATTCTTTGTCCGGGACATTATCAACATATCGATACGGCAACTGCATGTCGACCCACGCACAGTAAGGCCACTTGTACACGCTAAGAAAAGTCGCCGCCGTCGTTTCTACACACGAACTTTTGAACACTGCTTTTCGGCGCTGACCAAGAAAAAAATCTTATCCACGCTAGACGCGATACTCGATATTACTGCGGTACGGAAGGGGTGTCCGTGACTAGATCCGACACAATCCTTGTCATGTACATGATGAATTGGTCCTAACTGCAGCAGACAAGGTGAAATTTCTTAGCGTGTACAAGCGGCATAAAAGGCTCCGTTATCGTACGTAATGGTGAATAGGGAAGACATCTGTCAAAATGGCGCAGTCGTATCTAGTTTCTACAATAAGCTAATAGTATAGGAATTATTTTTTGCGAAAATTACTCGTTGTTGTGTTCCTTAATACTTTGAAATTGGAGTCCACCTTTTACGAGATACCATAAGAATAGTAGATTGTAGCTTAGAGCTATTCGTAAAGTTTTTGAAATGAAGTTTATCAATGGGCTTGCGGTAGACTGGCAGAAATCGTCACGCGAAAAAGCATTCATACTTGTGACTGTCTTTTTCTAATTCAAAGAGGACGAAAAAGAGAGAGAGGGAAAAAGAAAGTGTGAATTTGGTCAAAATGAAAATCTACGATAGCAGCTGCGAAAATTTTCATATTTTTCGTCATGGGTGTCGTTTTCACACTTTTCGAGGGCGCTAAAGTCAATCATGAGGTCAAAATGTAAATCCATGATGACGTCTGCGAAAATGTAGAATTTATTTTAAATCATATGTGAGAAGGAACTTCGTTCCTGACGGGGGTCATTGTTTGTGTCCTACTGCTGGGCAAAAGGGCTGCCTCTCAGAGTTCGAGGGTTACGTTAGAAAGAAAAAAAAATGATATGATTACCGATTTTCCCCATTAAAAAGGAGAATATTCATTTGTAAAGAAACCACTCTAGTAGAAACTATTCAATGACATTCTAATATGTAACGTGTAACAAAAGGGTTACCTCACTTAGTTTTTTTATTTTCTGATCTCGTGTACTGAATTGACTGGCGTTACATCGAGGTATTGAGATGTTTGTATGATGCTGATGATTGATGTGATATCCCCATAACTTTTCACCAACGATAATTATATAATATTTCGGTCCGTGACTAAGATATAAAATAGGTAGCATAAAATGGAGTCCGCAGCCGGTTGCAGCAGCAAAAGTGACATCAGTTACGGATCAAGTAGAAAAGGGACCGTAACTCTTAATTACATATAACAAAAAGGAGTATAGAAAATTTAGGGTATACAGAAGCGGTCTCTCTTTTTGGCGGTGCTTGTCTCAACCGTGTACAGGGTACTTGACAATGGATACCAAAAAGAGATAGTAAAAATAACAAAGCACACGTGCCCAACAAAAAATATTAAACAAGATCTTAAAGAAGTCTTAGACAACCTTAAACATCAAGTAACTACTACTGACGAGTCCAATACCAAAGATTTATAAAAACGTTTTTAATTATTTAAGAGATCAGGGTCTCCACATGGCTGTCGATTTTATTCGAAAACTCATTACAATTATTACGACGCAACACGCCAAAGATACGCGTGAAAAACATAACCATGTCTTTGCTGTAAAATTTTAATAAGTCTAAAAAGTAATTCGTATTTGGAGCACTTATGGATACGGATTTTAGAACCCCCGACAAAAACAAAGCATCTTAAAAGTAAAAAAAAAAATAAGTATGTATTGGCCCTAAAAGTTGTAGGTAATATTATCTACTCCTTGCTTCAGGTGAACAAGGTGGAATTATCCGGTACAAGACTTAACTAAACTTCTGCTGATTTGTATTATTTGGATAACTCAGTATCAGAATTGTAATATCGGAACTTACGTTCCGAGATTCCGATATTGCGATATTCCGAGATTCCGAGATTCATGCCCTAATTTGTATCGATATGTCTTGTTTGATAATGCCTTGGACAAAAAAGTATGTCCCATCACTAAAAAAATATTTTACGTAGGTGCCGTTCGGAGACTGAAAATAATATTAATAAACTGTTCCACCGAACAGCACTTATCAAAATTTTGTTTCAGTGCTATTAGTAGACGTGCTCAAGTGCGGTTGGGAGAAGTGCTGTTCAAATCAGTGCTAAAAGTGGAATACCTCGTTTGAACTTCTCCATACAAGTTAATTGACACAAGGATTTACATTAAATTGACCAGCACCCTTAACGCATAACACACTTTTAATCATAATCTGAATGATATTGCTTATTCATTGCTCCATATGTTCGAAAAATTTGTCTGCTCAGCAACGCCACGAATGTTGTTGAACTGTCAAAATGAGAGCCATTGCTACTGCAACGTATGTTACGCAATTACCTCGCAGACCTTAAATTAAATCGTATAGCCGTATTAGCATAACCTAATATGGGTAAAATTATAATTTATAATTTTAGATACCTCAGTTCAATCTTTCTGAAGAACATTACACAGATTGGACAGAGCGATCTGGAATTGGAAAGACCTCTTTCAAATCAAAAATGTCTTGAAAGGCGATGACGAATGTCACAAAGTACCACAAAAGTCGTGGATAACCTTAGAAAAAATAAAATATTCAAGTGTTTCTGCTCGTGTTGAGGAGCTCGTGGCTAAGTAATAACAGCCGCACGGGCCGATCCATCAGGTTAAGCTACGCTTGCCGGGGTTGGGCCGTGGATGGGTGACCATCTTTACATACCGAGACTCCTCCGTATCACGGAAAGCATGTTAAGCCGTTGGTCCCGGCTGTCATTCGTGGATCTTTGACAGTCGTTACGGGTCGTCAGAAGCCCGAAAATCTGACAACCAGTCTTACCAAGGGGTATCGTATTACCCAGTTACTGGGTTGTGGAGGTCAGATAGGCAGTCGCTCGATATATTATAGTTTGCGTATCATAGCAACAACATATCGCATGCCATCGGCAAATCCGTTCAATAAGTTTCGTGGCGTGTGTGCGTTGCGGCCCGTGCGAACCAGTGGACATTCACCTTTAGTTGATCTTTTGAGACACTTTTACATAAATAAAATAAATATTTGTTGATGCTAAACCCGAAAAGGGGTCATTGTACTCATCATTTTGAACAACTTTTTCTATGGGACCAAACTTGAAATCGCGAAAAAAAAAATCTGCTGTTCCAAACATTTTGTCGATTTAAGTGAACACAATTGTATGGAACAGCTGAATTTTTTCAAAATGATGAGTACAATGACCCCTCGGGATTAGCTTAAACAAAAAATAATTTTGTATAATATTTTTGGTCAATATTTTAAAACTAGATGGCCCGAGCATTTCCTAGACTACCTGACTGATCCCTGAGAAGAAATGCCGAAACAAACTGTTATCCTGTAGTTCTCTTTACATCAGCCGTAAGTACCTAAGAGGACCTCTTAAAAATATCATAAAGCCATAAATAATCCTCAAATATCACAAATATAGGGATAATCAGAATAATAGAAGTAAGGCATTAAATAATAAAACATTGTGTTTCCTTTCCAAAGCCGGTAATAGGTAATTTTATGGTTCCCATAAAAGAAGTATAATATTTGCCTCAGCAACATAGTTGGGAAAAGGCTAGGCAGATTGAAGTGTTTTCGCCGAAAATACTTCAAAAATTCACCTGACAACTCGAAACACCTAACACAAACTAAAAGTTTCTACAGTCGTACACAATTGGAGTTGTACAATCTCTTTGAAACAATTAGGAACAGACACAATCGATATTTGATTAAACGAGAACCTGGTCCAGTCTGCTCAGATGGATGCTACTGTCTATCCACCTGATTGGAAAGAGGAATCCTGACCTACTTTAGAATCGAATACGGTTTTTTTTCGACGATTCCCTTCACGGACTCGTTTTAAAATCAGAAGTTTGGAAATGTACTTTTATTTGTGAACATTTGATATTGCAATATTATGATGAATTTCTGTGAACATAATGATTAATAAATTTCTGTGAACATTTATAATATGATGAATACATAAAATGAATAAAAAAAAAACATAAAATGAATTTCGTTAATTCATATTTATTGCTATACAGAATGACTTTTTTTCTGATGAAATTGAAGAACCTGTTGGTATTAATATTAATTAATAAATTGCTGTTACTCGCGACTTTGTCATCGTGTAATTAATACATTTTTTATATAAATATTCAGGATAAAACGTAATATTAATGTCCTTCACCAGGTCCCAGGCATCTTTCAAGTTTAGCCGAGAAAACTAACAGACGGACAGTCTGTCTGTCTGAGTAACTTTCACATTTATACTATTAAATACCATGGCTATGGATAAAAGATTGATATGAAAATCTTTTTTAGTCGTTTTTTAGTAAGATCAACAACCAGAATGTAGTAGAGTAGTATTTGTGGTAACCTCACTAAATGTATTGAGGTTGTGTGGTGTAATTTTATTGGTTTATCATTTGACTCATACACTCAAGTTGCTCGAAAAATCTAGTTCATCATTTCCTAGTTACAGAGGCTCCAATCAAAAAAGTCACCCTTCAATCAACAATTCGATATTTCATTTTGAATAGTGATAGAATATTCATATTCCTCTAAAAATAGTTTTAGGCAGAATTGACAAAATAGCTAGCAATCAACCTGGCTGGTTTTATCGATAAATATATTTTCGGTCTGTGCCCGACGGCCAACAGATGGACTAGTCACCTGTTTGTAATGGATGGATTTATAACTGTTGGGTAATAAATATAAATGAGTGAGGAGATAGTGGTCGGGAGTTTTACTTCAATTTATTTATTTAAAGTAAGGGCCAGTTTAAAAAAAAGTTGCTGTATGTCATCATCATCATCTGCCTAGCCTTTTCCCAATTAAGTTGGGGTCGGCTTCCATTCTAACGGGATGCAGCTGAATAGCAGTATTTTAAATGGAGCGACTGCGCATCTGACCTCTACAACCCAGTAACTAGGTAATACGGCGATACCCCTTGGTAAGACTAGTTGTCAGACTTTACGGCTTTTGACGACCCGTAACGACTGTCAAAGATCCACGATCCACGATCCACGATCCACGATAGTTAGTCACTAACCATTCAAAAAGAAGAAGAAGAATGGTAGAAAAGCAGGAAGATGATGATCTTTGTGAATACTATAAACTACCTAAAAACACCAGAATAACCAAAGTACCAATAAATAACGAACTACAAGACCTATCGTCGAATATCACATACGGAAATACCCTCGAACAAACTTCACTACAATAAGTTCAAGTATTTCACTTTAACTTAACTAACTTAGCTTTTGTTACTACACTAATCGCCTTGCTTGACTTAACATTTTAATTAAGTCCGATAAGGGATAAGCAGAAAGGGTGCTCGGGCGGATAAATCTTTTGTTTTCATTATTTTATATGTTGTTTTGGGATGTTAGGTGCGTGGCTTACATTAAGGCTTGTTTTCCGGTAAAAGGGATTAAGGAATTACTATTGAGAGTGCGAGGATTAATAATGTTGATTTAATACAGTGTTAAATATGGCTCTTTCGAAGAAGGTGAGTCGGAGTACTTCATGGCTGGAAGTTTTATACTGCCAAATTGGGGAGTTTGTTGCGCCACTTCTTCTCAGCTAAAGCACTAGGAAGTGGTGAAGGGTGGGCGTTTTTGGGGAACTGTCTTATGTAATTTTGACGTTCGAAAAGTGCTGATCCTGTCATCTTTACCAGGTAATATTTATAGCCATTGTAACGAAATCGCTCAGCGAGTTATGGAACGAGCTATACTTGGAGTATCTCCGAGGCATAGAATCCGAAATGAGGTAATCCGGCAGAGAACCAAAGTTGTCGACATAGCTCACAGAATAAGCAAGCTGAAGTGGCAATGGGCCGGCCATATTAGCCGTCGAACCGATGACCGTTCGGGTAGACGTGTTCTTGAGTGAAGATCACGAATCGGCAAACGTAAGGTAGGACGCCTTCAGGCTAGGTGGAGCGACGATCTTCGCAGGGTGGCTGGTAGCAGCTGGATGAGAGTTGCCGAGAATCGAGCTGAATGGCGTGCTATTGGAGAGGCCTATGTCCAGTAGTTGCTATAGGCTGATGATGATGATGATGATGATGATTGTAACAAAACGATATACAAAGAAAAAAAGGATAGGTCAAGAGAAAAAGTCTTACAAAAATCAAACATACAAACATCTAAACATTTTTTCTTTCTTCTATCTATCAAGTTACAACAACAAACCTAAGGCAAAACAATTTTTCGTTATTTCGACCACGACAAACATCTGAATAAACCAAGTAACATATAATACCTTCCAAAGGCGAGGACACACAACCAGAGAACAATGAAAATAGTTGGGGAAACTGTTGGTACCGTTCGTTAGAACTAACCCTTGGGCCACACAAAACATATTTAAGTCGTTAGCAACCCTTTTGGTGGCTTTACACATATATCTATCAGCCTAGCCTTTTCCCAACTATGTTGGGACGGCTTCCAGTCTAAACGGATGCAGCTGATTACTCGTATTTTACATGGAGTGACTGCCTATCTGATCTCAACAACCCAGTTACTGGGTAACACGATACCCATTGGTAAGACTGGCTGTCAGACTTTCGGGCTTCTGATGACCCGTAACGACTGTCAAACCCACGAATGGCAGCAACGGCTTAACGTGCTTTCCGAGGCACGGAGGAGTCTCGGTATGTAAAGATGGTCACCCATCCACGGACCAACCCCGGAAAGCGTAGCTTAACCTGATGGATCGACCCGTGCGGCTATTATTACAAGCCAAGAGCTCCTCTTTAGTGGCTTTACACATAATCCCTTCTAGTGTGCTACGCGTGTGTGTGTGGTACCGCTAAATTAATTATGTATGTGTGTAGAGCTTGAAATTATAATTAATTAAGTTTTAAACAGGATATAAACAAACATGTCCTGAGGGAAGGAAGGGATAACGTCATTAGGATAGGAAGTTAGGTCAATATCTTCCTAAATGTTAATTAATTACCAATGATTTAAATCGTTAGATTTGCCCTCACCGCAGGTACCTATTTAGTCGCAAAATGTGTCTATACGGAGAAAAGTAAGCTCACACAGTATTGGCGTTTTCATGACAATCAAGTCGAGTCTCTGCAGCGATATTGTGTGTGTCAGAGGTGACTGAGGCTATTCGTGTGGTTAGTGATTAGTGTCAGAGCCTGTGTCTGTGTGCCTCTGACTTGGCTTCACATGCCGTTGAGAAATATCTATCAGGCATGTGTGAGAGAGTGTATAAGGTGACAGAATCGCAACCATCTTTTGACGCGGTAGGACGAATCTACGATTTAAATCTTTGAGAGACAAACATGCCGGCGACCGGCGACCCACCTGAAGGTAAATGGTCACTGTTGTGAATGAATTGCACAAACATTGAACAAGGAGTTCCCATCCCAGAGACAAATATGCATTTACTCCGGCCCACCCATATGTTATCTTCGAAATCGGAATTCATCAACCCTGCTTCAAAAATATAGTAAGTGCTCGGCGGGCGACACAACACCGCGCCGTTCCGCTTGATTAATTAATGTATTATAAAGCACGTGCACTTTTGCAAGCAGCCGGCGATCAAGCGGAACGGCGTGGCGTCCAAGCGGTGGCGGCGCGGCGGCGGCACGGTGGCCGAGTGGTGGCGGCGCGGCGGCGGCGCGGTGGCCGAGCGGTGGCGGCGCGGCGGCGGCGCGGTGGCCGAGTGGTGGCGGCACGGCGCGGTGCGGTGGCCGAGCGGTGGCTGCGCGGCGCGGTGCGGTGGTGGCGCGGTCGCCGTGCCGTGTGGCAGAGCACTAAGGCGGCACTGTCCATTGCAACTCTTTTAAAAATACATTTAATTAAGTTGATAAAAGACAAAATTCATTACATTTGTGCAAAAAGGAAGCTTGTGATGTAATGAAGACATTAGACGACATGAAAAATCATTTTATTTATATATTCCGAGAGACAAACGAAACATCTATATTGAGGAAAATGAATAAATCGAAATATAAGAGGCTTGTAAAGAACAAAAGATTCCAGAAAGTTGATTGCGAATCAAAAGAAAACATAGAAAATATTATAATCTTTGATAACTCTGCGGAATCAATGAAAGAGGATATTTTTTTTTTTTTATCTTAACAGTCGACGAAGATTCTTAGAAATGGGAATATACGACATTTTTAATTAAAAAAAAAGTTGATAAATAAATACGAAATGGTCGTCAGATGTTTATGAATTTAATATCGCGGTGCGTTCGCAACCGACACTCGTGTCAATCAATCTGCTTAGCCTTTTCCCAACTATGTTGGGGTCGACTTCCAATCTAACCGGATGCAGCTGAATACCAGTTTTACACGGATCGACTGCCTATCTGACCTCCACAACCCAGTAACTGGGTAATACGATACACCTTGGTAAAACCGACACTCGTGTATGAGACAGATACTAGATTGATAGTCCAATCAGAGAAAATAGTTGATAAGCAAATTCCTACCCTACTACGTCAATAATATAGCCATTTCATACAACTTTCAAGAATGACAGTATAATTTTAGTGCACGGACAATTTAATTTGGTAGTCATTGGTGCCGATTCTGTTGTCACAAATTCTCTAAACTAAACTAAAAATCACTAAAATTTAGTTTATTCCTGTCAAACGACGATTTCCCATTCTGAAAATAGACTAAAGTGACACAACTTTACTATAATTAAGTTTGACAGCATTAAGATGTCACTGAGTTTTAATTTAGTGAAAATGCTATTCTGAATTTGACGTTTTAACCAAAAATTTTGTTCTACCTATATCTAAAATCTTGTAACTAACTCTGACTATTTTTAATCACTATTAAAAATCTGTGGAATAAATTTAGATGTCATGAACTAAAAATTCAAACCAATACCTCGAATTCAGTTGCAAAACGGTACCTACTGTATCTTCTTTTTATTTTTTTTGCTTATATCTCGAAAACCATTTTCATCCAGAACCATTTAACATCCAGAAGTCCAAACTCAAGGTCTGCCAACGAGCAATGGAGCGCAGTATACTGGGCGTTAAATTAACGGATCGTGTTCGTAACACAATACTGCGCTCCAAAATAGCTGACGTGGCTCAAAAGGCTGCCCAACTTAAATGGGACTGGGCAGGACATGTCTGCCGCATGCCGGACAAACTGTGGGCCCAAATAGCGCAGAACTGGTGCCCTGACACAGTGAGACGGGGTCGCGGCAGACCACGTAGGAGATGGCGGGACGAGCTGGATAGGTTCCATCAAAACTGGAAAGAGGACGCGCGGGCTCGCAAAAGATGGAAGGAGTGGAGGGAGGCCTTTGCCCAGGAGTGGGAGAGCGTAGGAAAGGAAAAAAAAAAAAAAAAAAAAAAGAAAATACCATTTCATCAAATATGGGAAGACGAATTAAAAACTACTGCGGGAGGGACATAGAGGAGGAAAACTCACCATCGTGAGCTATGGAAAGCCTGCTTCTACGTCGACAAAACCCGTTTCTACGGTGGTCATGCTACGCATAGCATGACCACAGTTTTCCTCCTCTTTGTCCCTCCCGCAGTAGTTTTCAATTCGTCTTCCCATATTTTATGAAATGGTAACTTCTGTTAGTATTCATTAAATAGCGTAGCCCTCCAGACCTCAATTTTACACCAAACTGTTCAAAAACATTTTACAATCACAAATTCATAGGACACTTAGATCAGCAAGTTTCAAACTTTCCTAATAAGCGAAATCAAATTTAATTTCCTGGAAATCTTTGTAACAATCAAAATCTCGTGTAAATTCTGTATTTAAGAGTTTACCTAACTGATAATGGCCCACCCGACTAATTAAATCAATGTAAGTAAATTATCACGTGAACTCAAAAAATGCGAAACTGAGTTTGTTTCTGTTTGTTTGTTAAACATTCACATTAAAACGGCTGAACGGATTAGAAAATTAAAAAAAAGTGAAAGTGAGTTTGTGTGTTTGTCTGTTTGTTTGTCTGTTTGTTTATTATGCTTTCACGCTAAAACGGCTGATCGAATTTAAATTAAATTTGGCACAAGGGTAGACCATGACCTGGAGAAGGACATAGGCTACTTTTTATCCTGGTTCGCAGACGAAGTCGCGGGAAACAGTATAATTATAATAAAATCGTTATAAAAATTTATTGGCACTGCCCCCTGCAGGCGTAGCATGGCGCTTTCTATCTCTACGAAGAATAGACATAGCTTTTTCTATACAAAGTGACAGTTCGTTTCTTAATTTTTGACATCCATCGTAGAAATGTTTCTACAATCTGTCATTTTGTCTTTCATTTCTAACGATCTTTGTCTACGTCTTTTTGTAGGTAGACTATTTCGGAAGAAAGTTTTCTATCCTTACTGTCAAAATCACACTGACAACCGATAAATCCTATGACAAAACCGACAAAACAAAGAATTCTGAGTCGAATTATGTAAAAGAGTGAATTTCGTAAAAGTGCAGTTGACTCTTTCTACTTTGCTTCAATCGTACTGTCTACAGGAAACGTAATTTTTGTCTACTCTTCCGTCGACAAAACGGTGCTCATGCTACCCCTGCTGCTTATCCAATTAACAAGAAAACAGACCGACTAATTCCAACTAAATCAATGTGCTTATAATTAGAAACACGCCGTCGACTTTATAAATTCATGTTATTTGACTTTCTTAGCTTAAGTTCTACCTATCCGCCTAATTAAATATTACCCTACTAAATCAGGGAGGTAGCGCGGTACAAAACAAATACACCAATTTTACACCCCATAAATTTTAGGAGGCTGAAATACGATGCCATTGATCTACATGAAATATATTTTATTTGTAGAACATTTTAGTTGTAGAGTTCCTTGGTTATATGCGTAGAAGAAAATCAAAGAAACGATGCATGGATCGTGAAAGAGAATAAAATGAGAATGACTGCTAACAGAGTTGCATGGAAGAAGATGTTATGCTGCACCAAACAAATTGGGATAAAGCCACGAGAATGATAATGACATCTATACAAAATACAATAGACGTAGATATATTTAGTAACCTATTCCGCTAAACTATTCTTCAATTTATAATAATAATAATAATAATTTATTTATTTCGGACAGTATCCATAAAGTGTTAGTAACAATTTTCTTAAGATCTATGTTAGTAGGTACATCATTTATTCATGGAAAAAAAGAAAAACCATCATTTTATCTTCCCCGTAACTATTCCCACCCAGTGTGCCTGTATGGGACAGTCGGGTCGAGATGCGATCATTTTCAAAATGCTGTTGGTGCTACCCCGCAGTCTTTGAAATAACGACGCCACTTTCTTACGCGCTATGGCGTGGAAGCCATCAACGCGCGCATTTGCGAACATTTGCGAATAACACTACAATACCGCGGCAGCCCCAACAGCATTCTGAAAGCATTATTATACTGTATACGCAGGACGTTGTAGGCTCGTTGCGTATACCGAACCCACAGGCCGCTCGAGTAGAAAGATTGGCAATATGCCCTAAAAAGTGTTATTTTTACTTCTTTAGTACATCAAGCGAACCTACGGGCCAGCATATTGCTCCTTACCGCCAACGCCCTGCGTTCTCTTTCTATATCAAGGTCATCTTTTAAGTCCTCTGTGACCAGATGACCCAGATATTTAAACTTCTGCACAATCTTCAAGGGCGTTCCACCGACCATGATCGGAGGCACTGTACTAGGTCTCTGTTTTCCTGCCCTAAAAATCAGTACCTCACTTTTCTGTGAGTTGTACCTGTGACCATGCTCGGAAGCGTAGCGCTCACAAATTTTAACTAATGTCCTCAGGGCATTAACCGAGGGGTTAATGTAGGGTTTTTTATAGTTATAAAAAAACCCTGTAAGAAATCTACACGTGTTTTACGTCTCAACGAGGCATCCTCAGGATAACGATTGGCCAGTCGCGAACCCGAAGACGTTTCCACAAAGTGAAATTAAATTAAATCAAATGATTTATTTGCACATGTTAAAAAAGTGTTTCAGGTATAAAAGGTAAAACACATGACCTCGGACTTGTGCAAGGCCACCTCGAGTACATATGGGAAGGTCCTCGCGCACATATGGGAGTGGCGCGAGGAGATGAAGCGCCGGGGCGTAACTCCGCTGCCGCGAGAAATCGCGGCTCAGCGGACAGAGCTCCGGCAGGATCTCATGGCGGCATGGAGAGTGCGATTGTCGCAACCCAGTGCTGGGCACGCCACAATTGCGGCGATAAGTCCCCTCTTTGAGGAGTGGCTAGAGAGGCGCCACGGCGTCCTCACCTTCCGCCTGACGCAGGTCCTCACCGGACACGGTTGCTTCGGGAGGTTCCTGTTTCGTATAAGGCGGGAGGAAACGCCCGGGTGTCACCACTGTGTGGATCGCCCGGAGGACACGGTGGAGCATACGGTGGAGGTCTGCCCCGCTTGGGCGGAGCCCCGCCGTGTCCTCTTGGAGGCGATTGGCGGCGGTGACCTCTCGCGTCCGGCTCTGGTCCGACCATGGTACGGAGCGAGAGGGCATGGGAAGCAGTCACCTCCTTCTGCGAAGCAGTAATGCTCGCGAAGGAGGAGGCGGAACGCGTGAGGGAGAGGCAAAGTTTGCGCCCTCACACCCCTAACCGCCGCCGCCGCTGGAGACGCCCTGGGCGTCGGGAATCCCAGGCAGATTCCCGGCCACGATAGGCGCGGGCTTGCGGACGGCGAGCAATGGGTAGCTCGCCGTCCGATCAGGACCAGGCCCGGGTCGATGGCGCGTCGTGTTCCACGCGCGCCTCAAAGAGATGTCAGCACAATTGGCGGGGTCCGCTAGGACCGATGCCTGCCAGGGTTGCGGGTTAGTCCGAAAGGGATACCGGGACCTTGGCAACAGGCAAATGAAGGAACACGGGTGGGTTTTAGTCAGTAAAAGTCTGACACGCCCTTCCGCTCCACCCAGAGCGGGAGAAGTCATTGGATGATTTCAAACCCTAAAAAAAAAAAAAAAAAGGTATTAAAGGTACATTATATTATAAACGCTCATAAGGTGTGCAAATTAATATACTTATTAGGTACCTACTAATCGCAAAATTAAATAGACAGAATAAATTTTAAATTGAGTTACATTAAAAAAAGAAATTCCAAATTAAAAATAATACACAAGTAAAATCAAAATTACATTAATCATTATATTTGTGGTGATATTTCAGAAAAAAATCGTGCAAACTTAATTTAAATTGGTCCATTTTGTGTAAGTTTTCACGCAATTAATTAGAGATCTCAATCTGCCTAGCCTTTTCCCAACTATGTTGGGGTCGGCTTCCAGTCTAACCGGATGCAGCTGAATACCAGTATTTTACATGGAGCGACTGCCTATCTGACCTCCACAACCCACTAACTGGGTAATACGATACCCCTTGGTTAGACTGGTTGTCAGACTTTCGTGCTTCTGACGACTCGTAACGACTGTCAAAGATCCACAAATGACAGCCGGGACCAACGGCTTAACGTGCTTTCCGAGGCACGGAGGAGTCTCGATATGTGAAAATGGTCACCCATCCACGGACCAACCCCGGCAAGCGTAGCTTAACCTGATGGATCGACCCGAGCGGCTGTTATTACTTAGCCACGAGCTCCTCCTTAACCTGATGGATCGACCCGAGCGGCTGTTATTACTTAGCCACGAGCTCCTCAATTAATTAGAGATCTATACAACATATATCTATAAAAAAATAGAAACCATGTCGAAACTATTCATTACATAGCTTATCAATAAAATATTAACAAATTCAAAATTTCACATTGAATATTTAAAAAAAAAGTAAGATCATGATTTCTTTAAAAAATCTAAGTTTTATGATACACATAACACTGCACAGCATACCTAATTATTATAAACTGCGCCCCGCGGTTTCACCCGCATAAGTCTCGATCATGTGGGAATATCGGGATGAAACGTATCCAATGTCTTAACCCAGGTCATGGTCTACTCATGTGCAAAATTGTATTAAAATCCATTTAGCCGTTTTAACGTGAAAGCGTAGAAATATACAAAAAATCCAATAGAATAAAGTCGCTTTTCGTGCCGGTTTTATAATAATGTATAACGAATACAAAGATTTTGAATTCTATGCCTAAGTAATTATTTATACTTACGTGTTGCCAGAAACATCAGTCAGCTAGACATTTCTTCTACAAAACCACTTAAAATTAAACTATTTCCAAACCGTAAAGCTTCTCAAATATTCATCAGCGTTGATTGAGAATCAGCCTTTTGAGTACGGAAACATTCCATAACGCGAAATAATTAATTTTAGTGAAATTCCTCAGAGCATAGCTTTGGAAGATTATTGTATTTAGGCAAGTTTAGGTACTTTAGCGAAGATTATTCGCTGCTTTTCGGGAAGGAATGTTTGAAGTGTAAACCGTAGGAATACAGGGCAGTAATATGGGTTGAATTTGTATAAACTTTTAGAGGATTAATTGAAAGGCATAATCATAATCAACCTATAATGTTCCCATTGTTGAGACACTGTCACAGGCCTCCTCTCTTCGAGAGGGAGCGGGCCGTAATCTACAAAGCGGGCCCAGTGCGTATTGGTAGATGTCACATGTCTTCGAATTTTTGGTTCACCGTTTTGAGAGTAGTGGTGATAAAATTATTTACACAAAGTTAAGATTTTTGAAGTGAAAACTTCTTTAGGCGCGTTGAGCACTTTTTGGGTGAACAAGTCAAGTCATGGGACTCGCGTCATTGTCACCGTCACGCTTGAAGAAATGTTTTTAGCGCCATCTACCGTCTGCCGTTTGAATTACATTGACGTTACGCATTGTTGCTTAGTTTTCACTTGTATCGGAGTCCCCAAAGACTGCCCCGCGTGTTTTTTTTTTTAATTAGAAGATACTAAAGCTCACCTCACACCACCTCTCTTAGTGTCATAATTCAGCAACCTAGCCCCGTGCTTCCAGTTGACTTGTCTCGTAGGCTGTGGCACTTCACTGACCACACACCGGAGCTCTATGATAGAGCCTTCTTTGTAGAACTTGTCCTGTAGAGGTCTGCCGCGTTCGTCCACTATCTCTACCTTTGGCACTGTGAAAGAAATTGGTATAGTTAGTATGGGGAAGTTGGGATGTTCGTGTGTAGTCTGTAAAGTGACGATCGGTATAATGTTTGATGTTGTTCGGTTCCTATATTTAGTAACGAATCGTTTGGAACTAGAACTAGAAGTTTTTGTTTGTATTTTAGAAACCCAAGTTATTTTTAAACTAAAATAATAACTTTTAAGTTCTGATAGGATTTCAAAGAATATGATATTGAAAAAATATGCCCCAATAAAGGCTCGTCCCTGAAAACTAAGCTATCTGGTCGAATGACTCATTATTATTTCCAACAACTATCTATAATTTCTTTATTCTATACTTAACTTATTTAAATTGCAAACATTTTTATTACCTAGATAAAAAATTCTATTTACATTGACTATTTCCATAATAAACAAAAGCTAATAAAAGTACAAAATATTGTTAAATATAATTTTATTAATCCACGCTACAAAATTATTTAAATAGAATGAAAAAGTTATGTTTATAATTTTATTATTTATCCTAATTTAATATTTATAAGGTTCAAAATGAACAACATTTTATTTCGATTTGTATTTTTCACTGTATTTGGACTTATTTTTTTTTTTACTTGAGCCCTACTCTGGTGTCGCTTGTGCAATTATATTTCAATGTTTTTTTGAGGAACAATCTTAAAAACCACATCAAATACATTAGTAGTTTCAGAGCCATCCATTGCTTTATAAGTTCGAAAAAAAATCTGCATTACAACGTAACTCACGAACTTATGAAGCAATGGATTAGACATTTGTTCCGAACCAATTCCAATTCTGACCGACAATCCTGCATTACGTAATTAAGCTGATCCCTATTCATATTAGGTAATTGTTTGTACAATTTAATCCCTATTTAGATAACATTTATCTGGTCTAAGGCAGGTAATACACGCAACCTAATTAGTAACAATATAACTTATCCCTTATATTACGGGTCTAGCTACAATATTCACCACACGTAGGTCCCAAGTAAACTAATAAAAGCCATCTGCGACTTAATAGACATTTAGTTCGGGAAAGAAAACATGTCTGCCAACTTATTTATGTAGGCTCTGTAATACGCTCTATTTAAGATTTATTTCAAGTTTCAAGGTTATTTACATACTAGCTTTTGCTTTTCTTTTTGTTATGTCGGAAAATATCCCACGGGAACGTACTACTGGGATTAAAAGTACCAAGTGTTAATCCAGGTTATAAACTATCTGTGTGTCAAAGGAGGATGCTACAAAAACACCCAGAGTTGATTAAAATAATTCATGCACGGTGATGGGAGCCAATTATAGTATGCCACATAGATAAATATGCTATTTGTTTTCACTAAAACTATCCCCAAGAAGTAGATCTCGGGGTTTCCTCCTTTCATACAAATCCATTCAGCCGTTTTGCGCCAATCCGGAACATAGACAAATGAAAAAAAAAACTAAAATCGATATTTTCGGGTCGTCAATTTAGCCTACCTACTTTTTTTTTAAATATTCAGTGTACAGTTTTGACTTTGTTACTATTTTATATTACTGTACCTATATTAGATATTATTTGTAGTCTATGAACGGAAAATAATGATCCGTTTTTTATTTGCTTTAGTGTCATTTAAAGATTAAAGACGTTGGCCCTATTTATTAAACATACAGACAATGCCATACAACACAAAATGATGACATAATTGTCCCAACCGGTGTGTTGTTTAATAAAGCAGAAAATGAAAGAAACTTGTAAAGTTTTCAGATTGTCGGACTATCGCCTGTAGGTTTTCTTAAAAAGGCATCAAACAGACAGGTTAGTTTATAGAGCTATTCTGTCAGTACTTTATCAGTGAAGCTGGCTTCCACCTCGGACCTGATCATCACTTACCATCAGTTGAAATGCAGGCGAAGAGGTATCAAGTTGTGTTTTAAAATAAAACTTATTTCATTTTCCACAAATACCTACCTTAATTCTGCCTAAATAAAATTAATGGATACATTCTAAATTGAATTCTATTACTAAGTAACCTTTCGCTTCCATTTACTTAAAATGGTTTCCGCTTTTTCAATTACAGCGCTTTTACTTAACAATTCCGGGGTTCTATTTTCTGTGTTTATCTATGATTAATTCATATTGGATTAATACATACCTACTCCTTAATTTGAGTTTGATTGCCACTTTTGGTAGATAAAACGACATGTTTACCACCCTTTTTGAAGGGTTATTTTACTCTTAGACATGGCAGACACTAAGCAACAAGAGACTGCAACTAGACGCAATGACAGGCTGCGGTCGAAAACTTTCATAAATTTTTGTTCAAATCTCCGCTATACTTGGCGCCGAGTTGCAGAGTCACACCGACAGGCTATGGGAGTCGCATACTCTTGCTTCTTATCGCAGTGACTAGACCAATATATAAAAGTACTCTGTGGACTAGACGTACGGTGCCTGCGCACAGCTGACAACAGTCGCATACAAAAGATCTGCGTCAGTCTTTCTGTGAGAGCTGAGGAAGGTGCACGTGTATTTGTATTGCGATTCTCAACATGGATACGTTCGATGTCGTTGTTTTCAGATCAGACGTCAAAGCGCATCGAATACTCAGAGAAAATGATCGCTTTCTGCACGACGTCTGTCGTAACGACTAGCTGCAGACGCAAACGACAGTTCTGTGTCTAGTCGCAGTTACAAGACGCAGATGCACACGACAATTCTGCACAGTTTGTGCTGGCACTTAGTCGTATACCAATAAATTAACTATTGGTATTGGAATACTAAGGTAATTGAAGTAACGCTGTCGATTGAACGACAATTCATTTCAATTCTTGGAAGGCTTAATCAATTATTGAAACGGCAAGTTACGATAACGGTAACGATTATTCTTCTGTTGAAGGTAGTTTTATAAAACAACACTCATATTTTAAACTTTTAAAGCAATATTTAGGTACCTATCTAATAAAAAATACCAAATCATTTTAATTTTTTCCCTTGAATTTTTGTTTCGTTTTAAAGATTCCCTTTCAAAAACATTTGAGAATTCTGGCTGCTTTGTCTCACGCGGCATATTGCCAACAGACATTTTACAACCTCCTAAGCGCATTCATTTAGAAGATAGCTTTCTTTAGAAGATGGCTTAGACGGATTATGATCTGAGCATGCCAAAAAATATCATCTAGATAGATTCGGATGCTACCGTAAACCTTGAAAAACTTATATTGATCGAGTTTTAATTAAAACAATTAATTAAAACAATTTATTTTAATTTCTTCCCCTATATTTTACATGAAAGTATTGATAATACTGAAAGATTAGAGCGCAAAAATAAAGGAAACAGTTTTCGATACGAACAACTTAAATCTGATGAAAACCAGCTCGCAAGTCAAGTGAGAGTTTTATGAAAAGGTTCTTTTTGGTAGAAATCTTTTGCTATTAAAGATAATAACCAGAACCATAATCGAAACCAGAATCCAACTTTTTAGTTGGATTCTTCATCAAAACGTTTAATGTATAATTTCGAATTAACTTTCAATCCATTCATCTTGTGTAAACTATGTGGGTATTTATATCGCAACCGTAAAGAGTTTCCCTTTCCAACAAGATTTCTTTCAGAAAAAAACATCTAATTATTTATATCTGGCACAGCTTGACTGAAAATTTATCCAAAATCTACACGACTCAGGCACGACCCGTTTAGATTTAAGAATTATTTTCACAAAAAATACAAAATAAAACATTTCAAACCCTCATTCACATAAATATAGCTTCATTTGTAAACAGTTACCCATATTAGTATTTTAAAAGTGTCCAATACAAATAAATAATACAGTTTCTGTTTAAACTTACCAAAAAATAGCGAAAAGTAGCTGTGAAGTATATTTTGCAAACAAAAACGGTGGTCGGAAACAGGACGGGAATGCTGTTAAAGTGTTATTAATATTTAGTGGCCATTCATGTGGTACTTTTGAGGTTAAAACGAATGTTTTTATCAGTACGTTTTACTGAAAATGGCTTTGTAATTTTGGCTACACGAGTGGATGACAATCATGTTCTAATTGTAGCATTAAAATACAATACAAATGGCTATAATTTGACTTGTGCATCGGAGATACTTTGTTTTCCCCACTACGAATATACGTGTTATGTTGGCTGGTTATTTTTATTTTATTTACCATTGCACGATCTAATGTTGTATTAACTCGTTTCAAATATTTATCCTCATAAATCCGGCTGTTTTTAGATTTTTTCATACGAGTTACTTCACATTTGCACCTGTCATTCTCCGGAATACTGCAATCACTCAAACTGTATATATTACATACAATATCACCGTAGTTCTGTCAATCACAACTCATTCACTGTTCTGTACCCGAAGTTGAATTCTAGCATGACGCATTGCTAAATAATTGCTAAGATGCAGATGTGGACACGTGTCCATGTGGTCATTCCTAAACATGAGCCTTCAAATCACAACTATTCTCAATAACGGTGTTAATAATCATTATTTCAGGTTATGCTACGACAACCCTTATTCGAATTTGTTATATGAGTGCTACTGAACTAACTATGTTTGTACCTAAATGGAGCATCCTAAGCCCACACTTATTATTGTTATTATCTTCAGTACATCATGTACCGTAGGCTGATCGCTTCTTGACATGTCTCAAAATAGGCCTACTCTCTCAGAGATGTTTATTAACTACCTATTGGGACCCAACTAAAGTGTCTAAGCTCCGACCTAGACTAAATTATTAATACCAAATCCTAAAAATTCAGTCCCAAAGCCATTAAATATGTGATTCACGTTTGTGGCCTGTATGTAGGGCGTATGAATTGTAATCAGCTTTTATAGATACTCCACGTCGGGAATATAAAATATCCCGA
Organism: Lithophane semibrunnea; assembly: GCA_947363905.1. Classification (NCBI taxonomy): domain Eukaryota; kingdom Metazoa; phylum Arthropoda; class Insecta; order Lepidoptera; family Noctuidae; genus Lithophane; species Lithophane semibrunnea. The sequence continues at coordinate 4,788,059 of OX376210.1, read as the reverse complement.
TACATTTTGCTTAAGGTTTTATTAAACAGATTTATTCTGGGTTTTTGGGGTTGAAAAGAAAATTTTCGCACGCGTTTTCGGTTTGTTGATATATAAATTCGGGCTGAGATTTCGGTGACAAGGTTTGGTAGCATATAAGGTTGTTTGAATTTTTTTATGAAAAATGTCTGCAGCATTTTAAAATATTTATAGAGGATACAATTTGTAAGGTCAATTTAGTAAATTGAAATGTTATTAAAAAATAGAAGACAAAGAATGAATAAAACCGAGATTAAAATGTTCATTTTGTTAAGAGTGAGTGAAACTTGAAACATCATCACAATCTAGCGACAGATCACAGAAGTCATACCTCGCATTTAATAACAAACAAAAGAAAGATAAAACTCCTCCACCCATTCGGTACTGCAAATAAGTTAAAACCGAGACAAGTTGAGAAAAATAGACAATTGCAGAACTTTTACAGTAAAAGCAGCTACAATGTATTTTTCTTCATTCCCCGAATAACATTGTCAACTCACTTTAGCAAGTTGAAACTGGAAGCAAAAATAGAAATATTTTTGACAATCCAATTTTTGTTCTACCCCGATGTCTAGGAATTTCATAATCTTCTGCATTCCAAAACGACAATTCCTGATTTGGATATTGCAACAATAAACAGAGAATTTGGCAACCGATTCCAAATTGTAACAGCAAATTGCAGTGACCTGATTCCGCTGTTCTTAGTTAATGTCATAGCTGTTTTCTTTTTTACGTGTAGCTAATGTCCATAAACATGGAAGCAGATTTCCATAAATTATTTGAAAGTTAATTGCATGCACAAGAATGGTTTGGTTGGAATAAATCGTTCTCTTCCGTAGTACGATGCGTACTATTTTACATGCACCTATAGGTTCAAGTGGCAGCATGAAAATAATTGTTTAGTAGGTACATATTCATCAGCAATCATGATATCATTGCGGTGCTGATTAGCTGGGCTTGTTTTCTTCTCTACCTATCGTTATTTCTCTTGACAAAGTTTATTCTGTTTATATATAGTATGTATGTAAGTATTTAAGTGTTATTACTATTTATTCTTTTTCTAGTTATCTATCCTGTATGTTGCACCTGCCATGTTTGTCTCTGAATCACCTTAAGGTTGACTGGTAGAAAATGCCTCAGGCATTAAGTCCGCCTTTGTACAGTATTATTTTTACTAAATAAATATTGGAATTTTTCTCTTCTGTAGTGTCACAAAACTCAATAAACCGTATCCCGTATCATCTATTTATAACTTCTTCCAGTTATTGGAAAATACTGCACTTCGTGTGTCTAAATAATATTGGAACGTCTTTAATATAGTACAGCGATTCGATTCCTTGAAATTCATTGGCAGCTTCCACTTTTAAATTCTCTTCGTTGAATATTAATTTTCGGTGGAATATGATTCAAAATAAAGAGCTTAATGCGTTAAGTTTTGGAGGGCCTCCCCTTACACCCTGTATAATCTGAAAACCAGACATTAGTTGACATGACATTTCATAATGTCATTGATGTCACATTCAAGATAATTTTATTGACGGCTTAACCCACGTTTTCATTCCCGAGTAAAGTAATTCCGACACAAAAAAACGCATGTCAAAGGGACACATACGAGTATCAGCAGATATTTTAATCAATATTTCACGCGTAATGATAATGACAAGGAGAATAGGGTATTTGACTACTGTCCAAAATATACATAAATAAATACTTTTATTTTTTATGTACAAGGAATAAATAAAGAAAGAGCTCATTGGGCATCAAAAAATTTGTCCGCATCGCTGTCAGTGGAAAAGTGCCCAAAATGCTGGCAGCTTTGCCAAGTTGGATGGCAATGTTGATTCTTTGACCTAAAAATTGGCCAGGCTCTGGTGACGTGAAGAGTGCTTTTACTTTTTATTAAACATGTTACAATACAAAACATACGATTTGTGAAAAAATAAATGTAGGTAGAAATATGAAAAAGTGACACGCTTTACCCATCATACTTGTCACGCAAAACGGTATCCAATAAAATTGTACGTACTGAGTAGCACAAAGTCAATATCATGGCGCTGCTATCTTGTGACGTCATATTGATATATTACTTTCTATGATCATTGAGTTTAAATCGCTTACAACATTTTTTTACTACCTATTGACTCGTGGCGGTATCTACATCGCCACATGCGAACTACGCATCAAAGACCTGACGTCACAAAAAAATCCTGACGTCACATAAATCCTGAATCGCGCAATTAGAGTTTACCGCGCGATGGACTTAAATACAAGGATCTAACATCAATCGTTGGGCTGTTGCCTGCCAGTACAACACCCGTCTGGTCGGAGGATCCTCCTTTTTTATGGTGGATGAGTGAACTTTATACCCTGTTCTTCATACCCCTAAAGACTTATTTTTTTCTAGGTTTCGAGAAATCTAATAAAAAACCCCGTCAAATGAGATTCTTAAATCATAGCACAGTACCTAACAACATTTATTGAATTTTACTCTAAGCTAAATATCATAGTAAGAGTCACGAATATTAGATTATTTGAGTCAGAGAGTCGTGAAACTTGCGATCATTAGTTGAAACTTTGAATTTCATCAGTGCTTCATTACGCGTCTTCTATATCTTATGTATGATGAGCATCTTACTATTAATGTTGTCTATACTTTAATGTATTATAATGAGTGTATTTGTTTACAGAATTATCTATGAAGTATAATTGCAATGACAGCGAGGCTGTTTATGGTATTCCAAAGTTACAGCAGAATATAATTTTCACTAATACTTGCCAATTGCCAAATTAAACTGCCTCTAAGAATCCAGAGATGCTTCATTTTTTATGCCTTTCATTCGGTATCTTTTACTCGAAGAGAAACGTCAGAACACAAAATAAATCAATTCAAAAAGTGAAAAATGAATTCATTAGTGAACCGATCCAACGAAGATTTCATCCCAATATTTGATTAATATAATGACTTGTAGATCATAAAACTTAGTCACAATAAAACGACTGATTAAAACAGACATAGATTGAATTCGTTCATTGAGAAAATTTTAACACTAATAGAAAGACGCCTAGCTTCAAATTCTAATAAACCTTTTATTTTAATCACTAGCTTAAACCATAGTATAAATATGTAACAGTATTATAACTCCATAGAAAGCGGCCGAAACGACACGCTTCGAATTCTCAGTGACAGTACGCAACAGTATCGAGTGCGCGGCAGTTACGCTCGGACGCGGAAGGTCTATCTACCGAGCGGCGGTAGGTACTTATTTCAAAATCACTGCCTGAGATATAATACTGTTAATTTATTATACTGTGCTTTAACCGAGTTGAAAGCTTGACCTACCTTCTTGAACTAAGCTACAGACTAAAGCCTAGTCACCTACTAATCCGCACACTGTTACACCATTTTCCCCACTTTCTTTCTCAAACGACAATTGCTAACGAGTCACCTCGGACATAGAATAAGAATGGATAGAAGTGAAACTCCTGGTCCTAACACATTCTGCCTACAGCAGTAAAAGAAAATCACCACTTAAACCGGTTCGTGCCATCGTGGTGAAAGGAGGAGAACACCGAGTCTGCGTTACCGAGTGCTAAGTGCGTATAGGATGCGCCAGACGTTTGGGGGATTGGGTACCATTTTTTTCACTCGAGGTTGCAAAGCTTTGCAACGACAAGAGTTGAGGCCATCGACACAAAGCAGAAGAAAATCACTTAAAAACTTTCGTGAACCGTTGGCGGGGCCTTCTGTCATCGTGTTTCTTTAACATTTTGTCAATCCCTACCCTTACCATAGGCGAAATTGGATAGTTTAACCATTTTGGAACGCAAGAAACGTTTAACGCAACCACGATTGTATAGTAACTTCCCCCCACTGTCATTCGTAGATCTTTGGCAATTGTAACAGGTAGTCAGAAGCTCCAAAGTCTGACAACCAGTCTTACCAAGGGGTAACCAGTCGAACCTAGGTGAGTAGATAGTCACTGCATGTAAAATACCTACTAGTATTCAGCTACATCCGGTTAGACTGGAAGCCAACAATTGTATCGTCACTTCTCTGAAATCCATCATCCACCCAATTGACAATAATTTTGTGTTAATATAATGTTATTACATCTTGTATTTCAGACTATTCCAGTGCATGTTACTCGTTTCAGCTTGGACAAGCATGGTCCTCACAGGGTAGTGTTAGGGGTTAGGTAATAATTCAGTGACATCGGTGCACGCACAAAAGAAAGTACGTGAGGTGCGCTTCTGTAAGAATTTCTTAATCTTTGTCGTGGGTCGTTCGGTCGAGCAAATGGGATCACAGGGTGAGCATTAGTTGCAATGAGGATCGATATGAAGTTCACAGAAGCGTAGGTTGAATGTGGCTGGAAAAAATTCTTTAAAATTAAATACAACATGTAAAAAAAACTCTGTCCCATCCGTGAGGGTGTTATTAAGTATCGTACTGAGAGACAATTTTTGTGATAATTTTGAGAAAAAATAAATAAAAAAAATCACCACATTTTTTTCAATGGAGAATTTTACCAGGTTTTCATTACATGGGGCGCGGGTGGCCGTCCTTTAGCGGGTGTCTACAATAATCATAACTTAGGACCCCTGTTAATTTGATAATTTTTAATGGATTTGGGATAATTTTGGTATTAATATTGTGATTTTTTTAAAGCAATAACTTTTTTATTTTCAATAGTTATAAGATTCTGCCTAATCCCATGGGGAGAAAGCGTGAGTTAATGTATGTATGTCATAATAAGATTTTTTTTACATTTTGGTAATGTTATTGCAGTATCTATATATGCCCCTTTCGGATCGGAGAGGGTTTTTTAAAGGTATTTTATTAAACATAGGCACTACAAATCGTTAAAAAAAGTGTCGAATTAAAAAAATATCGTTAAGTTTTCTGTAAATTATTTAAAGTTGACAAAGACCGAATGATGTTTTAAAATAAAATGTTCAGCGATTTTTTTTGACAGTGTTTTGTTTTATTCTGTTGAATGCGTTTTGTTTTCTATATTTTAGCTGTTTGAACAACTAAGGTTTAAATTATAAATTGCATTCTATTCTCATTTTGGCGCGAACTACCGAGATTACGAAAACAACTCAAGCTGTGATCGCATAGTTGAGCCACTAATCCATCAAACTATTCTTTAAAATAACATCAATTTTATACGCTCGTTTACATTTCAGTCGATCTATCAAAATATGACACACAATGCCTCAAATCTGCTATCTTTCCTCAAACACGCTCGAAAGATTCCATTATTCCTGGATCCTACCCAAAATCATAAAAAAGGACTAGGTAGATACTAAAAAGGTAACTGAGGACTACCTGTATAATGCCTAAAAAAATATCCGGAAAATCTTTTTCCATTACCTTTAAGTTGACATAGGCTTTGGCTTATCATTTGCCCAATTTATTTTTCGACTTAGAATAACCTTGGTATATTTGGGGCAAAGTATACCTAAGTACTGTATCTTGGTCTAGCTAGCTTTTTCATAACGGTCGCCGAGAAATTTAAATTTTCGAGATAAGTAAAAGTGTTTATTTAGCACACTAAAAATAAAAATACAGATTAATTTAGCTAGTGAAACTTTATAGACGTGTTGGGTATCGATATCTGAATAATATTGAAGCTAATTGTTTAATAAAATTTATATGGGGCCTCTGAAGCATGGACCTATCAAACAATAAAGAATCATCAAAATCAATGCATAATTGGAGGAGTAATCGCGTAAAAAACATTAAACAAAAAACAAACAGACACGAATTGACAACCTCCTCCTTTTTGAAGAAGCCGGTTAAAAAAGATTTTCTACACTACCAGCAGGTAGATAAAAAAAAAGTAATTTTCACTACCAGTTGGTAAACCTGCGGTCATGGATTTCGTAGTAACTTGAACTATATGATTTAAGAAAATCAGTTTTTCTTTTGTTTCATCGTGTCTTGGTATCGATACCCCTCTCGTCTATGAAGCTTCGCCAGGTAATTTGCGTTGTCCCTGAATAAACCAGAGGTCAAAAAGGTAGCTATTGCTTTTTTCATTAGAAACTCCTTTCGTCAGGCCTGGGACAAGAGGGTTGAACTTACACAAAGAGATTCTACAATTTTTTATTGGACATTTTAGGAACACCTCTAATGCAATGCACTTTAGTACTGTAAATGGCTTACATTATAGCTTCTTATATAGTTTCACGAAAGCGACGTTGTTCACAAGATGGCTAGAAATAAATGGGTGAGAGTGAATAAGCATCGAGTTCAAACTTTAAATTGGAGAAGCACATTTTCTACAAGCTCTGAGCTCAAGTTCTGAGTTGAGCTCCTCTGTTACTGACAAATGCTTGCACTGACTGGACAGGTCCACTCAAATCTGTGTGATTCTTTCCTTAATAGACAATTTCAGACATTAATCTACTTGGTCCTCATATTATGTCCTGACTAAGATTATGTCTAGACTTTAAAAGAGACTACGACCTCTGAGTATGTTTCGGCCTTTTTTTTCAGAGTAGTCAGATAGGAAACGCCGACCTCACCTGGCTTATTATTGTCACTTTTTTTTTATGACGTGTAAATAGCCTTCCGATATCCTTTTTACAGAATAAACAATTTCATTTGTACGAGTGAAGGATATATGACGTAATTGAAATAACTAAACTAGAATAAGTCGCGAAATACAAAATCCCTACATTTTATCATTCATTTCAGCCGAAAGATGCCCACTACTGGACATAGGCCTCCCCAAAGCACCACCACTTCGACCGGTTCTGAGCTTCCCGCATCCATTGGATTCGTGCGGCTTTCACCAGGTCATCGGTCCACCTTGTGGAAGGCCTTCCAATGCTATGTCTTCCGGTACGCCGTCCACTTCAGAAACTTTCGGCCGTCTGGGCCGATGGGGATTTCTGCGAGAAATGTGCCCTGTCCACACATTACACCCATATATTTATGTTAACATAGATCGACAAAATGTTGGGAATGGTGTATTTTCGAGATTTTAGGGTTGGTCGCATGGAAAAATTTATTGTTATTAAAGAATATAATAGGCACTTTTTCAATTATTTTAATTACCCCTAGAAAGAAACATGAATAGTATGTACAATTATGTAACAAAATGTAAAAAAAAGGGGCATTGCCATTCAACGTGGCAATGCTGCCAGCCATTTGGGCACTTTTCCCATTGACAGCTATGCGGACGAATTTTGATGCCCAGTGAACTATTCCCCCTTTTTTTTTGTTATATCATTATACATACATACATTACACCTTGTATAAGCTAGTTATGATTCTATAATCATTTTCGCCGTTAAAAAGAACAGAGATAAGGTAAAATGTGAACACGAAAGAACACCTCCGCCTATCATTTAGGGTAAAATAGGCGTGGTATGTCGTAAAAATCCTGACGAATTCAGGTCACAAACTAGGTAAGAGGAATGCTTGAAATCTCCGTCTCAAGAGCCGTTTGTACAAAATGTTTTTGTCGGAGAAGTAGCGAATGGAATGCCAATAAGTAGATAGGCGTAGTCGAATAGTTCTTCCCTTGTTCTTGGAAATAACTTTGACCGAACACCGAATTACCAGGCTTTTCATAAGTATAATCAAATAAACATTTTAATCGTACAACTTAAAGTGTCAAGGTGCAAAATTGCTAATCAAAACAATTGTATCCCGTTAAACTCTTCTGCTGTAAAATTAACCTCATGAAAGCAATCGATTATTTCACTATCTAAGTACCTAGTAAAAACAGACGCGTTCTTCTAAGCTCTCGTAATGACCCTTCTAAAACAGAAGCCTATTCTTCTATTCTATTAATTGATAGGGAAATGCCAATGTCGTCAATTCTGCCAATGGCAGAATTTCTGCCATGTATGGAAGAAAAAAAAGGCGTATCATATAGGCACTTGGCCTCTTACTAGAGTGTGTTTCACCAAATAGTTCCATTGCCGTAATGTTGACTCTACTGTTAAATTAAAAAAAAAACAGACCTATTAGGTAGCGGCGTAGCGTATTCGTATTTAATTGGTCCTACATTATGGCATAGGAACTATTTTATAAAACGCAGTCTATCAATATGTTTACCTACATTTAAACCTCCATTCACTACATACTCCATGCCACACCCTCCGTTGACATCGGAACGTGTAATTGAACGCGAGGAAGGGATTATCTCAAGAAGACTCCGGTATCAATTCCAGTGTACTTTGAGAAATTGTCTTTTGTAAATGTCTTCGCGTTACGTAGGTTCGATATTTGCATGTTTGAAGACTTCAAATAGTAATCGGAATAAAATGAAATGTATTGGCTTTGTTCTCGTGTAGATTTACTGAAGGATGAAGGGAGTTTAAACTTGGGTGTTGAGGTCTTAAATTGTTAATAATATTGCTGAGGATTTTGCTGATTGGTTTTTTAATTAATAAGGAGAGGCACTTTGTATTCAGTTAGAATGTAGGAGTCGCTTTATATTTAGTTAGTATGTATAGATAAAGATCCTATTTCTTTGGACATTTATTTTAAGCCATGGAATGAATTGATTGAGTTTCCCATAAATCAATCAAAAGTTTTTGAAAGTATATGAGTGTCATGGAGAACCAAAAATTTTCCTATAGTTATAAAAAACCCATCAACCAGTGACTTGCAATAATAGTTTTTTTCATTTATTTTCAGACAAATTACATTAAATTAAAACAATTTTTTTTAAATAAACATCACATAAAGTCAAAGTCAAATCATTTATTTCAAATGAGCACATAAAATCTAGACGATCTAAACGCGTAGGTTGTATCGAGGAGCCCTGGAAAAGAATGCTTGGAAAGATTTGGGGGAGGCCTTTGCTCAGCAGTGGGACAGTGTAGGCTAACATAAAAAGGCACTTTTGAACTTCAAAAAACAAATTGACATAACAATAAAAAATTGGAATAAAATCCAAATTGCCAACAAAAAGGAAATTGATAAACAAAACACAACCGCTGTAGCCATTATCTTTCACAACAAAAATAAAGTAAGATATTTATTCACCAAAGATATTGGTGTAGAAGTTGTAGTACACACGGCTACACATCAAGCTATAGGTACATTTCCAGTTTATGCTGATCTCGCATTGCATAGGATTTCCGTACATTACGAGGTCAACATATACTGGAAATGTATTGCTTGATGTGTAGCCGTGTGTACTAGCCAAACACTGCTCCCTTAAACATACACAGACACATCTCACGCAGCGATCATATTTCATCTCTCAGGATATTTGCTAACGTTCCACAGAGTACCACACGTGTTCATACGAACACCAGTCTACCCATCCGCTTCGTTGACCGTCTTTATTAATTTATCCTTTCACTCATGATTGTATTATTAATCCTAGTAAAACCTTTCTGCACCACTTACGTCTCTATTTCAATATGGTGGAAATATTTGACATACTAGATAAATTATTACCGAGTCCTAACAATCTGTAATTCGAAGCAGAAAAACTTTAAAATGAACTTTCATTTAGATACTAAGCATCGGGGGCCTACCACTACCGCTTACAGTAGTATTATTTTAATCTTACTTCGTGAGAGAAAGAGATAGAGCTATTCGTCCTGTAGAGCTTCATCTCTTTCCTACACTGGCGGTAGGCCCCAGTTATAAGTATGCGTCAAACTTTATGGCAGCTTTGAAGTGCACTACTCGCTACGCAGTACCCCACCCCTCAACCCCGCTGATACATGAAGTTGTTACTGCACAGTGACTCGCCTCATGTTCCGAGCAGCCATCAAGTTTGCATGATGCTGTACACAGCGCCAGCGTCCGGATACATACTAGGCACTATCGGGTAATATTAATTGAAAATTCAAATAAGTAATTAAAAGATTTATCAAATTATTATAAAGAAAAGATTACCGAGACTTCTTGCTAGAAATTCATTTACGTTAAAATGATAGTTATCTTGTTGCAGATAGGGATAAATATTGAAACCAATCTTTTGATAAACTGGATAGACAAACATTCTTTACATGGGGGCAACAAAAACACAAAACAAACTGCCGTCCATTGATATTTTTTTAGTAAAACAATGCTGCTTTCGGTAATATTTTTACTAGCAACACAACCCCCAACGTACGCAGACACATTTCACGTAAAGATCATATTTCATATCTCAGGATATTTGCTAACGTAACCGCCACAGAGTAAATATATCAGTAGGAACGTGCTCGCAAAATGTGGCAACATTCTCATGCATAGAAAATATGAAAAACAATGAATAGTTAATATATGCAGTTGTTCTAACTGAACGTGTTAGCACTGGCTACATTGAAACGATGTAAAGAGGTATTTTAAAAATGAAAAGGTAGTATTTTTCTGGGAAAATATTGTGCAATAAGAAGGGCGTTATTTGATATTGAATGCGTGCTGAGTTTAGAACGTGCAGTCAGTGCGTGCTTCTACAGTAGATAAGTATTTGAGTTACAACTATACAGGGTTATTGGGGATTAAGGAGAAGTCATTTGCAACCTAAAATTCTTAAGCAAACGTCAAGCATTTTCGTGTAATTTGACATTTTATATTTTATACATTTCATATGCCTATAAAATGTCAAATTGCTGTCAATAGTCAAAGGTCAAGGTCATTTGATTTTGGAATAGTGGGAGAACTATTTTTTTTTGGCATGGTAATGATCTCATTCAGTTGTGTTTAATACTGATTTATTTATTTTACCTTACTGATTAATATATTTTTAATATTATACGATTTCAACATTAATGCTGAATTTTATTTGCACTACCATTTCCACATACAAAAACATCACAGAACTAACAAACATTTATGCTACCCAAAATTCCCACAAGCAAAACTGATTCTTATTCCTTTAACAAAGTCACTTGGGTCGCTATTTTCTGTTTAAAAAGTTTTATTAATTTTGATGTAAGTGATATTAAATCATCGTCATGTTAAAATTAATTAGATTTAGGCTCGTTTTAATTATAAATTAAATTAGAGCAACGCAATCTAAATTGGAATTAGTTCTGAATATTTCGGTCCAACTTATGCAAGAGATTAATTTTCAACTTTGAAATGAGGCTGTAGAATCTTTAACTGACTTCTAAATCAGGAGGAGAATAATATGGATTGCCTCTGGTCCAGTGGTTAAAAGCGCCACTTCTGAGCATAATGAGCTGGGTTCGATTCCCAGGTCGGGCAACTTTCTGTTGGATTTTTTCCATAGGGAATAAAAAAAATGTCAGTAGTAGCTTGCGAGTCTGGATTTGTGCCCAGTTGATGATAATAGGCTCTCCCCTTATAACATGGGACTTAAACATGACTGGCGAAATGTGGGTGTACTATATAGGTACACCGCTGTCTAAAACCGGCGTCATGTTATAATTTAATTTATTTATTTATATCAGATCACATGATCCATACGTTATTAGTAAAGGTCTTAATCTAATGTTAGTAAAAAACCACACTTCATACAAAAATTGCAACGACTGACACCTACGTGTGCAGCCGTATCCAGTGAGCCAGCATGGGGCTGTCCCACCTATCACACAATACACTCAGGATGCTGTGGGAGCTAGCACGCACTCTACCGAGAATAGAAGCGCACCGTTTCCGTATAATGGCATGAAAACCATCAACCCTGGCCTCGGCGAACATCCCGGAGGCGCTACAGAAGCGTGGTAGACCCAACAGCATCCTGAATACATTGTTATTGTTATGTTATGATAGTAAGTATTTTTTTCATGAGACGTAGCTTTGTCAACATCTTCAATATTTAAAAAATCGATACCTTTCATGCCGACTGTACACACGGCTACACATCAAGCTATACATCTCCAGTTTATACTGATCTTGCATTGTATAGGATTTCCGTGCAATGCGAGGTCAGCTTATACTGAAAATGAGTAGCTTGATGTGAAGCCGTGTGTGCTCAACACTTTTGATGACGTAGTATCTGGTATTGGGCCCAGTTGACTCGGGCCGAGCTGTCACTGACCCACGTATCCGCGCTATAAACTCAATTACACTTCAAATCCAACACACAGCACCTAGAGCGTCCTAGGGCTTCGAAGCGTGCTTGTGAGTTGAATAAGGCGATTTAGTTCAGTAGGTTGGGAAAACAGGAATATTGATTATGCACACATTGCTTGTAACTTATCTTATGCACTAACTTCCAAAGAGAAAGTAATAAAAAGTTACAGATGTTTTTGTAATAAAAAGGAGCACATTTGGTGCACGTTCAACATTTGTACTAGTATAAACTTAAAAACATACTAAGCATGTGGCGGCATCTACATCACCACATGCAAACTTCGCATCCCACTGACGTCACGCAAAATCCTGCATCGCACAAGCAGAGTTTACAGCGCGGCCAGCATATTATATACAACGTTACAACATCAATCGTCGGGCAGTTTCCCACCAGATATAACACCCGCCTGGTCGAAAGATCCTCCCGTGATCTATCATGAAAATCTGGAAAATCCCCCCGTGATACTTCTCATTTATATTGAGCCAAGTTACATCTCAGAGCAAATTGTATTTTAGGTAAAATTATTTCAGAGTTAATAGCCCAATATATACAAACAGACACCAATATGATTTCATCGGTTATTGATTTTATTATTTGAGTATACGGGATCCTAAATAAATAATTTACGTTTCAATGCTACCAAAAATGACATAAGCATAGTAAAGAAAGGTTGTCTGTAAAAGATCGCTTTCAGCGATAAGACCGCCCATTGTGTCACCCTATGTAAAATTTCTAATTTATGTCAGTAATTTTTATGATGTACATAATAAAGAGTATTCTATCTATCGATCTAAAGTATATTTTCGTCCGCAATCAGCTTCCGTGATCATTCTAATAAAAGAAGATTTAATATTGTTTGCCAAACAATTTACTGTGCTTAAAAATACAACATTATTTTTACGAAGGAACGCTCCCTTAAAAGTTGTGTTCCGATTTTATGGCCCGCATTATGTCTGCTTTGGCTCTTATTTACATCGATGTAAATGTATCCGTAATGTTTTGATGGAAATGGTTTGAAGATAAAGAAATATAGTACTATATACTATATCTATACTACTATATAGTATCATGGTGCATTAAAATAACTTCAACGAGTGACGACATGTAATTAGGTTTACACCCAGTTGCACAAAGACAAACATTAACGTCCCATTATGTAATGGATCTATTATTTCATCAATTTCATCAAAGAACCATTAAGAAGTTTCAATTTCCTGGGAGTTGTTGTCGAAAGATAGTGAAGCAATTATCCATACTAATATTATAATTCGAAAGTAACTCTGTCTGTCTGTCGGTCTGTCTGTCTGTCTGGCTGTATGTTACCTTTTCACGGATCACTGAACGGATTTCGATAAAATTTGGCAAGGAGATAGATGGCATCCCGGGGAAGGACATAGGCTAGACTTTTTATCGACATACAACGCGGGCGAAGCCGCGGGCGGCAGCTAGTTAGTTATATAATATACCGACCACCGCAAAGTATACAGGGTGACTTGTAATTTGACGTATTTCTGCCAGGATGTTATACTGTGACCAACTAGCAATAATTAAGCACCCCATAAAGCCGAGGCGAAGATTCGAGAAAATTCAATTTTATGTACCTACTGTTTTCTTGAAAAGATTCCAGAATTCGAATGATTCTTTTTATGCGCTTGTCTTATTAAGCACCATTTTTGACATATTTTTAACTCATCGTATATTATGACAAGATTCTAAGAATGGTCAAGGATTTTTGTAGGCGGACTGTACAGTCACGGACTTTAATTGATGAGCCACCTGGTACTGTTCGCATTTTAGCCGTGTAATGCAAATCGGGATTATTCGGTTCCCGACACGCAAAGTCATATGTCTTCGTATTAGAAGAAGAAAATTATATTTCATATCTTTACCGGTTGGCTAACCTGAGAACAGAACTACAAACTTGACAGCAGTGACTACTCAAAGTCAACCAATTGCAGGTCTAGCAACAGTAACCTAGCATCGATAAACAATTGTTGCTAGGTTACTGCTGCATAGTAACGTTAGCGTACGGAGAAATTCTCTGACATCGATATTTCAACTGTCACTGTATTCAGTTAAGTTTTCAGAATTATTGAGTTAATGAGCTATGATTCAAAGGAGGTCAGTATCAAATAGATTGGATAAACTTAATGCAACATTGTATTTATTTTTATTACTAAGAACTTATTAGTCAACCTCTATGGATAAGACTATTTCCGATTAAAAGTAATTTATTTGTCATCTTGATATTTCAACTGTCATTGTCTTCAGTTATGTTTTCATAATTATCGAGTTAATGAGCTATGATTCAAAGGAGGTCAGTATCAAATAGATTGGATAAACTTAACGCAACATTGTATTTATTTTTATCATTAAAAACGTATTAGTCAACCTCTATGGATATTTCCGATTAAAAGTAATTTATTTGTCATCTTGATATTTCAACTGTCACTGTCTTCAGTTATGTTTTCATAATTATCGAGTTAATGAGCTATGATTCAAAGGCGGTCGGTATCAAATAGATTGGATAAACTTAATGCAACATTGTATTTATTTTTATCATTGAGAACTTATTAGTCAACCTCTATGGATATTTCCGATTAAAAGTCATTATTTGTCATCTTGTTTACGAGCTTGCGATTTGAGTTCGTGTTTAATCGTGTAATCTCGTGAATGTATGAAAGTAAACAAGATGACAAATAAATTACTTTTAATCGGAAATATCCATAGAGGTTAACTAATAAAGTCAACCTCTATGGATATTTCCGATTAAAAGTAATTTATTTGTCATCTTGTTTACGAGCTTGCGATTTAAGTTCGTGTTTAATCGTGTAATCTCGTGAATGTATGAAACTGCAAAATTGAAAAGTTTGAAGGTGGCTCATCAATTAAAGTCCGTGACTGTACATCACGTATGTAAAATTGTGTTACAAGAACAAAGGATGTCCTTGGAACACAATTTTACATTACGTACGTCATAGGCAACAAAGGAATTTTGTCAAAAGGTAGCAGCGTCCTTCTGCGTAATACCTTAGTCGCCTTTGAACTGACTGGCGGATCTAAAATGGCTGCCGGGTCCTGGGCATTGGACCAAACGAAATTGTAACGGCTACCTTACATTTCAAATTTCTATCACACAAAGGCATTAGGAATTTTATGGTGTTTTGAACCGGCTTTTCTCGAAACCATACTATTTTTCTTCAAAGTTGAAATCGTTACTTCACGAGAAACTCGCTTGTGAATGTTGCGTTAATGTCAAGTATTAATGCTCGTGACTGTACGTCGTCAGTTCTATCTTCATATCCGTCTCACTTCGCCAAAGTCTGTACCGTGTGTGTCAGGATGGGTAGACCATGAATAGGACATAGGATACTTTTTATCCCGATATTCCCATGGGATCGAGACCTACGCGGGTGAAACCGCGGGGCACTAGTCTGCTATAAAATTACTAAGCGTCCATAAACAAGCTCAGTTTTGATTCATTAGTTTGAATAAACATGCTGTAATGTTAAATATCGATAGTTTTAGTGTTTAGCTCGGAGGCTTGCAAGAATTGTCTATAGTTTTGTGTAGTTTGTTGTCCATCAATAATACCTAATATAAATAATGCTAGGAGATTTGAATACCTTTACCTCAAGAGTAATAGGTACCTAATAATTACGTAACTTATACTATTGACCTATAGCTTAGTCTAGAGGTCAGAAGCCTGATCGCTGAGCATAGAGCTGTGGCTGAGAAATATTCGCTCTCTTTTATTTGCCTAAGCCTTAAGAGGAAATAGGGTCGGTCGCCTCTCCATACAAACGCTCTCGCCCGTTTTCTCTCTGGTTTATGACCTCAGAGCAATGATTTTTTACAGTAAAATAAAAATATCAACTAGTTCTATGCTATGATACAATATCTGTAGAAGCACTAGAACCCTCGGAAAATGCATGCATTGCCTATTTAGACCGCTGTCATCAGAGGCCTATTGCACAAATTTGACTACTATCCATGAAAAAAGAAAAACATAGGGGCACAGTAACTATCCTCCTTATTCAAGTTATAAAATATCTTTCAAATTGGTCCAATATTGGAGGAGGAAATAGACGAGAGCCGAACCTCAAATTATGACTTTTTGTATAGAGAAATGACCGACCCTATTTCCTCTTAAGGTGCTTTTCCGAAAACCTACCGCAACCACAAAACGCAGGCGGCAACATCAACCACTTCCAATGACCGACCGCAGCTACACGACTAGTTTCTAGGTAACTCTCTGAAAACGCTTCCGTAAATGGCAACGTCGCCGCCTGACGATGCGGTCGATTGTCGACCACAGACCGCATACCAGAGGCCCTAGACAAAGTGACATTCTATCAACGATAACGATGATGGAAAACGCAAAAATGTATAGGACTGACATAAGCTATCGAAAAGCTTATGTCAATCCTATTGAAAGTCGTTGTAGAAATACGAAACGCTTTCGAAGCGATTGTCACTTGTCTAGGCCCTCAGTAGTGCCACTGGCGATCGCTAACAGACCGACACGCCGTATTTTTTAGTTAGACAAATTACTATCGCGAAACTGAATAAGAGAAATGCCACTGCCGTCGAAGTAGTGACGCCGCGCTCGGTATTAAAACCGCAGCAGCATATCAGTCGCTGCGGTTTGTCTTAGCGATGCGCGACATTGCGGCCACTTTCATATGAGGTCCTGTAAAGTTCTGATAAAATGTTTAGTGACTATTTATGCTACCGTTCCGTTTATACCACCGTACCTTGTATCTTGTAACTTTATTTTATTTTTATTATTTGTTGATAAAGTGGCAATAGTGGAGGAGCTCGTGGCTACGTAATAAAAGCCGCACAAGTCGATCCATCAGGTTAGGCTACGCTTGCCGGGGTTGGTCTGTGGATGGGTGACCATCTTTACATACCGAGATTCCTCCGTGCCTCGGAAAGCACGTTAAGCCGTTGGTCCCGGCTGTCATTTGTGGATCTCTGAAAGCCTTTACGGGTCGTCAGAAGCCCGAAAGTCTGACAAACAGTCTTACCAAGGGGTATCGTATTACCCAGTTACTGGGTTGTGGAGGTCAGTTGCTCCATGTAAAATACTGATATTCAGCTGCATCCGGTTAGACTGGAAGCCGACCCCAACAAAGTTGGCAAAAGGCTAGGCAGATTGATTGTTGATAAAGTGCAATAAAAATACAGAATCTTTAAATAATTCAAACTAGTTAATTAATTCAGGCGTGACTTTGCGGAAATCCATTATAAAATACAATAGACGCTGATATATTTAGTAACCTATTAAGAAGAATAGTCAAGCGGAATAGGTTACTAAATATATCAGCGTCTATTGTATTTTATAATTCAAACTGTCTACCTATTACGGTTTATGAGACTGATACAGCCTGCTGAAAGACAGGCGACATACAGACGACAGACGGTTCCCTTTGGCACCCTTCGCGTACGGAACCCAAAAACCTACAGGCAGATGTTTTTCTTTCACCCCACAAAAATCAGTACCGTACCAAAAAGCTCATAACACTACCTGTAACTTAGAAGAACTGCCATAAAGTCACCAGAGATAAAGTTTAGTATCCATAAGCTAAAACTAACTAACTTAGTTTTAGTAGTGAATTAACTTAACTACCCCTTCTGTTATTAGAATAATTTGGCTTAAGTTACTAAGTTGTTTTCATTTTCAATTAATATAAATGGTATTTAAACTGTTAAATAAAGTGAAAGGTGACTTTAGTGAATTAACACATAGGGTACTTTTAATCCAGGTAGTCAACACGGGCGACGCCACGGGCAAAACCTAGTTAGTTGATAATACACACCACAATAACACTTCTTTCTGTCTTTTTCGTGTCATTAGTGACTAAACTGGTGACAGAGCTTTTTATGCCGCCCATGGGCCTCCGACTTGGCTTCACATGCCGTCGAGAAATATCTCTCAGGCACCGATGTTTTCCTTCACCGTTTTCAAAGCAAGTGATAATATAGAATAGAATGTTTCTTTATTAGAGTATCATGACTCAAAAATGGTTAGTAAGACTTACAACTATGTTAGTAAGAACTGACAATTTACAAAAAAAAACAAAAACAAACAAATAGGATCACCGTTGTGGCAACCCATGTGAGATGGCACAACAGTGACCCACGAAAACACAGTCTAGGCGACTCGAAATCATGCTTAGGATACTGTTGGAGCTGCTCCACACCCTGCGCACCATGGAAGCGCACCTTTTGCGCATGGTTGCGTAAAAACAATCTACATGCGCATCCGCGAACATCCCCGACGCACTACAGAAGCGGGGCAGCCCCACCAGCATCCTAAACGCGTTATTGAACTGAACGCGGAGAGCGTTGTACGATCTTTGCGTATATCTAGCCCACAGGCTGCTCGTGTAAAAAGACGTACAGTAGGCTCGAAAGAGCGTTATCTTTACCGATAGTGAGCATCGTGCAAACCTGCGAGCCAGCATGTTCGCTCTAACCGACAACGCTCTCCGCTCCCGCTCAATGTCGTCATCGTCTTTGAGATTGGGGGTTAATATATGACCTAGATACTTAAACTTATGGACCCTTTTTAAAGGCGTGCCATAGAGTAAAACAGGTGGTACCTTATTAGGGCTCCTACCCCCAGCCTCAAAGACCATGATCTCCGACTTCTTGACGTTATATGCCAGGCCATGTAACCTAGCATACGCCTCACACTGGGCAACCAGTTTTCTCAGACCACAGATTGACGCGCTCAGCAGCACCATGTCGTCCGCATAACTGATATTATTAACGCAGATACCATCTACGTAACAACCAACCCTGGTACTGCTGAGCTCGCCAATCAGTTCGTTCACAGAGCGTAGGTGAGCTCAACCCACCCTGCCTCACCCCGCATTCCAACCTGTACGGACTAGACAATGCCCCCGCCCATCGTACAGTACATAATATAAACAATACGCACATGAATCCGAAAAGTCAGAGGTCTTGGGAACAATAACACTTTATGTCAATCACGATCCATAAACTACTCTAAGGCATAATTATAACACACTGCTGTCAGTTCGAAAAGCAATTTACCTCACTGTCATCGCCTAAATCCTACCTCCCATCCCAGACACAATACAATAACTATTTTGGCAGCAAATTGAGAACAGTTAACATACATGTCGGCCACAACTTGTAGTGCTAAGATGGGACCGACGATTT
Organism: Lithophane semibrunnea; assembly: GCA_947363905.1. NCBI lineage: Eukaryota > Metazoa > Arthropoda > Insecta > Lepidoptera > Noctuidae > Lithophane > Lithophane semibrunnea. Next base: position 4,768,833 of record OX376210.1, on the reverse strand, counting down.
TGTTATTACTAGGCAGACATCTAATTTAGTGTGGTGTGTTTCTGCCCTAAATTATGTGAAAGGTTGACTAAGGTAGGTACTGTGTTGTTAAAGAAATGGATCGTTTTGCTTGTCAATGTTGAGGTTTGGTAATTTAATGCTGGTCTTTTGAGAAGATTCTAAAGGTAACATAAAATGTCAACAAGTTAAAAAAAAAAAAAAAACTAAATCCCGACACAATCTACACATCTATTGGCTTACAATCTATTGAGAGCTGTGTGCCTTTTTTTAGAAGGTACAATATCCTACCACTACCTTCACTCTATATTTTTGAAATCGCTGTTTTCGTTAAGCAAAATCCTTCTTTGTTTAGATTGGCATCTGAAATTTCTAACCGCACTCAAAGAGATGAAACTCGTATTTATGTACATAAAACAAATACTGCCTTAATGCAAAAAAGTGTTTTTTACATGGCACCGGTGATTTTCAATAAATTGCCCAAAGATTTAAAACAGTTAAATGTTATTTTATTTAAAAAAAAGCTAAATAATATGTTGTGTCAGAAATGCTATTATAGCATCTCTGACTTTTTGGCAGATAAATTTTGACATGTTCACTCATTAATTGTATTTATTGTATTGATTATTACTGTTATAATGAATTGACTTTTAAACTAACTTTTATTTTAATATTCGACATCTTAATATCTTGACTGTATTGTATTATTAAGTTAAATTATTATTTAGTTAATTAATTTTTATTTTGTTTTTTTAATGTCTGCCTTATAAATTTAATTTCTTGTATTGTATTATTGTATTGACTAATATCGTTATATGAATTGACTTTTACATGACTTTGATCGTATTATTTAGTTAATTAATTTTTATTTTGTTTTTTTAATGTCTGCCTTATTATTACTTTAACTGTTATTGTTCTTATATTTTTGTATGCCTTCAATTGGCTGATCATAGCGCACATGTTTTATAATTTTTTTCTATCTATTGCTGTACCAACCTATGTATCACAAATAAAAAATTCTGATTCTGATTCTGATTCTGACAGTAATTGTGAACTATAAAAAAGATGGAAACAATATGACTTATTTGTGTCTCGCGTGTTCTATATTGCCAAGTATGTAACATGTTAACAATGTAGTAGTGTGGGTACAGTTTGAAGCGTAGTATAGTGCATTAATTATGCTTTAAAAAATAGTAAAAATAAACTCACCAACAACACTAAGATGTACCCTCCTAACTAAAGGAGGATGTGCAGAGATCTGGCACTCGTAGAACCCCTCATCTCTTTCGCTGACGTACTGGATCAGGAGTCGCCAATCGTTGGGATGTTCGAAAGCCAGAGAGTAGCGGGAGTCGGCTGAGTACGTGTGGCGGCCGAAGGAGAGAAGGTGAAGGTCTTCGCCTCGGCGACGCACCCAGGATATCTAGGGTCGAAGAGAAGGTTATTTAGATTCGTCCTTTTTTTTTAGACTTAGTAACAGAAAAAAGAAAAAAAATGCTCCTTGTAAAGCAAATGGTTACCATGTTACCAACCATGGGCTAGTAGCTTTTATCTGCTAATAAAACTGTGATCACCTCTCAAGTTTCGTGTTTATGGCAATTTACTCTTTGACTTGTGGCTGTGTAGAAGAAGTTTTATACTCTTAGGTCTGAATTCCTCTTACGCTGATGTCGGTCGCGTACGGTTGATACTGTACGCGTAGCAACGTACCTAGTACGCGCCGCGGACGTCAGTTTCGTAGTATAGAAAACAATGTATATACGCACGTGCGACGGACGTACGCGACCAACATCAGCGTAAGAGTAATTCGGTAGCGTACGGTCGGCCACGTACACATTGCAACGTAGTATGCGCCGCAGACGTCGGCATCGCAGTATGTTGTTGTATTGAATGATCACAATGTATAAACGCACGCGCGACGGACGTACGCGACCGACATCAGCGTAAGAGGAATTAGATTCGACAAAGTTGAGATGAAAGGAGCTAGCTCCTAACTATAATGTTTTAAAAACTATACATATTAAAGTGGATCATATTATTATTGTCACAGCAAAAAGCACTCTCAACATCAAACAATAAAGCATAAAAACATACGCTAAAAGAAACATAGGTACTAGTTTTATAGTCTTTTTGCTCATAATGTCATAATTCTAATGCATGAAGTAGAAGCAGTAATAAAATAATAATACTCTTGCCACGGAATAGATAGGTACAGATGTCTAGCTGCAAACAACGAGCGAAAACATGCGCACCCACACATAGACGCGTACGTGTGGCGAGCTCAAACAAATGCCAGTCGCGAGTGCTGTAAGTGAAGCATGTCTATGTGTGCGTACGTTTTCGCTCGTTGTATTGAGTTGGTCTTCTGTACCTACCTATGCTGTGGCCTCACGTTGTTTGCAGTATAAAATGAGATAGAACAGATGTTTAACTTTGCGTCTCAGAGTGCGTAATGGGATTCTGTGGTTCTTTGCTGCATAAAAGGCTTCTATGATTTAATATTATAATACACTGCAAATCTCTCGTCAGTATGAGTTAAATAACTCATTCTGTGGCTAAAAGTTATCCAGTTAAAATGGTAGGGTTGACTACCCACGGAACACCGTAGTAAAATACTACCTTTACCACAACAGAAGTTAATACAAATGTGCTTATTATTAGTAACAAAACAAAAATGAGTTTTATGACTTTTATTCTACGTTCTTTTATTCTTTAACAAGACTCAGTATAGATACATCGGTGGACCCTCAGCTCCATAGTGAACTGTAATGTCCCTTATTGAGAATATTTTACTACTTCGTTAAAAACGAAGAATCAATTTTGGCGTTTTTGGATTCTTTAACTTTTTAAATATGTTACATTGTTGGTTCTTTGACTGATATTGAGACTCATGCTAGTAATCTACTTACCGTCTTCTCCCCTAAGTCATGCACTCGGCAGTGTAAATGAACGCGACTGCCGAGCTGAGCCGTCACATTATTAGTAGAAGCATCATCCTCGAAGAAAGGCAGAGGCTCTGAAGTAGTGGTAGACGGGTCCTCTTCGTGGTCTTCATATGTTTCTGTGAAGACTTCGTGCCAGAAGGGACCGTTGATGATTTTCTTGTCACCCGTTTTGAAATCTGTTGAAAAATTTTGAGGTTATTTATTTTCATATTTGGTGGAGGATGGCCACTGCTGAATATAGAGTACTATAAGGATCTTTTGGCGCTTAAATGACGTTGACATGGAGGCGCTGTTGGTAAACATTTGTGAAATCATTTAAGATGGCGGCGGTAGTTCCGCCACGCGCCAAAAAAAACTCAAATCAAGAACTCTACTAGGCTCATAATGGATAATAACGTCTTTTTAACATCCGAAATAAAGCTTCGCTCGAGAACCAGCTTATACAAAATAAATCCAGAAAGAATTGTAATAAATTTGAAAACTGCCAGACATAAAGTAATTACTTAGTAAAAGAATGAGCATTGATGACAATGCTCGATTACTTTGGGCCATTAAATCCAGGTTTTCACTCGATGTTTTCCTCTACCGAAAGCCACTGTGTCTTAAGTGTCAAAGAAAATACAAATTACATTGAAAAAGTCTTATGCCTAGATACATGCAATATTTTGAAGCCAAAACCTTGTATTTAAAAATTGGAACCTAAAACCTTCGGACAACTAAGACACTGACATAATCTATAACGACTGACAAGAAATAAGTAGTAGATTTTATAAACAAAGATGAGGACATTGGCTGAGTGGTGGATAAAATTTTTCATACAATTAATGATGACATCATTTTTGATCAAGGTGTTGATCATGATCGAGGAGCTCGTGGCTAAATAATAACAGCCACATGGGTCGATCCGTCAGGTTAAGCTCGCTTGCCGGGGTTGGATCGTGGATGGGTGACCATCCTTACATATCGAAACTCCTCCGTGCCTCGGAAAGCACGTTAAGCCGTTGGTCCCGGCTGTCATTCGTTGATCTTTGACAGTCGTTACGGGTCGTCAGAAGCCCGAAAGTCTGACAACCAGTCTTACCAAGGGGTATCGTATCACCCAGTTACTGGGTTGTGGAGGTCAGATAGGCAGTCGCTCCATGTAAAATACTGGTATTCAGCTGCATCCGGTTAGACTGGAAGCCGACCCCAATATATGTAGTTGGGAAAAAGCTAGGCAGATTTATTTTGTGTTGATCATGATCATGTAAATGATAAAACTACTCCGAGAAGGAACACCGTAACAAACTCAAACGTCATAAACCTCTTTTAAAGTCCAGATATTTCACAATTATGAGGTTCATGCAAATTAGTGTCTAGGATGGTCTATCGAGGAAAGATCCACACAGATTTGAGAGGAACTATCCTGTCAGTGCACGCATTGTGTCATTAATCGTGTAGCTCAACTCAGAGCTTAAGGAGACAGAAGACAGATAAATATAACATCTGAGGCATAAGTTGATTACTTCGTCAACAAAGGAAGCAGACAGCCTTGATGCAAAAGGCTTACGTCAGGCAGGATAGTAGAAATAATATCTAGTATTATTACACATGAGATATTAATAAAATCCTAGATAGCCTCGTTGAGTCCAAAATAAAATGGGCCAAATTACTTATAGCATATTTGTAAGTTGGGATACTTCAAGGTATCTTTTGAAGATTCAAAAGGATATAAATAAACTTAAGTAGGTACTATTTTCAGTATATTATTGTTGTCATATGAAGGAGTATACTTATATTTGTCACAAGTTAAACAGAATCGTCCGACGTATGTACCTTGTACCTACAGCGGCTGCTGCTTTTCTAAATTGACACTATTTATATTTTTGATTAATTTTTGTACTTGTAACGATAAAGCAATAGAATTTAATGCCTCTGTTGCTGTCGTGGGTGTCCTAAATACTACATATACATAAACTCACACTTTTCCCATGGGGTTAGGCAAAAACTACAGAACGTCACCTGCTACGATCCTTAAATACTCTTTTTGCTCAGTAGCAACGTTCAATCCTAAATACTACTAAGGAATTCATACAATTTTAGAGACAAAATTTTGCTTGGCTCTAATATAAACATACGGTCATCACACTGCTCACCAATCCCTTGCTGTAATGTTTTGTTCATGACGAAATTTTCATCTAATTCGTTAAAACGATTGTTAAAAACCCAACACTCTACGGGAAACGCTTACAACCTAATTGTTTTCCCAACAATTGAATCCAAAATTCCAAAAACACTTATGTCCAACTTAATTCTAATCTACAACTGACCAAATTACCTAAACAAAGCTTCCAAATTGGACAATATTTACCCGCAAAGGCACCACGAAAAATTTTCCTTAGAAAAGATCACAAATTAAGAAGAAAAGCGCTGAAAGCTTAAAAGAAATCCGGCTAATTACTAATTAGGGTGACTTTTTCCCCCGAAGGAAGTCTGAGGCACATTGAGGATAGAATTAGGAGCTACCATAATATAGTTTAGTAAGTACTGGAGCAGAAACGCGACTGCTGCCAAGACATGGACTTAATGCTCAAGGTTTTGCAAAAAAAGGTAAAATGTATAGGTATAATATGTACATTGGTGGCGTTTAATCTAAGCGGTATTGGAGAAGCTGTTTTAGGATAATGTGGAAAAAAAAACTGCCTAGCCTTTTCCCAACTATGTTAGGGTCGGATTCCAGTCTTACCGAATGCAGCTGAATACCAGTATTTTACATGAGGCGACTGCCTATCTGACCTCTACAACCCAGTAACTGGGTAATACGATACCCCTCGGTAAGACTAGTTGTCAGACTTTCAGGCTTCTGACGATCCGTAACGACTGTCAAAGATCCCCGAATGACAGCCGGGACCAATTGCTTAACGTGCTTTCCGAGGCACGGAGAAAATGTGGACAAATTATTTGTTGAAAATATTTTAAAAAACTGACGTTTGTTTTCATTAACGTATAGCCCAGACACCTACATGTTATGTCTAAATAAAAGCGTAGTGTTGGATTTTTAACGTTCGGTTCAGTGTAGTTGAAAATTTAAAGGTGCAATAATATTTAGGCATTACATTTGGGTTTAGGTGTCACCTAGAGTGAAAACGAGCATAAAACTAAATATTAAAGTCACATCTAGTGGCCTAGAGCTTAGGAGGTGCGCTTCTCAAGCATGAAGGAGGATGCTGGACTAGTGTCTCACGGTAAAGAAAAAAATCGTCAGGAAACCGGCCCGTTCCGGAACTAACTTCCGGAAAAATTCAAAGACATGTGACTTCTACCAACCCGCACTGAGCCCGCGTGGTGGATTACGGTTCGGTCCCTCTCACAGAGAGGAGGCCTGTGTCCCAGTAGTGAAAACGTTATAGGCTGATTATGTGGTCTGATAAAAATAATTATAAATCATTTATATTTGACCTTTTCCTAAATTACTAGGCTTGTAGTTCAAAGACTTAGTACTTATATCTGCGACATTTCTAAAAAGAAAAATATTTATTTGCAGAATTTAAAAAATGGTAACAATGCGATATATTTTGAAAGATTAAAGATTTAGCAAAATATATTATGAGAATTCATTTGTGTGTTAGTACATATTGGGGATTTGACACGGCTTATAAATTATTTGTTTGGAAATAATCTTATAAGTCGTATTACAAGTTTATTTAGGTATTTTATTTTAGGATTATTTCAAGTATGTATTATTTTATTGTAAAGCTACTTAGTTTGATGTTTAAACAGCCCTTAAAAATACATATTATAATATATTTAAGTAATTGTAGTTATTAAAGTCAAACACAGTGATCCATATTTATGTTAGTATACTTATTTCAAAATTTTGTGAGTAACTAAAGATTAAATTTCATGCCACAATAATTTTAGTTAATATAAGTTAGCAATTATATCTAAAATAAATTGCTGGAGTATTTACATAAAATCGAATCCTAACTAATATTATAAATGCGAAAGTGAGTTTGTTTGTTACGTTTTCACGCTAAAACGGCTGAACGGATTGAGATGAAATTTGGCACATGAGTATACCATGACCTGGAGAAGAACATCAGCTACTTTTTATCCTTGATTGTAGACGAAATTGCGGGCGACAGCTGGTTGTAAAATAAATTAATACATTAAATCGCAGCCCTTTAATTCATTAAACTCATTAAAATTTATCATTTTTAAATACATTAAAGTTAATATCAATAACCTTAAAAGCAATTTTCAATTTCGTAACTTACATAATGGAACTAATCCAATTAAAATTTTAATTCTATAAAATGTTATCTTTATGTTTTCCATTTAGAACTATAACATTGTTTTCAGAATTGAGTTTTGCGCCATGATGCGTTATAATTATAAAACTATTTTGTTACCCATAGATAAGTATAATATTAATCAGCCTAAAATGTTCCCACTGTTGGGCCATCCTCTGTGTGAGAGGGAGACGACACATCTCAATCGATGTAGTTACTATTCATTCAACAAGGTCAAAACAAGTGTCGGTCAAGTCAAGTCAAAGTCATTTAGTATCATGAGAATTACTTCCAATATTGCTTATTTCTCAGATAATAAATAAACATCGTATAAATCCTTCTCCCTAGCTTCACCACAGAGCTGTAAAATTATAGACATGTCTTTTACCCTTTTTTACCCTACTAAGGTGGAGGGTTATGATTTTGACCGGTAAGTATTGTGGGTAACTGATCATCATAATTTGACAAATGAGGTATCGTTGGTCTTGTGTGTCTTAAGTGTCTTGATCGTCTGCGGGTTATAGGCTATATATAACCAGGTTATACATACATTAAATATGGCGCCTTCTAGAAGACAAAGTCATGAACAAATTTTTTTTTTTTAATGATGCCATCTTGTGTTTCGAATGAAAGAGCTTAAATTAGCACCTTTAAAAATATATTATAACCCCAAAAAAAAAAAAAATATTATAAAAACTAAAACCCAGCTACGACAAAAAAGCCAACTAAAAACGTATAAACAAGACATCACAGACAGACAAATAAAAAATCCGTAGTCACACGTATTCTGTTCGATTTATGCCCTAACACTACGTATGACTCCGGGTCTGTGATTATGTCTTATTTACACCTTTTGGTACCATTTGGCTGTTTCATTTTTTATAACTTTTATTTCTGTCTTAATTAAAAATGGATAATTTTGCTTTATTTTCCGGATACTCTTGGCATCATAACTACGTTATTTTTTATTTTGCTCTGATTCTCAAAACTTAATATTATATCTATTTATAACTCTGTAGCTACACATCTCGTCGAGAACGAAGAAAAAAATACAAGAAAATCTTAGTTGCTAAGCAATAAATAATAAAATAGGTAAGGCCTGTAATAAATCTGAGCGAACTGTCTGTAGACCAAGGAATTTATGAGATAGGTAATAATTTCACCTTAGATACAAACAGAACAGCTAATTAGAGAATACTGGTGGAGAGGCAGATATTATGATTTATTCAGATAGAGAATTTTAGATGAAAATGTCTAAAAAATAGGTAGTAACGATTTCAAGGGTCATGAACTCATTGAAAATGTCTGGTTCAGTTGATTTGCAACGCTAATGATAATTTAATATAACGGGTGTAAAAGACGCTTACTGAAGCCGAAAGTCACGTGTTATTCTCGTCATTGCATTGTGATAATTTTTTTGTTCTGAACCATTCCTGGGAACCTTCTGGTTACGGAGATATTGAAGGAAAGCTCCAACTTTTTCAGACGTTTTTTTATAGAATGCAAGTTTGCAAAAGTTATAACCTAATTTTGAATACCCCCACGAACCATCAACATGCATGCACCCATAAACACTTTTTCACATGCACACATAAACGATTTTTCACACCAAAAATAAAAGTCGTTTCCCAGCAATAATTTTTGTCCAATGTTACTTAATTTGATGTACAGAATGCGTAGTTGACGGCTATGTGATGGTTCTTTTTACACACTGTATGATCTTCTGTAAGAATGTTTGTACAAACACTTTTACACGTCAAAAATAAATTATGTTTAAAAAGCAGATGAGTTCAGTATTTCCTATCCAACTACTCTGAGAAGAACGTGTGAACAGCGTTGTGGGCTACAATATTGTTCAATTGTTATATGTATTTCTTTTTCTATACTATGTTCCTTTGAATACAATAAAATAAATAGATTGAAAAAAAAAGGAAATATTCCCAAAACTATTAAATTGATACTTACATAAAAGAAACACTCTGTACACGCACATTTGTAGTGACAAGTGTGTGTGTACAGAGTGTTTATTTTCCGTATCATATTAATGTTTTTCTTTGTGATTAAAAAAGCTTTTTTTTAATGGTAATATTTTTTTTAGAATAGAATAATTTTTTAGAATATATATATTTTTTAGAAAGATCATACAAAATGTTATTCGTTTCCGAATTTCACAAATCCTTAAAAATCTACAAATACCTTTCGTTTTGTAACAGAACCCTAAAAAACCGTTACTATCTACAACCGTGTTCTCACGGAAGTTTTTTCACGGAAACGACCAAAAAACATGTCAGACACGAACCAGGCGATTGCCATTACAATACCAATCGAAGGCGCAATATCGTGATAACCAGAAGTAAATATTTTTGCAGGAGGTTCTACAAACCATTGTATTACATGAACATTTGAAAGGTATGGAAATTTATTCTGTGGATATGTACTTCATGAATATTTTGTATGTGTTATGTAACCCCGTCCTAACCCGCACTGGGCCCGCGTTGTGGATTATGGCCCGATCGCATAAAGAGGCCTGTGTCTCAGCATTGGAGGAGGCCTGTGTCTCAGCATTGGAGGAGGCCTGTGTCTCAGCTTCGAGAGGGAATGGGCTATAATCTACCACGCCAACCCGGTGCGGGTTGATAGATGTCACAGTCTTCGAATTTTTGGTTCTAGAACATGTCGGTTTCCTCGCGATGTTTTCCTTCACCGTTTTGAGAGCAGTGGTGATGAAGTTATTTACACAAAGTAAAGCGCCTGGCTAGGTTTGAACCCACGACCTACAAATCGTAAGTCGGGGTCGTTTCCACTGGGCCATCACTGTCCCCCATCGCTATCAATGAATTCTTAGGAATGCAATATTTTAGAAAAAAAAAATCAACCGAGTGGGAACGTCCTCCTTTTTTGAAAATCGATTTAAAAAATATACCTGGTATCTGTGGAGCAATAACGCATAGCGTCCTTGTGAGCACTGAGCAGAAGACCAAAAGACCAGCCGACGTCATCTTGTCAGCCCCTGGAGTTGGGAGCCATAGAGTTCATCTGGACAGCTGTCTCTGCATCTGGAAAGAAAGAAACCATCTATTAATAAAATTATATTATCGTTTTGCTGCAGCAAGGACAACCTCCACACGTGGGGGTTCACGGACGGCTCAGATCTCCGGTGTGTATGCGGCGCTTCTCCACAGACAATGGCTCACCTCCAATCTTGCCCCGCATGTCCTGTCACCTGCACACGTGAGGACCTAATTGCTGCGTTAGCAAACGGTATTCGCGTGGCTCAGTTTTGGGCCAATCAAAAACAACACTCGATATTTTAGCCATCGACACGCTAAGAAGAATATCGTTTTGTTCAATGTCATTGAACATCATTTTGCTGATTCAGCTATCCGTAAAGCCGCACACCGTGCGTAGTGACTTCAGTGCACGACGGTACAGCATATCTACAGTAGTAACATTAGCATTTTAAGATAGTTTTAAGAATTCCGGTGAATCTATACTTATTATAAATTAAAGTCGCTTTTCGAGTTTGTCTGTATGTCCGCGTTGTTCTTCTAAACTACGCAACAGATTTTGATAAGGTTTTCACCATATTTTAGAAAATTATTCAGGAAGGTTTATGTTTATTATGCGATTATTAAAGTTACATATAACTAAGATATCTTGATGTTTTCTCAAGTCGTAAAAACCGCGCGAAGCAGGAACGGCGGCTCGCTATTTAGTAATAAAAGGTCAAGTTAAAGGTCCGAATGAGTTTTAAGGCTCTTACATACTGGGGCGATTCGCCGCGCAACGCGACGCCGCCGCATTGTTCGCCGTGTAGTTTTCTCAGAAATTGTTTTGTTAAAATTCGCGTCGCGCGACGAATCGCCCCAGTATGTAAGAGCCTTTATTTAGCAAAGCTGCAGTGTTCCACTCAGGCCGCGCCCCCTTCTCGTGTAAATAGGTCAAAGTTTCGTCCTAAGGTTCCTAGGATTACTTCAATGTCGTCTGCGAAATTATATTTTCTGCAAACTGTCATAATTATTTTCACGAAACAGTCTCGTTTGTAGCAAGTATAATTTCGAAAGCTATAATTATTTACGCTTTACATAATCGGCCTATAATGTTCCCACTGCTGGGACACAGGCCTCCTCTCGGTGAGAGGGAGTGGGCCGTAATCCACCACGCGGGCCCAGTGCGGGTTGATAGATGTTACATTTCTTCGAATATTTGGTTCTAGGACATGCCGGTTTCCTCACGATGTTTTCCTTCACCGTTGAGAGCAGTGGTGATGAAATAATTTACACAAAGTAAAGCGCCTGTCTGGGTTCGAACCTACGACCTACAACTCGTAAGTCACGGCCGTTACCACTGGGCCACCACTGCTCTATTATTTTAAAATAATTATAATTTTGTAATCATTTTATCATTGTAGCGCTGTGAAATGAATTTGAATCAACATACAGCGCAAAACAGCGCTGTAATTTAAAAAAAAAGGTAAGAATTTTCAATTTCTATGATAAATCCGAAATCGTACGTACATTGCAAACATTTTTCTTTATAAATGTTATTGCAATAAATCACAATGCATGTCGCATATAAACTAGGGCATGTCGAGTGGTTGTCTTGCCAGAAATACTGAAATCGACATGCTGAGCATAGCCCATTTTTATTTTCACGAGAGAAAAGTCCGAAATCGTACTTTTCTACCAATTCGTCATGTGAATTGCCTGATGATTGCAGTTCGTCGTCGACAGGTTTCTCTATAATCTCGAGACTTATAATTATGTAAGTAAATAAAGTTCATTTTAAAGATCAGAAAGCGCATACATTCTATTATACTGTGGCTAGCAGTTCAAACAATGGTAAGACAAACATTGTCAGGAAGAGAGATTTCAGATTTTCGGAACATATTCAGCTGAACTTTGGCTAGATTAAATTAGTTGCAAGTTCCAGCTTTATTAGTCTAGTGGAGTTGTGGTTACAGTGCTATGGAACATCATGTTCCGAGGTTTAATAACTTGTGCTAAAGTAGTGTGTTTCTAGTCGAAAACAAAAGAACATCCAGGACGCGTAGCAGTACCACAATAGAAACGGGTTTTGTCGATGGAAGAATAGACTGTGATTTTGTCTATTCTTCCGTCGCCACACCCGTTTCTATGGATGGTTGGAGGCACTGGAACTGGTTTTTAAAGTTAATCATCGCGGACGAAACCATTCGAATTTCGAAGTGATATAAATTATTTGAAATCTCAAATACAATTTGAACAAAAATTAAAGTAATACAAACTAAAACCCAACTACGACTAAAAAGGTATAAACAAGACAGACAAATTAAAAATCCGGAGTTACACGTGTATAAATCGAACAGATTACGTGGGACTCCGGATTTTGCGGATTTTGCTTTTCAATTTGCGTTTTTTGCCACCGACTTCCGAAATTAAAGTTACTTTTCATTTTCTTAGTGTTTTTTTTGGAAGTCGGTTCTTTTATTTTTGTAAAAAGTTTTTATTTTTCACTTTTTAGTTTGGTACCTACCCCACACAAATTCGAATACCATTGCCTGGTATGTTAATAACAGTGACGGGAGTCACTTAGAATGTCGTCAACATACATTAAGTGGGTAAAATAGGTAATATTGAACTCTCACTAAAAACTACGCAAACCAAACAAAAAAAGAATCATCAAAATCGATCCATCGATCGATCATTGGCGGAGTAGTCGCATACATACATACAAAAAAAAAACAAACAGACAAATTGAGAACCTCCTCCTTTTTGAAGAAGTCAGTTAACTGCACAACATGCTCGTTTGGTGCAAACGTGTGAAAAACGCGATAAAAACAGTTCTACAAACTCAAAACATTGAACTGTACAATTCTATTCAACCAACAAGATGTTTACAAAGACTGATTACATTGCAGAAGACGGGAGCCATTCATTGTTACTATTGCTAGCCACTTATCTTCTGCAATAGTAGTTAGAGTCAACTGAGAGAAATAAATGGGTTTAAATAATTGTATTCCGAATGCAATGGAATGGCGGAATTGCTCCGTTACCGTAGAAACAAGTATTGCTTACGAGGCTAAAGCTGTTGGGCGAAATACAGATGTTCAGATGCATCTTGTTAGACGAGAAACTGATTTGGTGCTCGGAGAAAAGACGCCAAAATTCTTTGGTAAAAATAAAAGCACGCTAGCCTCGGAAAGCACGTTAAGCCATTGGTCTCGACTCTCATTCGTGGATCTTTGACAGTCGTTACGGGTCGTCAAAGCCCGAAAATCTGACAACCAGTCTTACCAAGGGGTATCGTATTACCCAGTTACTGGGTTATGGAGGTCAGATAGGGAATCGCTCCATGTAAAACAGTGGTATGTAGCTGCATCCGGTTAGACTGGAAGCCGACCCCAATATAGTTGGGAAAAGGCTAGGCATATTGATTTTATTTGTAAAATATTTAATGAGTACCTTCTTCCCACGACTTTGTTCGCGTGTTTAAGGAGTATGCCCCAAGGTAGCCCGCGAAATTCAAATTTTCTTACGTTTTTTGCAATTTGCAGGTCAGTATCAGGTTGTATGTTGATTAAAATATGATTCGCGACCGTAACAAACATAGCTTTACAGAATTATAACCTTAAGATACAGGAATACAACTCCCTTAAAGAGGTTGCGCTAGGGTGGCAAGTAAGGGTTACGTTTTTTGCAATTTGCAGGTCAGTATCAGGTTGTATGTTGATCTAAATATTATTAGCGCACGTAACAAATATGGATTTACAGAATTATAAACATTAGAATCAGCAATACAACTCTCTAAGTTCATGTAAGAGCATGGAATGAAAATTTCAAGAAATCGTCATTCAAATCGTTCGCAGCGAGCGATTAGGCCGCCCATTGTTTATTTTATATTGAAGACCAGTGATAGCCTAATGGTGCGACCGTCAGACTGCCAAGTAATATGTCTCGAGTTCGAACCCAAGCCACGCACCTGACTTTTCGGATTCATGTGCGTATTGTATAATTATCACTTGCTTCAAAAACGGTGAACGAAAACATCGTGAGGAAATCGGCATACCTGGGAGATATTTTTCGACACCATGTGAACCTAAGGCAGAAGCCCATAGGCGGCTTTAAAACTCTGACACGAGGTTAGTCATTAACCACACGAAAAGATGAAGTGTATAATTTTTTTGTAATGTATAATCTGGTGTAGGTATAAATAAATAGGAATCTAACTAAAAATATCACAAATTATATTCATAGAAACGTCTATGTTTCAAAGATGCCGAGTAATCCTGTAAATAATAAAATATATACCAAAAAGAACAGTAATTTTCCAACAGACAAAAAAATATCAAAAACATTGCTTGTTAGTGGCAGTCACAAAGAAAATTATATCTAACAATCTTTTCACAAGACAGATGAAACAAAAATCCTTACAATCAGTCAGAATCTCAGCCGTTTCATCTTTTAAGAAACAAAAGCAAGCGACTTATTGGCACAAACTTGAGATGACGAATTGCGTAATTTTGTGCCGTAGATAAACATAATTTAACCAAACAGACATGTAACTGGCACAATCAACAAAAAAGTTTACTGACAGACGCTGTCATTTTGACAGTTCTACAACATCCAATGCGTTGATTTTGTTAATGTAAATACGGACTATAAACGACGCAAATGAAAACTATTCTCTTTTACGCAATGAGGATTTTCTAGCACCACTGAGACGTCAGGTCTGGGCACCTGTCAAAAGTGTCAAAGAGCCTATAATTTAGTCGTGACTGGTTGATGAAAGAATGAATTAAATGAACGTCATCATAATTATATTTTATATATATTCATTTTCAAAATGGAAGACCTCTTGTTAAAGTCACAGACACTCAGAAGAGCGATATCAATGACTTGACTACTAGTTACTTGCAAAACATAGATAACTACCAAATGAAAATAAGTTCTAGTTAGCTGCCGGTGTACGTACTTACTACCCTATCTCCTTTGTTGACTATAAATTTTCAGAATTGTTCCTCTCTACACCGTCCTGTAGTTCCAATTTCAAAATAAGGGGCCATTTTTTCGTTCTTTTTGTTTTCAAAATTGGAAGCTTTTGCTTTTAAATTGCATAGTTCCAATTTTGAGAGAATGGATGGTAATTTTTTATACTTCCGTTCAGTACCAAATTGGTGTACAATTTTGTTGTAATAAGCAGTTTGAAGGGTAGAAAAAAAATGTTTATTGAGTGATGATGTCGCAGTGTTGCAGGCAGTTAAGTAAGTAAATTAAGTCGTTTAAGCTGAAAGGCAAGTAATTTGAGGAAAATTTATAAACATTCCATACTCTGATAATTAACTTAATAAGCCTGTTTTTTTTTTTCACAACCAGCGTTTATTTTACCAAATCCCATTTTATTGCATGGTAGCAATTTAAAACAAAGTCTCACGATATAATCTTTCAGAAATCAGTTTTTACAAGACTAATTTTGGAAACTAGATACTCTCATAAATTTTATCGAAAAATAGCCAAATTACTACTTGCAAGATTTGAATATGCACAATCTACACAAAACAAATATTCCACAGATACCTAAAAGCCACATAAAACGTACTATTCTTTTGTCATTCTAAGATAGATAGTCGAATTTCTAACGCTATTCCAAACGAAGGTAAGTAGCGTATTTGATTCCCGTAACGTTCCAGAGCGCAGTAAGGATATTTATCACTTTCAAATAGCCAAGGAAACATTGGAAGGAAAGCCGTATGTGAGTAAACGGGGAAAATGGCGGAAACTGCTCTTAAATCTTTATATATTTACTGGTTAAAGTAATATGGATATTATTGGGCTTTTTCTTATACGTGTGCTGTGTGGGTTAGTTGTAATTAATATAATAACGCACTTTCTGAGTCTGACCAACGAAAGCTGTCCACGAATACGTTGAATATTTTACTTCACTTCTAAGTAACATTATTACATGTTTAATTATTATAATATAAATAATTAAATACTGATGTAAGTATCGCATAATATGTCTTGAATAAGAAGCAGTGTACAGCAACCTCTTGATTTTTAAAATTGCCGCCTTTTTTCTTGGACAGCTTACGTTGATCAGACTCTAGTAACCAATTTCAACGTAACATCTGGCATTATTCCTTTTTTAATTTTGCAATTGTAATCCTAAATAGCAAATAACACAACATAACATCGCGCCTGTATACCCCAAGGGCGGGGAAAAAAAGCAAATATTTTTTTATACAAAAATAAGTCTTTTACTACGTAACATTGCTTTTACCAGTTGGAAGTATGTTGCCAGTTTAGTTACAGATAAATAATGTGGTTAGTAGGTTTTAGTATCTCTATAGTATAAAATCATTTTTTATTCTGACAAATCTTCTATATAAGTTATTAAAAAATTTACTTTACAAACTTTAAGAGGTGTTTTAGACCATTGAACTGAATAACATTTATTACGGACCAACTTTTAAACCGTGAAAAAAAAACAGCTGTTCCATACGTTTTCGAACAGTAGGTATTAAACTTTAGTTACACTATTTTAGTGTTAGGGTCAGTTCATACCGCGACGTGAAGCGACGCGACGGTACGCGCACTTTTAACAATTATCGAACTTATTTTCTTCACGAAAAGATGTAATTTCAGTGCGCGGGTTGACACGTGTCAATGTACGCTGAGATGCGCAGTACGCGGTGCTGCGCAGCGCGTGTACAGTCACGAGCAATAATATGTATACACTTAGCAACGTTTAAAAGTGATTTTCTCCTACTGTATTGATTGTAACTTTATGATATTACGAATATAGTATTTTGGAACCCCTATTATTATGAAAAAATTATCATCTCAAAGTTACAATTTTAATTCCACGAGAAAATCGTTATTGAATTTTGCTGAGTGTATACATATTTTTGCTCGTGACTGTACCTTATTGTGTAGTCAATAAATTCGATATTGTATCGGATCATAAAAAAGTGCACGTCGCGTCACGTCTCGGTGTGAACTGTAACACTAAAATTATGTGTATATGACTACGCACCACGGGGCCCCGTGTAGTTTTGTTACAAAGTTACTAGGAGCCAACGAAGAGGTCGGATAAAAGTGACACTGCGGAGTTACTGTCAGTCTAGCAGAGCGTCGCGTCGATGGTTGCGAGGCGACTGTCTTTTGATGACAGAGATGATGTCAGGATATATATAACGTGGACGTTGTCAGGGGAGCCGCTGTCATAACGTCCACGAAGAACTGGTTTATTCCGACATAATCCTGATGATATTGAAGCTGCTGAACCACTAATACGCTGACCACTTCTGGTAAAGGCTGTCCTGCGTCGATTATTATGTAGTAGTATACAAAAAAGGAAGAGCTCATCATCTGCCTAGCCTTTTTCCCAACTTTGTTGGGGTCAGCTCCCATTCTAACCGGATGCAGCTGAAAAAGGAAGAGCTCAATTGGGCATAAAAAACATCGTTCGCATCGCTGTCAATGGGATATATCTCTGTATGTAGCTGCAAACATAATCTGAGATGCCTCTAGTAGGAATTTCAATGACCATAACCAATTAGCATCAGATGGACCGCTTGTATGTTTTCCACCGAATAACATACAGTCCTACCAACTTATCTGTGAACTGAAAGAGGACCGCACCGTCAATTCAGTGTTGATAATTGTTTGATTATACAAACATCTACATTCAAATAATGATCATTATTTTATTGTGCACTGAATGTAGCAGAAACTGACAATCAAATGACTTTCAACATGACGGCCGTAGTTCCAATTTTCGCCATTTCACAGGTAAGTTGGTAGGAGTGTAGCATAAAAAGTGTATTTTATGTATTTTTCTCACGTTCTCATTTAGGCTCGACTCAATAGCTACATACAGTACAAGCCAGTTAGAGTCTACCCAAAACTTTTCTTTTGTCTGTAATACGATAAGGCGCTCAGTTAACGAAAAAGTTCCTAATTACCTACAACTTTTGTAGACACAATCATGTAATGAACATAAACATTATTTTCGTACATTTTTGGGCTTGTTGGGGAACATGAAAATTGTAGTCTTTTCTTGGAAGTTCAGTATTCGTTCGTTGAGGAGCTCGTGGCTAAGTAATAACAGCCGCACAGGTCGATCCATCAGGTTAAGCTACGCTTGCCGGGGTTGGTCCGTGGATGGATCCTCTTTACATATCATTTGTGGATCTTTAACAGTCGTTACGGGTTGTCATAACCTATCCTTTTCCCAACTATGTTAGAGTCTTCCAGTCTAACCGGATGCAGCGGAATACCAGTATTTTACATGGAGCGACTGCCTTTCTGACCTCCACAACCCAGTAACTGTAACTGTAACAGTAACATACGACACCCCTTGGTAATACTGGTTGTCACACTTTCGGGTTTCTGACGGTTCGTTCTTATTTACATAATGTTGATTTTCAATATCGAAAAGCCGTACCAAGAGATTCTAAGTATCGTTGTTTTATTGTTTCATTTCTCAGTAGAGGTATACCTAAAGTAAAGGTAAAGTTTTGCCTAACATTATAATGCTAGGCAAAACTTTCTACAAGATTCAAGACGTCAAAATGTTAAAGGAAAAGTTGGACAATGTTTTGTGTTTCTTCAATCTTCGCTGTAGAGATTATGAGCATACAGGTTGGAATATACAACATACAAAGTTTAAGATAAACATGTTTATTGCCATACCGTTTTTACTTCGGTTTCTGTTGGCCACGGCCACGACTAGTCACCCGATTGGCCGCAATCTTGAACTGGTCGGACGACAGGTTGTATGGCAAAACTTTCTTTTTGGTCGAAGTTTCTGTGACCAAGATTGCGGCCAGTCAAACGACTAGTTGTGATTTTGACCTCATATGCTGGGGCTACACTTCGCGTTATCGTCAACTTTTCTTCATGCGCTCTCTGCTGCTCAGCGAGACAACGAGGGGTGTGCGAAGTGTAGCCCCAGCAATAGTGCATGAAATCGTTAATACGCACCAAACATTCGTTCCGAGGAATTTGTTTTTTAGATAGCACGATTTTAATTATTTTACTCGGTCAATGTGCTTTACCTGGAACATTACTGACATCGGTGAAGGAAAAACATTGTGAGGAAACCAGAAACCCGTGTAACTCTCGGTCCCGTGGGAATATCGGGATAATAAGTACCTATCCTATATCCTATTCCAGGTCATGGTCTACTTATGTGCCAAATTTCATCATTTCCTCAATTTCGTCCAGCCGTTTTTGAAAGCGTCACAAACAAATAGAACAAACTCAGTTTCGAATTTATAATATTAGTTAGGATTATCACAATAACTCATTTTAGTTGTGACATTAACACATCACATCAGCGGAAACACCGACCACTTTCACATATTCCCCACATCCAAAATTGATCCCTCTAGGCGTGAATTCATCCCCCACAATACGATTACAACTGAACTACAAATATTAAACAAGACATATAACCACAAGTTGGCTTGTCTGTTGTGAGACATTGTATAATAAGCATGTTTTGCTCACATCTTAACCATTATTAATGACGTTAAGCTTCAAAACCTTTTTTTTTTGAGGGCGTGTCTGACTTTTACTGACTAAAACCCACCCGTGTTCCTTCAGTTGCCTGTTGCCAAGGTCCCGGTATCCCTTTCGGACTTTCCCGCAACCCTGGCAGGTCAGGTTCAAAACCTGCCAACCCAAACTGTCTTCAATGTTTTCAAATAAAAGTTTCAAGATAATCCAAGATCGTGAAGAAACCAGACAGGAATTTCCCATAAGTATTTTTAGGAATTCATAGCATTCTATTTCTGTCTGAATCTGCCAAAAATACCTTTAAGGCCCTACCCTATCACTTTGATCTCGTTCGCACCATTCTACTCGCGCCCTGAGTGAGAGCGAGACGGAGTGGGGTACTGGTGGCTCTCAAGCCTCGAATAGTTTAGGTAAGTAAAACATTACCTACTTTTTATTGAATGTAATTTGGGTAGGCTAATTTGTAATAAGGAGGCTGTCCTTACGTAGACCAATAAGATGATATGGGGGGAAAGAACGGCAGATCAAATTGGGTTATATAATCGTCTGTGTCACTCTCAACTTCGGGAAATCGATTTTCCAGAAGAATTTTCACAATGCTGCGACAGTCACTGTTACAATGCTGCCCACAGGAATTTGTTAAATGATATGTATGTCAACCTAGTATCTATCCTGTCAGATGCCGCCACTGCTTCTTATGAGCGCAGGCGAGCGCAGAAGAGAGGTGAATATATAGCGGGGTGGAATAAACACGTCTGGTTACCACAGGGAAGCCAGACAGACATTTTTGTTATGGGTTCAAGCTGGTAAGCCGAATATCAAGTGTATTACGATATGTGAGAGAGCATGAGTGATCACGTAGTGATCGCTGATCTCTTTAAAGATCATTATATAATAGCGCCACATTGTGATTCTACGGAACAGAGGCGTCCCTCAACTCTTGGGTGTAATGGTGCTGAGACTGTTACTATGAAGCGAGTTATCAGATTTAAGGCAAAACATGTGCAAAAAGTTATGCACAGCATGCAGCGAGGTAAGTCTCCTGGCTGTGACAGTCTCAGCATTGAGCATCTAAGAGATGCAGGAGTTCACTTGCCGCGCGTACTCTCCATGTTTTACAATCTCTGTTCTGTTCTCGCTCGTTATTTGCCGGATGAACTTATCAGAACGATCGTTGTTCCGGTTGTAAAAAACAAGACCGGGGATCTATCGGATAGGAGCAACTATCGACCTATATCGCTGGCTACGGTAATAGTCAAGATGTTTGACAGTTTGCTTAATGACACCCTTAAAACTTACGTCGCTTTAAATGATACCCAATTCGGCTTTAGAGGTGGACTTTCTACGGAAACTGCTATCTTGTGTGTTAAGCGGGCCGTTGGATACTACACTAAGAGAAGTACGCCGTATACGCGTGCTTTCTGGATTTATCCAGAGCTTTTGATACTGTTTTGTACGATAGACTGTGGATGAAGCTGGAGAGCGCGGGTGTGCCGGCAGAGGTTATCTCAGTGTTAAGGCATTGGTATCGGTGCCAGCGAAACCAAGTACGATGGGCTGGGGCTCTCTCCCAGGACTATGGCATGGAGTGTGGCGTGAGGCAGGGGGGCATTACCTGTCCTCTGTTGTTCAACCTGTATATTAATGACATCATCTGTGAGCTCAGCAGTACTCATGTGGGTTGTTTTGTGAATAGAGTTAGCGTCAATAACATCAGCTATGCAGACGACATGGTACTGCTGGGCCCATCGGTGGGCGCTGTTCGTAAACTTGTGGCAATCTGTGAGGCGTTCGCAGCGGAACATGGACTAAAATATAACTGTAAAAAGAGTGAAGTTCTGGTTTTTAAGATTGGAAATCGTGGTCCACTTCATGTTCCGCCTATTATGCTTAATGGCGCAGCGCTAGCAGTGGTGAGCACTTTCAGGTATCTGGGGCACATTGTGACAGACGATTTGCAGGATGACGCTGACATTAAGAGGGAGCGCAGAGTATTAACAGTCAGGGGGAACATGTTTACGCGTAGGTTTGCTCGCTGTTCGAGGGAAGTAAAGATAACTATTTTTAAGCCGTATTGCCACTCCTTTTACTCGAGCAGCTTGTGGATAAATTACACGCATAGGGCTGCTAATGCTCTGATTGTCCTTTTTATCTGAAATAAATGAATTATAATAAATGCTTTTGACGGTTAAAATAATTATAATTAACAAAAAAAAAAATGCTATAAAGTTTATTCAATTATTATGCAAAGTTTCATGATATAATTTGAAGTATTTTTGAATACCAGAAGTTATAGTTCGGTTTTTGTTTTCTATCAACAACAAATTTTATGTAATCGTGTTTTCGCCAAACATAGGTCCCAGCATCAATCCTCAACTATAAAATTATATTTATTTCAAAATGAATGTTGCAGTATTTTCGGCATATCGGAGGATCATGCTAAGCAATTTGAGGTAGGGTAGGGCTTTAATTTACCTACATTTTTGTAATTTTTATACATTCAATGTCGACGAGATGATTGTGATTAGATTCTGAACGTTTTCATATACGGGAATTGGTTTTTCGGACTTGATTTCATTTATGTAAGTAAGTTTGTACAAACACTTATTTACACGTCAAAAAAAAAAATATTTTTTTAATAAAGATAGAAAAGAAGAAAGAAGAATTGTGTATTCTGCTCAAACAAAACGCACATTACAAAAAAAAATACAAAATACACATTCCAATAAATAGAGAATAAATCGTAAAACAATAGATTAAAAAAAAACGGTCAAGTGCGAGTCGGACTCGCGCAAGAAGGGTTCCGTACCATTAGACCAGAAAACAGTATGTAGAGTACTGTGGATTCCGGTCGCAACCTTATTTCACTAGGTCGGGAGTGAGCCAAGGTAACAATTTAGGGCCGTTAGAATTCATAATAATGATCAATGACTTACCTGACGTGGTAAGAGATGCCAGGTGTCTGCTATTTGCAGACGACCTTATATTGCTGCTAGCTATAGAAAATGAGGACGACTGTCATCGCCTTCAGCAAGACATTGATCGAGTAGTGGAGTGGAGTCGAAAGAACAAATTGCAATTTAATGTTACGAAATGTTCAGTTTTAACATTCAGTCGGGCAAGAGTACCACTCCACCACAGCTACAAAGTCAACGACGTGCCTATGAAAAGGGAAGAGGCAGTGCAAGACCTTGGTGTTCGCATGGATGCTCAATTGAGTTTCCGGGAGCATATTATCAATGTCTGCAAAAAAGCTTACAAGCGACTGGGATTTGTGCTTCGCAGAGCAGCAGGTTTCACAAATATTAAAGCCATTGCGGCATTTGTATGACGCTCTAATAAGGAGTCAGTTGGAGGGTAATGCGGCTGTATGGGCTCCACATGAGACTGAATATAGTCTCAAGTTGGAGCGCATACAGAACAAATTTACGAGATACATGTACCTACGGCGGTATGGAGTGTATCCCTTTTACCCCTTGATGTATCCAACCTTGTTTGTGCTAGGCATGGTTGGATACAACAAGTTGGAAACAAGGAGGGATCTAGCACTGGCGTCGTATATGCTTGGAGTGTTCAGGGGTAACATACATAATCCGAGGGTGCTACAGGGGATAAGCTTGTGTGTGCCAGATGGGTATGTGCAGCGCCGACGACGGCCCAACTTGTTCGCAGTGCCGCGCGGTCGAACTAAACTGTTGGACAATGTCCCTCTGACAATGCGCACAGTAAATTTGGTTGCCGACAAAATAGATTTATTCTCAAGTTCATTGAGCGAGTTTGCAAGGGTAACGTTACACGTATTATGTTTTTAGTTTATGTTTTTAATTTGTATTATCTTAAATCTATTTTTTTTTTTTGTATACGAGTATATATATGTTTTTAATTTGGTTAAACTGTTACTACACTATCGAATTGGGACACTGTAATAGTAGCGTATGTAAGTAAGCAATAAATAAATAAATAAAATTATCTATAAAAACGGCAAAAAAATCACGTTTGTTGTATGGGAGCTCCCCATAAATATTTGTTTTACCTATTTTAATTTAATTATTTATTTTTAAAGTAAATATGTAACTAAATATTTTGTGAATATTTCAAATGTCTACCTGTTGTCGTTTTAAATATTTATTTTATTCTGTTTTCTAGTATTTGTTGTTATAACGGCAACAGATATACATCATCTGTGTGCAATTTCAATTGTCTAGCTATCACGGTTCATGAGATACAGCCTGGTGACAGACAGACAGACAGCGGAGCCTTAGTAATTGGGTCCCGTTTTACCCGTTGGGTACGGAACCCTAAAAATAACGTGTTGTATCAAATAGTTCACACACTATTTATTTATTTATCTATTTCTTCTTTCTTTACCTTTTTCATTTCTCCTTCCATAGGTCTACTGGAAGAAATTTCTTAACAAAAAAAGCAGTACCTTTGATACTTAGTACTTATAAAATGTCGCATCTGTATTTAGAGAATTTATTCCGGGAGGTTTACCTATGTGTATAATACTATATTCTCCTGACAAAGTTTTCTATTTATATGTAAGTATGTAAGTATATATCTATTGCTATTTAACCTTTTTCGAGTTATATCCCGTATGTTGCACCTACCATATTTTTCTCTGCATCACTCTAAGGTTGATTGGTAGAAAATGCCTCGGGCATTAAGTCCGCCTTTGTACAGTAGTTTTTTTTTACTTGTGCATAAAGTTTTAATAAATAAATAAATTTAGAATAATATTACTATTAAAGTTTCATATAACTAAGAAATCTCGATGGTTTGTCAAGTCACAAAAACCGTGAAAAGCAGGAGTAGGTCGCTAGCAAATAATAAAATAAATAAATAAATAGCTTCAAAACATCGCCTCGCGCATGTTACTTTCCTTGGACATTGGCTTCCACATTAAATTGCTGTCCCACAACTAGCTCATATTTCATTTGGAAACTTTCCAAGGCACAAGGGGCAGTTGAATTGCTACCACGATGCCGCCATGGGGACAAATATTACTGTATTCCTTTATGACGTAACCGTCTTTTGTTTTCGCGGCCCTTCCACGAAATGACGGGAACATTTGAATTTGAATATTATTCCATCCGTCCTTGTATTTCTGTGAATCGTTGAGTGTGATCTTTTTGTCATTTTAAAATGGTTTTGAAAAAACAATAGCTATTTGCATATACAGGGTTATTGGTAAAACACCAACAACCTCTTAAGGAGTCATTGTACTCATCATTATGAACCACTTTAACTATGGGAAAAAATATGAAATAGCGAAAAAAAAAAAACAGCTGTTCAGTACATTTTAAATGTTCTCATTACTCTTCAAAATCTACGGAACAGCTGTATTTTTTTTCGCGATTTTGTATTTTTGTATATAGTATGTATATAAAGGACAATGAACCGTTTGAAATAGTTGAATTATTTTCATTTAATTAATATTAATAACAAAATACCTTCATAATTATGTAGTTTTCACTTTTGCTAATTCTGCAGTCTGGAATTTGTATAAGCGTTAAACACTCTTTGAGGGACACTAAACGCCCTCAGGCGTAATAACTATAAAACTTCTATTGCGTCTCGTTCAATGTTCTTCAACCGATTAATTGCTTAGAACGTACTTACTATAAAAGTTTATCATTTCTATAATGATCGTAAAAAAGAAAAATGCTATCACAAACTCAATATCCTCAACACTATCATAGACAAAATCTTGTCAATATCTCTCCAAAATCCAAGCAAATAATCCTAAAATACAAATGACAGTTGCCATAGACTCAAAGACAAACTTTTCCGTCCATCGCTTGGCGTGACTTTAAACGCTCCTCAACCGACCACAAAGCGTTTAAACCGGGAGTGATATAACGTTTGGTCCATTTTTCTAGCGCTCGGATAGAGAATATGAGGTGGGATCGATTTATTTGGTCAGGCAGAGCAAGCATTGTTAGAAAATTCTTTGTTAGGCATGTAACTTGACGCTGCATTGATAGATGAACCGAATTTCAAAGTCCCACTCCCTCTCGATGAGAGGAGGCCGTGTGTTCCAGCAGTGGGAACAATATAGGCTGATTATATTTATGAGGTTAAGTATGGATTGAAATAGGCTTGCCCTCTATTACATCGAACTAAAAACTGGTGAATAATGAATGTGCGTTTAATACAATTCTGCCTACACCTCCGTAGAATATAATATACGCTTGATGGTATTAATAGCCATTTATCAACCTAAGCACTAAATATAATCTGGAGGCTTAACGGTTATTGATTTATGTAAAGGTATTGTGTTGAAGCTGAGTAGCGACAACAATGTTAGGTATACCTATAATGATTTAGTACTGTAGTGTTATCTATTTAGTAGAAATGAATGAACTAACACCTATGGCACAGAAACGTGGTCACTAATAATGGGCCCTAAAAGTCACCCAAAGGGCAATGTTGAGGGCTGTCCTTGCTGTTTCCCTACGTGCTCGAATCAGAAATACAGAGATCCGCAAGAGAACCATAACCCGAAGAATTGCCAAACTTAAGTGGCAGTGGGCAGGGCACATTCCTCGCAAAGCAGTTGGCCGTAGCGTTGGAAGGCCTCTCACAAGGTGGACCGATGGCACTGTGAAAGCCGCAGGAATCTGCTGGATGCGGGAAAGACGTCCAATCCTAACAATAGGCCTCGCCCAAGCACCACCACTTCAACCGGTTCTGTGGTTACAGAACAGATAGCCGATGGGGCCGAAAGGTTCTGGAGCGGCAACTGCGTATCGGAAGACGTAGAGTTGAATGGCCACCCACAAGGAGAGCCGCAGGAATCCGCTGTAGTGATATAACCAGCTTATAATATGGCATCCACAAGTAGTAATAAAGCTCTTTGTGAAGAAGCTTGTCAAGAGCTAGCCAACATCAAGCAGCGTTGCTGTCTTCCAGTTTGAAGGTCGTGCATAGACCTGCCGTGTGTAATTACAGGCTCCTGAGGCATTTCAGGTTTATTTTTGGGATGGCAATACACCTGGCATGCCTCTGGTATGTCCATAGGCAGCAGTGATCACTTATTACTATCAGGTGATCTACTTGCTTGTACACCAGCCATCATAATTATCTTGCATAATCAGCCTACATGTTCCCACTGCTAGGAAACAGGCCTCCTAGTGAGAGGGAGTGGGCCGTAATCCACCAGGTGAGCCAGTGCGGGTTGTTGGATGTCAGATGTCTTCGAATTCTTGGTTCTAGAATATGCCGGTTTCCTTACGATGTTATCCTTCACCGTTTTGAGAGTAGTAGTCTTCTTCTTCTTCTCTGCGTGTCGATGGTAAAAACATCGTTTTTTTTTTTTTGCCCATGTCTCGGCTACGCGAATACCGTTCGCTGACGCAGCCATTAGGTCCTCACGTGTGCAGGTGACAGGACATGCGGGGCAAGATTGGAGGTGAGCCATTGTCTGTGGAGAGGCGCCGCATACACACCGGAGATCTGAGCCGTCTGTAAAACCCCCTTTGTGGAGGTTGTCCTTGCTGCAGCCCACCTGGGTACGAAATATATAAAAGCAGTGGTGATGAAATAATTTACTTTTAAAATGAGAACAAACAATCTACCCACAATCACGGAATCAAAAGTCAGAAACTTCCAAGCAGTTTATCTACCAAACTCAACCATAAAACTAGGAGAAATACAGTCCCCAAACTCGACGATGTGATTCCAAATTATCACAAATTAATTTTTGAAACGTTCCGACCCTCAGCCTGGTCCGTCCGGTAATAACAATATTTTCGGCACGGTTGACTTAAAAAGCCAATTGCTACTCGATGGGGAGTTGGGGAGCCATTGAATGCAACCGGTCCAAGACTGTTTTTGGTAATAATTTATGGGGAAGACGTTAATTCATGAAGTGGGCTTGGATTGACAGGATTGATAGAGGTGATCAAAAACAGGGTGGTTCGGGAATTTTTGGTACTTTGATTCGTTGCCGACAACTGTTTTAGTAAAATTGACCTAACAAAATATAAAAATCTGGTGGGCCTTTCAAATACATTCTTATTGTACCAATTGACTGATTTACAGTAGTGTAATTATTCAAGCATATTTATTTTTTAAACAAAACCCGAAATTAGTAGAAGTGGACGTGCTGCACTTTTATATCAAGTGGATTCATCAGTACAGGGACCCGTGGCTAAATAATAACAGCCGCACGTGTCGATCGAAGGTTAAGCAACGCTTGCCGAGGTCAGTCCGTGGATGGGTGACCATTCATTACATATCGAGAACCCTCCGTGACTCAGAAAGCACGTTAAGCCGTTAGTCTCAGCTGTTATTTGTAGATCTTTGGCAGTCATAGCGGGTAGTCAGAAGCCCGAAAGTCTGACAACTAATCGTACCCAGTAACTGGGTTGTGGATGTCAAATAGGCAGTCGCTCCATGTAAAATACTGGTACTTAGCTGCATCCGATTAGACTGAAATCCAACCCTAACGTAATTGGGAAAAGGCAAGGCAGATGATAGATTCTTCAGGATTTACAGTGCCCTTTGGGAGCATGAAAAATGAACCGTAATGCTTACTAAAACATGATGTGCTTTACAGACCTGTCAAATCAATTCCTTTTAAGACACAAACCGTAGTACAAAAAGACCAAGTGTAGGCCATTTGTAAAAAGATCAAAAACAGAAGGAACATCTATTTCTACTTTACATTTCCGCACGATTTATTCTTAACATTTTTTATCCGTATGTTATTGCGGTGTGACTTTAACTGGGATCCCTCATTTTTCTACCGGACTCATATCTACTACTGTTCAGTTTGATATAAGACTCTGTAATAAATTACGTGCAATTTCCAACTCAGGGAAATGTGCTTGCTTTACCGTGATTTCGATTCTAGGAAAGTGCTGCATTTCATCTTGAAATTAATTAGCATGTCGGTAAAATAACACACGGGAAAAAAATACATCTGCTGTTCCCTACATTTATGTTCGCATACCTCGTCAAAATGTCGGAAATAGCAGATTTTTTTTCGCGATTTTAGTTTTGGTCCCATATTATTGAGGAGCTCGTGGCTAAGTAATAACGCCGCACGGGTCGATCCATCAGGTTAAGCTACGCTTGCCGGGGTTGGTCCGTGGATGGGTGACCATCTTTACATACCGAGACTCCTCCGTGCCTCGGACAGCACGTTAAGCCGTTGGTCCCGGCTGTCATTTGTGGATCTTTGACAGTCGTTACGGGTCGTCAGAAGCTCGAAAGTCTGACAACCAGTTTTACCAAGGGTATCGTATTACCCAGTCACTGGGTTGTGAAGGTCCGATAGGCAGTCGCTCCATGTAAAATACTGGTACTCAGCTGCATCCGGTTAGACTGGAAGCCGACCCCAACATACTTGGGAAAAGGCCAGGCAGATGATGATGATGAGGGTTCTAATCCCATAGTGAAAGTTGTTCATAATGTTGAGTTCCATGACTGCTTAAGAGATTTCGTGTATGAATAGATACACCTTACTACATCCTACTCTCGCATTTTATGACTGCAACTGTCACATCTCCCGTATCTCGGCTTTAATACCCGTTTTCACCAACAACATGGAAATAAATGCCTAATTATTCAATTTTGCATTTTCAACTATCGGCGCTAAGCCGAGGGTTGAAAATTCGACAGTGCGCTTTTACAAGTATTCATTTAGGTGTGACTAAACTACTAAATCTCTAAAAGGCTTAACTTTCCTGTACCTTTACTCCACAATGCACGCATCACTAAACCAAATCGATGAATACTTCATTTGGAAAAATCGGTCCATTAGTTTAGATGGAAGGCACGTAAAAAATATACACGTGTCACGTTAAGCTGCTGTGAAAATATTCATTTTTCTGGTCCTCAGGATTTTTTTGGTCCTATTTTAAAAAACCCTGTAAGTAATCGACACGTGTTTCACCTCTCAACCAGGCATCCTCAGGACACGTCACGTCGTGTTCGGTTTCGCGACTGGTCAATCGTCATCCTGAGGAGGTGAAACACGTGTCGATTGATGACTGTTGAGGAATAGTTAAAGCGGAATATATTACTAAATAATATATCGACGTCTATTGTTTTTTTTTTTTTTGAGAAGGTAAATGTTTTTTCATCCTGGTCCGCAGACGAAGTCGCGGGCGACAGCTAGTGCTACGATAAAGCTCAAAAGTCAATAATAATAGTTCAGAAAAAACCAGCCAAGTGCGTGTCCGACCACGCAAAATTTCAACTACGGAAAAATGGTTTCGTACTGTCATAGCGAAAGTTGTTTAGTATGGCGGGTAGAATCACCAGTTTGATGAATGTAGGTGACTAAGTCGCCACCCTGTATATTATTCTTGATACTTGAACCAAAAACATGTATACAACGTGCCGCTACAATGGTGACATTAATTTAACACACGTATACGATTTCGCGTATTCGTTTAATGAAAATATTTAAATTTCATTAAACGTTATTATTTATTGATTTATTTACAATTTTCTAAATTACCATCCTAGAACAACCTGTACTTAAAGAACTGTAGCGAAGAGGTCATTTGCCGGGGTCACGGATCATATGTAGGCGAATAGAGGAAAAGCCGCGCAAATTCTTAGAAATTATGCCGACAAAGGATCTTCACCGATAGAAAGTAAGCCAGCTGGTAGGTAGCTTTATGAATGAATCTTTTACACAGAGTGATCTCAATTTTGGTTATGTTTTTATTATTTAGTTTGTTTGAAAATTTAAATTTTTCAATTTACGAATTATTTTATTTTATTATATTTTTTATGTTTACTGGCCACTAGCCCTACCTGTGTATTAAATTAATGTCGCCATTGTAGCGGCACGTTGTATACAGCGTGGATGTACCAATAAATAATCATCAACGCTAGCAAATATTACTGGTTCGAAATTACAACCGCAAATCAAATGACTAATTGCGTTTAACACTGGCATTAATATTGAGTTTCCTGTAACAATTGACTATTCAATTATTTATATACTAGTTTTTGCCCGCGATTTCACCCCCGTAGAGTTCGGAAAATATCTCACGGCAACTACTACCACCGGAATTAAAACTGCCCTATGTATTAATTCCGTAATACATTGTTTTCAAAGTATCCGTTTATGGGCCATTTTGTGTCGATGTGACGCATGTTTCCTCGTGTGTTTGTGTTTTTTCTTTGCGTCATGTTTTACCGCAAATAAACATATTTTCTATCTTTTTTGTACATAATTTTTTTAATCCATAGGTACTTGGCAAAAATCAACCTTTAAAATTCGAACCATTAAAAAAATGGCGATTAGTAAAAACCTATCGTCACCGACCTACTTACGTTTGCCAAAGAAAAAACGTCCAAAATAAAATTTTATTATCTCAATATACGTAGTGTTAAAATTCTATATCGCTACTAAAGAACGTGTACATTTGGCTGGAAGCCATTCCAAATAAAAAAAATCATTTCGCATATTATTACAAAAACTTGAAGTCAGAAAGGCCTTAGTATAGATAAAGACTATGGAATCAACGCTAAGGGATCTCGCGCACTAGACGGCCACAACCACGACCAGTGGTCGCGGCGACCAGCACTCTTACTCTAACAATCTGTTTCATTTTGACAGTTCAACAACATTCATTGCATTATTTTACGTTGTTGAGCAGAAGTTTTTTTCGAACATACGAAGCAATGCATTAACAATATCCTTCAAAATGATTGAGATTGTGATTGATCGTATGTTACGCAATTAAGGTGCATGTAAACTATAGTCGTCGCAACAGCCAACTAGCCGCAGACCATAGAATGCCACGTCTAGCCGGAGTCGTGGCCGTCTAGTGCGCGAGATCATGTGTGGCCATATTTAATTAGGTCTTTAACACCATCAAATTGAACAAATATCTCCATGGGACCAACATCAAAATTGCGAAAAAATAATCAGCTGTCCCATACAGTTGGATCCAGTAGGTATTGAAGTTTTGTATGAGACATCTGATATTTTTTTCGAGATTACGATGTTGCTCCTATGGCGAAAATTTTTCACTTTGACGGTCTGTACCACACCCAAGGGGGTGTAAGTAGAATATGAACAACTTTCAGTATGAGGCCAACTCTGAAATATGAAAAAAAAATCTGCTGTTCACTTCATTTTGATAGCGTAAGCATTACTTTGTAGGGAACAGCTGAATATTAATTATTATTAATAGAAAATAATGAAATTGAAACTTTGAAAATATTTATGTAATTTACGTAACAGTAGAAACTTCAAAGTTAATAGGTTATTTTATGAGGTATATACTCTTTATTATGTACACCATAAAAAATACAGATATAAATGTATAAATTATCATAAATTAAAAAAACCAACGCAATAATTCTGTCGTCACATTTAATATTTCCACGAGATTCGAAATTTAAAACACCTCGTACCATACGTGACGTAACTGGTGTAAAAGAAAAATCGTTCCTTTCCACGAACCGAAAAATCTTGAGCAATTCCTTCTTTTACTTTGAGAATACTAAAAACTTCGTCCGTAGTTCGCCGGAAAAAAGGTAAGCCGTATAAAATCTATGAAACCGGAATATAAAAGGACATTTTGAATTAGATTATGTACATAATTATTGTTAGAAAACTTACTCGTTTTAGAGAGTATGGCATAAATAACATTCCAAGAATTTGGGTACACCATTTTACTTTTGCCATAATAAAACGTTCTTAGAAGACTTTCAAGGTAAGTTTTTACTATTCAGCTACTCCTGAAAACCTTTTTAACATTTACTCGATAAGCCAGTCAAGTCGAAGTGGCTTTTAAAAGGTATTCCTTTTTATTGTTTTGGGTCTAGAATCAGAAAAACAACTGCCTTACTCAAGCTCAATATCGTCCTTCGATCCAGAAAGGACACATTACAACCATTGAAACGTATAATAAAAACATGTCAACCAGCATTCCGCTGCCAAAGACCAAGAAAAAAAATATAAATTGCTTTTGTATCTCAAATTTCGTAAATAAGCTTTTTAAAATTCAAAAAAGGAACATTCACACGATGTCGGCGTAATGCCGCATTGCGTACGAAGCCACCGTTTGCTTGGAAAACCCGCCAAAATATATTATTCGTTATCTATCCCTCGGGTGCGGTCCATTTACTCTCGTGAACATGAAACACTATTGGTCCGCATACTATTATATTTAACACGTGGACCCAGCCTCTGATTCTTATTAAGAACTATTGTAGTTCCACAACCCACCGCTGATTTATAATGGCGCTAGGTGTTGAAGGTAAATTGCTTATTCGGCTTAAAATTATGCGAGGTAACTCACAGGATTTTTAATTACCATATTTTACAAAGATAAGTTTATTTTCATACAATTATGAGGCCTTATTTAGTGGCAAAAACGTTTTTACCCCTAAAATGCAAATGAGTTTTTGAGTTCAGCGAAATTGTTAATAACTAAATTATGATATGATTAACACTTAGGATTTAATGCCGAATGTCAGTAGCAAGGGCTGGTACGTTAATTGAGATAGCAAGGTTAGCAGTCTAGATTAATTTGTTCGTAAATCTGAAACCCAATTAGTAGGGATGCTCAGACAATCTGAAGATAAGGCTTATTGATCTGACATTTAGAGTAAAAACGTTTAATAATCAAGAATCAAAGGGCATCATGTTCATTAATAGTTAGATATTCTTTAATAATTCGGCTGTGCAATTCCAAAACCTAGCAACTGCCATTTCTAAAAATATCGGTGTTTTTGCATATTTTGAATTAATAGATACCTAATCTATCAAAAAAAACAATTTTTGAAAAATTTCAGTTACTAGGTTTTGAAATTGCACAGCCGAATTGGCCTATGATCTCGTCTGCTAAATGTAACTGTCTAACTGCAGTGCAGAGTCTGTTTCTCATCATACGACGGACGAGCAATGGTCTGCCTCGCAATTTCCAGAAAATTAAATTCCAGTTGTTATCCCGACGCTTTCGTTTACTTAGGTATTAAACCTGATGCCTAAGACAATTAATTTATTGAGTAACTGGCAGATGTACCTACTAAACAAATGAATATACTAACATGAGTAAGATTTGGTCCTTCGATCCGGATGGTTTTTCGACACCTTTTTCATCCCTCACTGGATATAACGGAGATAACTTTGCAAACGAAGTCACTGGCAAAATCTAGTGACACAAAAGAAATACATCATGAACTAGATCCATCCCATCGTTTAGGGATGCTACACATATGATCGGATCGGCACATTTGGTATGGCAGTATTTATTGAACAAC
Organism: Lithophane semibrunnea; assembly: GCA_947363905.1. Taxonomy (NCBI): domain Eukaryota; kingdom Metazoa; phylum Arthropoda; class Insecta; order Lepidoptera; family Noctuidae; genus Lithophane; species Lithophane semibrunnea. The sequence goes on along the minus strand of OX376210.1, from coordinate 4,734,873 downwards.
AAAACAGGCCCAAAGCACTACGCATAGTGTTTCATTCGGCTCGTTCCAATCGGCAAGTTTCGTTTTACCATCTATCTACCGTAGCTGAATCATGTTCGGGTCGACTCGGCACCATTCGAGATAAGCCAAGCGGCTTATTCCCAAACATATCATACATTATATTCAAAGTTGCCGCCCGGCTCTGCGAAATCGTATCGAACAAGTGTGTACGGGTGGTACTGACGGTACTGACGGTACAAAATCCACGAATCAATCACTCTGTTCTCGTTCAAACGCAATACAATTTGACTCTTATTATGGCTCTCAATCATTTTCTATCGGTCTTGTTCAGTGATAGATGGAGACGGCTGCATACGTCAATTGGTACCAATTTGTCATTCGATGCAATGGATGCGGGGATGCAGAAGGGGGATAAAACTTGGACGGGTGATCGATTGAAGTGGATAGAGTTTTAGGGTTAGGTTGGTGGATGAAAAATGAGAAGCTTTGAAATGAAATTACAATTCCGTGAAAACAACCTAGCCGCCAAAGAATAGAATAGAATAGAAGAATATAGAATACTCTTAGTATGTACACCATATAAAATACAGATGTAAATGTATAAATTTAACATAGGGTGACACAATGGGCGGTCTTATCGTTAGAAGAGATCTTTTACAGACGACCAAATCTCTTTTTTAAGCTGCTCCTTGCTCCTTGTGCCTTATCGCACGCACTTTGTTAATATTCCTTACTCAGTAATTATTCCAGTGAGCAAGGTGAAAGCAGAGCTTAGGCCTTTTTTTTTTGAGTGTGGGACATCATCAAATGACTTCTCCCGCTCTGGGTGGAGCGAAAGGGCGTGTCATTCTTTTACTGACTAAAACCCACCAGTGTTCCTTCAGTTGCCTGTTGCCAAGCTTAGGCCTGAATACCTCTTACGCTGAGGTCGGTCGCGTACGTCGGTGGCGCGTGCGTATATACAATTAATACATTGTGTTCTATATAGCACCACACTACGATGATCCGCCGATGACATCCGCGGCGCATATTACGTTGCTACTCGTACGCGATAGACAGTACGCGACGACATCAGCATAAGAGAAATTTCCAGGGTTGCGGGTTAGTCCAGGGTTGCGGGTTAGTCCGAAATCCGAAGGGATACCGGGACCTTGGCAACAGGCAACTGAAGGAACACGGGTGGGTTTTAGTCAGTAAAAGTCTGACACGCCCTTCCGCTCCACCCAGAGCGGGAGAAGTCATTGGATGATTTCCCACCCTCAAAAAAAAAAAAAAAAAAAAAGCATAAGAGAAATTCAAGCCATACTGCTCGGAGTCTGTCGGATCTCCTCTTGTAGAGTTAATTTTAATCAACCCATTTACCAAGCAACAAGTAATCATGTAAGTGAATACAAAATTCGGCTACAAATGACCATGACGATCATGTCTTTGTAAACCTATCACACATATGCACACATTGTGGAATGCAATAAAAATACTGAGTCAATCTACCTAGCTTTTTCCCAACTATGTTGGGGTCGGCTTACAGTCTAACCGAGTGCAGCTGAATACCAGTGTTTTACATGGAGCGACTGCTTATCTGACCTACACAACAGACTTTCGGGCTTCTGACGACCGGTAACGACTGTCAAAGATCCATTAATGATAGCCGGGATTAACGGCATAACGTGTTTTCTGAGGCACGGACCCCGGGAAACTTTAAGGGGACGGGAACTTTATGAAATGAAATGAAATTTATTTATTTGCCAGAATATAGGTACTTGCATTAACATGGTAAAATAATTTTAGTCTCACTATATTCGACTTATCAGTCGTGCAAATATTTCTGGTTGGTACATGCATTGGTAATAATAATCATAAATTTACATCAATGTCATTACAATAGTCATACACATCATAATCATAATAAAATTTACAGTCTTACTTCGTCAATATTAATTAATTAGGCACATTACATTATAAAATATTATTTTAGTTTTAGAATATATCTCACAGTCAAGACTGTTCATCAATGTATAAATTAGATTTTTAAGTAATATCAATAATTATAATTTAAGTAAGTGTTCGCAAATTTAGTTTCATCATGTCTGTTTAAGATTTAAAATTTAAATAATCATCTATTGAATAAAAACATCTGTCACAAAGCCAATTTTTTAAAGTTCTATTAAATTCTAAATTATTCATTTTTCTTATTTTTTCTGGTAGTTTATTTTCACCGCCATGGTGTAGCAGTTTCTGTTACATAATTTAAGGGGTCGATCGGTCATCTTTCTGACTGACCGACCCCTTGCCAATTCAAAAGTGCCTGTAATTGGTTTATTTGAAATAAATGCTTTGAGTTTGAGTTTGGAGGGTTCTTGGTAAGTAAAGATGGTCAGCCATCCACGGACCAATCTTGGCAAGCGTAGCTTAACCGGACTGATTGATCCATGCGGCTGTTATAACGTGTGATAAACCAAATTAAAGAAAAATCAAAGTTTTGAAACAATAAAATAATTTAAGACACAGTTTCTGAAGTCAGTGGTTTCAATTTAGTTTGATATCTGGTTTGAATCTAAACCCAATTAGCTCAGTAATTGGGTTACTGAAGTCAGTGTCGAAGCAAGCGAGAACCATCACTGTTAGACATTAGATGATGGAAACCTCTGGTAACTACTTGAAGTTCCCAGATTAAAAGTATCATAGGTCATCACTGGAATACTTTTTATCTTGTTCTGAAACATCACAAATGTGTGCCACTTTTAAGCAAATCAGAGGGCCAGTCAAGGCCATTTCCCGTAATTAAAAACTTTCAAAATCAATGAAAAAAACCTTACACAACCTTATACAAACCTTATACAACCTTATACAAACCTGATACAACCTTATACAAACCTTATACGATCTTATACAACCTTATGAAAATAATGGAATAGCCCTTCAGTTCAGATTAAGAAACATAATCATTAGTTCATCACAAACATTCACATTAGCCTAGTGATGTGACCGTCACACTGCCAAGTCATAGGTACTCTTTATTTTCATTTATCGATTCAAGCAGGTGATCATTTCTTCGGATATTAATTTAATCAACATTCCTAAAACGAGTCCCACTATGTGGGATCCGATCGGAACAAAATCTTAATTTTTTCCACGTTCCTAACGGATCCCACGATGTGGGAGCCGATCGGAATAAGCCGACTTCTCGGATTCATGTGCGTTTTGTATTACACTTGCTTCAAAAACGGTGAAGGAAAAGATCGTGAAAAAACCGGCCTTGCCTAGAGATATTTCTCGACTGCATGTGCAACCAAGTTAGAGGCCCATGGGCTGCTTTTAAACTGTGACACTGGGAAAAGAAGATAATACAAAAACCGATTTTCCCCGTGTAAAATACAGATACCCAACTGCATCTCGTTAAACTGGAAGCCATTTCGAGCACAGACAGGAAAAGGCTAGCCGGATGAATGTGTGAATAACGATCACCTATCCCAAGACGTGACCACATCAGAGCTATAACCCGCTCAGTTCGATCGAGCCATGTGATAGTGAACGAGATTTTTAAAGAATATTCTCAGGCAATCAATCACGAGTGCTCTTTTCATCAATAAAATAGTTGATAGAAAATACCGAAAAGTGGAGCCAAAATTTGGTGTACGTAGTTTTTTATGTATGAATCTAGCTGCTGCCAGCGGTTTCGCCCGGGAGGACTCTATTTTTTTTTCTAAAATAAAAGCAGCCTTAGTTACTTTAACATCCGCTATCTGCCATTGAAAGTCCCGCCAAAACAGGTCCAGCCGTTTCGGAGATTAGCCGGAACAAATAGACAGAATAAAAAATTGTTTTTGCTTTAAGCACCTACCGTAATACTTTCATATTATGCATTTAGTAAAAAGCAGAACATTACAAACAGACACTTCAATTCTATTTATTTGAAAAAAGTTAATATTTCACAGATAACTCCTAAGATTTTATTTTTTGAATAGTTTTTACGTTGTTACGGAACAGCAATCTTTTATCCTTATGAATTAATGTTCGCATAACAAAATTAATTACAAAATGAAGCACTTTTATAATTTGATTTTACATTTAACTTTTTCTATAACCTTTATAATTAAGATTCCCATAAAAAAAACAACTTTTCGCCATTACCAAAATTGTTCCTTAGGACCACTAAAATTCACAAAATGTAGCTCTTTTATTATAATTTGATTTTACATTAAACTTTTCCTGTAAGAACCTTTATAATTAAGATTTCACAAAAAAAAACAACCTTTCGCTCCAACCAAAAACGGTTCATTAGGACCACTAAGTCCACCCAAAATAAAAGGCGACAATCGTCCCCTAAAACCTACTCAATACAAGCGGTGTCCCTTTAGGTAATAACGAACATTTGTCACCGAATTGTTCTAATAAGTTGTCCTAAGCCAACAAACTGGGTACACAAGGTACAGTCATGCCGTAAATTTCAGCGCAATTAAGTCCTGTCCCCTTTGTTTTTGATTAAGTATCTGCGCGGAATGGTGTACCAGGCCGGGCTTATCGGATTAAACCGTGCTGACAGCAGTGCTTGGGGCTAAGGGTGATAGTTTGACGCAGGACTGTTGGAGGTGGTCCTTTATTGGTCTTTTGATACAAATGACGACATTTCTGAAGACTGTTAGGTTGAATGTCACCTTTCATCAGATAACAGAAGAGCAGCTATACAGAGTCAAATTAAATTAACTAGGAAAACTCCTGAAAAAATAAATTAATTGATGATTTTTTTGGAGTCATCAAACACTTGCAGTTGAAATATAAATTTTTTTTAAGGTAAGTTTTCCATTTGATCGATATCTAAACAGCATTAAACAAAAAACATTCAGATTTCTCAACTAATACTTCAAGTAACAAAATTAAAAGCAGTCGTGGATCCCAAAAAAAAAAGATGAAATCATTTTTTTCTCTTTTTTTATTTTTTTTATTTGACCCTGTAGATCTGACACGCACTTTTCCGTTATCCTACTTATAAAATTAATACGACAGTGAGTATAGTGTCGTATTTCTATTATAAGTAGGAAATTCGAAAAGTCAAAATTAAACAAGTCAAGTGATGCGATTGGCAGTTGATCATTCATTCAACCAATCCCAGCAGGTTACGCGCGCTTGACAATTTTGCTAGCTAATTATTGTGTTGATTTTCGTTTCAGGAACCGGGCGTAACTGTTCTTAAAGTACGTTTTGGCGCAAGCAAGGAAGAATAATGAAACAATGTTCATCTCGGAAAATTAAAAACAGATTTGAACCGCTGCCACAGCCAGTATAATTCAGAAATCTTTGCTAGTCTTAACGACCAATTAATCGCACACCAACATTGTTTACCTACCTACTGCAATATCTAACTAATATTTCCCGCAGCCTCAATCTTCGGACCATAAGACCAATGAAATGATTGCTCCAATTAACTCTACGATTTCTCATTCCCTTTGTTGATTGGGACGATTTACGTGAGATAGCAAACAGCTGCTTTCTTTTATTTCATCAGTGAGAATTTTTCTCGTTCAATACCTACGATTTTTATAATGACTCCCATATGTTATAAGCATGAATGCTAGAAGATGGACGATACGCCAAATCACTTTTCAGAATGTCAAACTGGGGCTCAAGATTTATCTGTAGTATATAGTAGGTAGAGCAGTGGGAACGGCCCCGACTGACGAGTTGTACGTCGTGAGTTCGAACCCAACTAGGCGCTTTACTTTGTGTAAATAATTTCATCAGCACTGCTCTCTAAACTAAACGGTGAAGGAAAACATCGTAAGAAACTGCTGGTTTCTTACGATGTTTTCCTATCCTAGAACACAAAATTCGAAAACATAGTTTAAGGCAGTGGGAACATTATAGGCTGAGTATTTATATTTATAGTGGGTAGGGACGATTTTCTGTATTATATTTGGTCAATTTCCATAACAATGAATTTCCGTAACATTACAATAATTTACAGTTTTTAATTATGTTTAAACATTATTATATGGAATAGGATATTATTTCATACAGCAAAATATGAATACTGTAAGAATAAAATATTATACATAGAGAGACAAATTCTAAATTCTCAAAAAAAAAGTTGAATTTATGACTTCACACAATCCGGAACAATAAATAAAATGTTTCTATTACAAATGCCCTTTGAAAGAATTTGTGGTTTCAGTTGGTTGTATTAAGAACAAAAGAATCATCTCTTTCATATTTAAAATCGTACGAAGAGCACATTATAACTTTAAATATGACAGAGATGACATTTTTTACGAGAATATTAATATATTATACTCTCTCCAAAAGACCACTACACCAAATCTACTCTGAAGTCACAATCATTCACAATATTCTTCCACAAGTTGTCAACATTCATCCCTCATTTTTCTTCCCCCAAGATCTATAACTGAGATCAACAAAGGCAAACATACAATACCGTATTTTATCAGCAAATCCATACTAAAAAATAGATAAACACAGAAGGTCGGCTCCATTCAACGAGCGAAAATGCACGCAGGCATACACGAGTGCATGCGCATTCGCGACTGGCATTCTTTGACATTACCGTAAGTACGTGTAGGGGTGGCAGAGACATCAACGCATAAATTGTTACCATGGATTCAGCTCATGATTTTGGACAACCCTGCGTTGAAAAATTTCGTCGGTTATAAAACAAAAATCTGCTGTTCTCCACCAAAATGCGGTAGGTTTGGAACAGCAGCCCACGTAGGTCTGCTGTTCCAAATGTCTAAATGTGTAGAACAGCGATTTTTTTTCAATTCCTTCGAAAATTTCAAGCTAGGTGCATCCAAAAACATGTGCAAAATCCATGGTAACAGCCAACGATGTCCCATGCTGCCCTGTATGTGTGTGCGTTTGTTTTCGCTCGTTTTAAGGATCCGGCCTTCTGTCCCTATCTATTTTGTGCCATAGCATAATCAACTCAATGAACGCCCCAATTACACGTCCCTCTGTTTGATTGTAACAATTTGTTAGGTATAATAAACAATTGCGTTATTCTATTTGTTCGCTTACATTTTCACGTATTGTTTTGTTATTATTGTACGGTTGCGTGTAAATATGTTTGATGATGCAAAAGATTCGTAGGTGGAATGATGCCTTTTTGTTTCACTTGGTGAGAACGCAAAGCCACGTCTGCTTAAAGTCAAATAATTTATTTCAATTAGGCACATAAACGGCACTTTTGAAAGTCAAAAACAAAGAAATAGAACTGATTCTAGTTGCCCCCTTCCAAAAGGTAATTTTCGTATGGAGAAGAATGAGCAAGAAATTCCACCGTTACTCATTTAAAAATGTTTTACAATATTTTGTATACATCAATTATTATCTAATTATATGTGAAGACGATGCACCTAGAATAAGATTACAGTACCACAATAAGTAAAAAGAATTTAAAATGGAGCAATGACAAATTAATTAATTATGTGATGCTACTGCACCATGTTTTCGTGTTTTACAAACACCAAACATTGTTAGCTAATCGATTTGGGGGCCGCGGTCTAACAAAAAACATTAGGATTCCGCCTGACATTTGGGACTGCCGAACTGTTGCAGTGTTTAAAAGAAGAGTGAAAGAACACTATCTTTCCACTTCGTCATAGTTGTGTATGTGTTTATTTCGATATATATGTATTTATGAAATAGGTATGTTATGTATATTTGTATGTAAGTGTATGATCATATTATGTGTTCTAGTTTATTAAGTGAATTGTTTTGATTATATATATTTTACTTTCTCTTGAATTGTACACACGGTGTCTACATCTCTTACCTACTTTCCTAGCGCAGGTGTGCTGGAAGAGATTTCTTTAAAAATAACCATCACCTTTGTACGTTTTTTCTGTTCTTTTCTTCTTGTCTGTTTATTATGTGTGTACATAAATAGTTAAATAAATAAATAAAAAAAACACAAAAATAAAACTCAACATATTTGCCGCGACGAACGGATAACATTATCATCAAAATAAACCTACACCCAAATTGCGTAATACACGATCAATCACACTCTGGATCATTTTGAAAGAGATTGCTAATCAATTGCTACATAAGTTCGAAATAAAAATCTACTCAACAACGTAAATATAAGTAAGTCGTAAGTCCGCCTTTGTACGGTATTTTTTTTTACTTGTGCATAAAGTTTTAATAAATAAAAATAAAATAAAAATAAATACCACAATGAATGTTGTTGAACTGTCAAAATGAAACAGATTAGTCTTAATCATTTACCGAAAATGTGTTACACCATTACATAGATATCTGACTACAGTATAATTTTAGTTTGCAATACCGTGAATTTGTCTTGTGTCCCAGTGGCATAACTATAGAACTATATAGTGCCACAATTTCTGCTTTGCGGTGGCAGAACTATTGCGTCGTGGTCACGCACCACAGAGTAGTGTATTCACCCTGCTTACACTCAGAACTTCTGTCATTACATAACTTATTATGAAACCTATTCAAGCATTTAGCCGGGCTGTACGGAAAATGTTTGTATGGAAATGTGTGAAAAGAAAAAAAAGAAAGAAATAAATATATTTTATTTGGGACACGCACAGGAAAAACAACCAGTAATATAAAGTACCTAAGTACTAAATTAAAATAAAAGAACAATTAAAACTAACAAAATAAAAATGACAAATCATAATAATATACCAAGCGTAATTTAAATAACTGACAACTCGCAATAAAAATTAGCTGCTCCATACATTTATGTTGTGAGAGTAGTGGTGGCTCCGTGGTAACTACCGCGACTTACGTGTCTGACAGGCGCTTTACTTTGCGTAAATTATTTAATTACCGTGGCTCTCAAAACGGTGAAGGAAAACATCGTGAGAAAACCGGCATGTCCTAGAACCAAAAGTAGTTTGATCCCGTAGTTTTGAAGTATGTACTACGTGCTAAGTACTTGTGGTTATAGTCGATAGTAGTCCTAAAACTCTCTCCGCCCAACCAAAGTGAAGGGTACGTTGATAGCCATTAAGATTTCCACGCAAAAAAAGTAATACCTAAGTAACAGTTAGTATAAATTCAGAAACTCTTTCGTAAAACGACAGGGCCAATCGTTCCGTCCTTGTTAATGACCTCTTGGCGAGCCTTAAACAAACAACCGTCCGACAAAATAAAAATAACAAGACAATCCCATTTATTCTCCCAAAATAACCGACTATGCCATGCTATCAAAACATGCCACAATTTTGTCGCATCTTGTCGCATTTGTCACGACTCCCGACTAAGCACACTTAACAAACAGTATTAGTATTCCTCACGAGTACGCTGTTTATCAAACAAAATTGCAAGATGTACAGAAATATTATTGAGGACCAAGCGTAGGGCAGTCATTTTGTTCCAAACAATGTACTGTGATTAATGTGAACAAATGCTTCAAGTATTAATAGAACAATAGAGCGCTTGGAAACTGTAATGAGAACTGATACGAGTTGGTAAAGTTTGTGTGAGATATTTTTGATACCACTTGGTTTGTCAAAACTGAGAAAATAAGAACTGCTAGCAATGTTACGAACTGCCATAAAGACACATGCTGTCATTCCACCTGATGCTAGGGATTGACACTTTTGACAGCTCACGTCAAGCTCGCTTCACCTAAGATTTTTTTTTAATAGATCAGAAGTTGTTTGCATGCTTAATATTAGCAGAAAGCACGTAACATTGACAAAACAGTTAAGTGCCGTGAGAATTGTCAAGCTATTAGGTCTGTCAACTTAACCTGCTTTGCACTTATACTGCTCGGATGAATATAGGCATAGTAAGCCTTGCCGGGTAATTGGGATGTTGGTCAGGGCTACCATTCCATTACAGTCAACATACATTTCCCCAGTTCCGTTTTCATGTCGGTATATTTTGAAATACCATGTAAAATATTTTAATAGTGACTACGGGGTTTATTTATAAAGTTGAGTTAAATAATTATTAGCAACTGTTTAAACATACATTTTAGATGTTTGAACGTCACTTAACTTTAACGTATAAAAATAAACCTCTAAAAAGTGTAAACTATTTTGAAAGTTGTGCGCTATTTGTCTTATTCATACTCCAGCCCTCAAATTGGAGACAAAATCTGGTTCATACAATAACTATTGTTCACTGATTACAGAATTGGTTTGCAAGATGTTTGCGTAAAGTTTTTGTCTCGATTCAGAAGATATTCATCTTGCTACTGAAGACGGTTTAGCTTTGAATGGAATATGCATTTGAATTTAGAATGCAAAGCGATTTTAGCTTGAGACTTGGTCGGAATCGCTCGCGGTTTCCATGAATTTTGTTGACTTTATTTTATCGATGCAATCTTGTCAAATCTTATTGGCAAGCATCTTACTTTGATATTCATCTGCCTAGCCTTTTCCCAACTATGTTGGGGTCGGCTTCCAGTCTAACCGGATGCAGCTGAATACCAGTATTTTACATGGAGCGACTGCCTATCGGACCTCCACAACCCAGTAACTGGGTAATACGATACCCCTTGGTAAAACTGGTTGTCAGACTTTCGGGCTTCTGACGACCCGTAACGACTGTCAAAGATCCACAAATGACAGCCGGGACCAACGGCTTAACGTGCTGTCCGAGGCACGGAGGAGTCTCGATATGTAAACTATGTAAAGATGGTCACCCATCCATGGACCAACCCCGGCAAGCGTAGCTTAACCCGACGAATCGATCCGTGCGGCTGTTATTACTTAGCCACGAGCTCCTTACTCTTAGCATCTTACTTTGATATTATGAAATTAAAATTCGCCCGCGTGGAAGTATGGATTTTTGTGTTGGTCCATTGAGTCTCTTAACCTACTTAATAATAACCAATTTTTATTCGGAAACCGCTATTACATCTTAGAAAGTGAATTTATGTAAAAAAAACAGCATAATTAGCCTATAATGTTCCTACTGCTGGGACACAGGCCTCCTCTATCTGTTTTCAAAAGCTATATCTTAGCACTCCTCTCTAACATGGTATAGCGAAATTTTAAAACCCCTTGTGTAAAAAATGCTGTGACAAACTTTACCCGGAAAATGTGTGGGATGTGTATTCTGCCTTTGATCTCTGGAATGGCGTTAGGAGGAAAGTAATACTTGTTTTTCTTCTTACCGTGTCGATGGCAAAGAAACGAGTGTTGTTAAATTTGTTTGGCCCAAAACTCAGCCACGCGAATACCGTTCGCTGACGCAGCCACTAGGTTCTCACGTGTGCAGGTGACAGGACATGCGGGGCAAGACTGGAGTTGAGCCATTTTCTGTGGAGAGGCGCCATATACACACTGGAGATCTGAGCCGTCTGTGAACCCCCACTTGTTGAGGTTGTCCTTGCTGCAGCCTACTTGGGTACGAAGTCTATTTAACACTTGTTGACTCTTGCAGACTAAAATAATTACACACATAAATAATTCAATAGTTCCACTTGCTGGAGTGTTCCAAGTGTCCAAAAACCTGCACTTTCGAAAATCTAATGATTACTTCTTTCTTTCTTTTTCGTCCGCCGTCCAAGAGCCTCTGAATTGGTTTCACATGCCATCGAGAAATATCTCTCAGGCATGCCGTTTCCTCGCGATGTTTGCCTTCACCATTCTTCTCCCTTGGTCCAGTCATTCTGACGCAGAGTGCGAAATTTTACAATACCCTCATGAATCCGAAAAGTCAGAAGTGCGTGGCTTGGGTCCGAACACGAGACCTATGATTTGGCAGTCTGACGATCACGCCACTAGACTATCATTGACTTTAAATGATTATTAACACTGCTGTTAACGTAGTCACCTACTCCAGTCCGTTAGTTTTATTTATAATATATGTTATCTCTGATAATGCTGGTTAGCGTATAATTGGCGGCTGTGTAAGTGTGATATAAGTCCGAGGCTATTTTTACTTATAGTACTATATATAATATAATATATACAGAAGCTGTGCTGTGCCTTTAAAAATACAATAAATAAGTATCTAAATCTAAAAAAGTACCATCGACTTGTGGCGGTATCTACATCGCCACATGCGAACTACGCATCAAAGACGATACACAAAAATCCTGACGTCACATAAATCCTGCATCGTGTAATTAAAGTTTACCGTGCATAGGACATATACAATAAACCCGACATCAATAGGGAATATGCATGTATTTTTTTAATATTTTTATTCGATAGTTTACATCGTCAAATAAAAGTAAAAAAGAATTCGACGGCAAAAAAGCAATTTAAAGTAGTTAAAAAAATGTTTAAAAATATCCAACCGATCCGGGCTATTTAAACGCCCTCCATTTGGCGCGCTTGGTGTGGTGACGTCACAGTTCGTGAAAACAGACAAGCAACTGTCAAGTCAACGTCAAACACTCCTTTTTCTATGAGCGTTTGACATTGACTTGACACTTGTTGATTGACTTGACATTGACATTTTGATTGTTAGCCCGGATTGTTACGTCACATCCGCTCTTAGCCTTTTCAAGTATTTGAATTACCCACAGTTTTTTGGGACTTTTTAAAAATTAATTTCTCGCTCAAAAAGAAATTTTATTCAAAAATATTGATGGAGGCTTAATTCTGAAGTAACATAGTTTATAAAAAAAATATTTGACCCATATTTGAATCACATGCATATTCCCTATTGTTGGGCAATTGCCCGCCAGACACAACACTCATCTGTTCGGAGTATCCTCCCTTTTCTATGGTGGATGAGTGAACTTTACACCCTGTTCCTTCCCTGTTTCTTTTCGAAGAAGAATAGAATAATATATTGTACAGCCAAAAATAGTATAATAAATTGACAAAAGACACTAAAGACTCGAAAAGACTCGAAACGAAGAAGAATAGAATAATACAGGGTGTTAGTGTAAGCACCGTTATCCTTGAAACCAGTGGTTTGGTTTCATTTAAAGAACGTAAAATCAATGGAAAAATACAACATTTTTTTTTTAAAGAAAATTTACCTTTTTCCACAAGAATATTTCACCCTACACGCAAGGGCAACGACCGGCCGGGTTGGCGTGGGCGGGCGGGGCGCGCGGGACGTTACATGACTGGCCGTCAGCTGTTTCGCGGCTCTCTCGAACGCGTTTCCATGAGTATCGGGACAGTGATGGATATTTACTTTTGAAAATATTATAATTAAAATAAGGTTTTTTTTTGTTGTTACTGGGTCATTTATTTTTATATTTAAGTCAACTACCCATGGTTTGAGTGACAACGGTGTTGACCCTTGCATACTGTATATTGTATAGCCAAAAATAGAATAATAAATTGACAAAAGACCCTAAAGACTCGAAAAGAAGAAGAATAGAATAATATATTGTACAGCCAAAAATAGAAGTTAATTGTAGGTATCAAGATCCATCCAAATATAGAGGAGCTAATTAGTTAATTGGCCGATGGCGCCGAAAGGTTCTGAAGTGGCGACCGCGTACTGGAAGATGTAGCGTTGGAAGGTCCCCCACAAGGTGGACCTATGACCTGGTGAAGGCCGCGGAATGCGCTGGATGCGAGAAGCACAGAACCGATTGAATTGGTGGTGCTTGGGGGAGGCCTATGTCCAGCAATTGACGTCTTTCGCCTGAAATTATGATGATGATCATGATGACGAATTAGTTAATTTAACCGCCGATGTCTAGGTAAACTTGCATCAATTTGTTTAACCAGCTGATCACAGAATATAAATCATAATGATTTACCTACTGGGAACGCTACAAAATCAAGTAGGTACATACCTACCCAACTTATATCATCTGCCTAGCCTTTTCCCAACTATGTTGGGGTCGGCTTCCAGTCTAACCGGATGCAGCTGAATACCAGTGTTTTACATGGAGTGACTGCCTATCTGACCTCCACAACCCAGTAACTGGGTAATACGATACCCTTTGGTAAGACTGGTTGTCAGGCTTTCGGGCTTCTGACATTCCGTAACGACTGTCAAAGATCCACAAATGACATCCGGGACCAACGGCTTAACGTGCTTTCCGAGGCACGAAGGAGTCTCGGTATGTAAAGATGGTCACCCATCCATGGACCAAGCCCGGCAAGCGTAGCTTAACCTGATGGATCGACCCGTGTCTACCCAACTTACCTATCCAACTTATATAAAATATATATAATTGTACAAGCGACTTAAAACACAATAAAAATCAAGAATTCACTCACTACACTATAAACGCATTAAAATTAGAACTAAATATTTTCTCAATTATTCAAATAGCTCATAATTCTATAGAAAAATCCGGCTTAACCATTAATTCAAGCTTATCACGCCATCTTACTTCGGAAGGAATTCCAGCCGTAAATATTTTACGTTCGAAAATCATAGAAAAATAATTATTAGCCGCCATTTTGAGTAGTTAGTGTGGCCATTGAAATTTCTGAACGATTAGGCGACGATTTAATCTAAGATTAAACCTACTTATTTGTAGATTTATTTTGATAAACACCGTATATTTTGGGTAGTATAAAATAATTTCCATGTTGACGGAATGGTAAATTTTTGCTTGCTTAATATGTGATTTTATTTGGTTATGTTAGTAATAAAAGTACCAAAGTGGTTTTATACTTCTCATCAGAAAAATCGAAAAACCTTGCAGTTAGTTAGGATTATCAGAAAAATATGTATATTTAGGAATATAATAATATTATGTCAAAACAAATGGAAGTGTTTCGATTTTTCTCATGAGATGTGTAGGTCGATGAACTTTATTTTTAGTTGTGGCTTGATATTATTAAAAAAAAAAAAAATATGTAGCAACTAAACATAAATAATACCTTTGTTTAATGTATTTGGTGAGATGCCCCCAGCTAGAGGGACCGACGACCTTAAAAAGGGGAGTGGGACAGTCTGGATGCGGAAGGCGAAGGACAGGGTGTTGTAGCGCAGCCTGGGAGAGAGGCCTAAGTCCAGCAGTGGACTGCAATAGGCTGAGTTGATTTAGAAGTTTTTTCGAGTGGGCAAAAGCAAAGCATAATCAGCCTACAACGTTCCCCACTGCTAGGATACAGGCCTCCTCTCTATGAGATCGACTGGGCCATAATCCACCACACGGGTCCATGGAGGGCTAAATTTTAGCAAGCAATGTAGATATTTCAATGCATTGACAAAATTTCACTATTCTGTTTTGCAAGGGACAATATTATGGGAGTTGGACCAAGTGCTGCCCAGAATGAACACATAGTGCATTATGTTTCTTGGGCTTATACTAGTCTGTACACCAAAGCTCAATAAAATCTATCGGAGGAGTTTCGAGAAAAACGAATTTTTGTTGAGCATTTTTTATTGATGAATATCAACCAACTGATGGTGCATTTTATTAAAAATTCTTATTTCATTTTTATGCATATCATTTTCATTTTAAATAATATTTACTGACCATCAATTTATGGCAGTTGGGTCAAGTGCTGCCCAGAATGAACACATAGTGCGTTACGTACCTTGGACTTATACTAGTCAGTAAACCAAAGCTCAATAAAATCAATCCGAGGAGTTTTGAGAAAAACTATTTTTTGTTGAGTATTTTTTATTGATGAATACCAACCAACCGATGGCGCATTTTATTAATAATAATGACAGTAATTATGTTAAATAACACATTATTATTTCATTTGTATGCATATCATTTTCATTTTAAATAATATTTACTGACCATCCATTTATGGCAGTTGGGTCAAGTGCTGCCCAGAATGGACACATAGTGCGTTACGTACCTTGGGCTTATATTAGTCAGTAAACCAAAGCTCAATAAAATCAATCCGAGGAGTTTTGAGAAAAACTATTTTTGTTGAGTATTTTCTATTGATGAATACCAACCAACCGATGGCGCATTTTATTAATAATAATGACAGTAATTATGTTAATTAAACAACACATTAATATTTCATTTGTATGCATATCATTTACATGTTAAATATTTTTTACTGACCAGTCATTTATGGGAGCTGGGCCAAGTGCTGCCCAGAATGGACACATAGTGCATTATGATCCTTGGGCTTGTACTAGTCTGTACACCAAAGCTCAATCAAATCAATCTGAGGAGTTTTGAGAAAAAATATTTTTTGTTGAGTATTTTTTATTGATGAACACTAACCAACCAATGGCGCATTTTATTAAATAATGACAGTAATTATAATAAACAACACATTCTTATTCCATTTTTATGCTTATCATTTACATTCTAGTGTAAAGCACTTGTCAATGCATATTCAACGAGTCCAAACACGATGGTGCTGTCTTGTTTGGTTGAGGAGTTCTTATGGGTACTTTCCGGCTCCATCACCAGACTCTGGATACTACCTTGGACTATACTAAGTACTTGTCAAGACAAAGCCAACGAGTCCAAACACGATGGTGCTATCTTGTTTGGTTGAGGAGTTCCTATGGCCACCTTCCAGCTCCATCATCAGACCATGGACACTGCCTAGTATAACGCACTTGTCAATGCATATTTAACGAGTCCAAACCCGATGGTGCTGTCTTGTTTGGTTGAGGAGTTCCTATGGATACCTGCCGGCTCCGTATTAACTTTTTAACCCTTTTTTTTTTTTTTTTGATGGTGGGAAATCATCCAATGACTTCTCCCGCTCTGGGTGGAGCGGAAGGGCGTGTCAGACTTTTACTGACTAAAACCCACCCGTGTTCCTTCAGTTGCCTGTTGCCAAGGTCCCGGTATCCCTTTCGGACTAACCCGCAACAACTTTTTAACCCTGGGACCGATTTTCAGCAAATCTCTACTGATTATTCTCAAATACATAAGTATGCGCATAAGTTTTTTGCGTTTCACAAGTTGTAATCAAATTTCAGAAACGCAACTGACGACTGTTATGCATGCTTTCTGACAAAGAGTAAATGATGTTATATTACTCAAATCTTGATTAAAGTTTAAAAAAAAAAAAAACAGAAACAAAAAATGTTTAAGTATACTTACTTAAGTACAGATTAGGATGTTCTCAAATTCAAATTCTCAATTCAGAAACCGGGTGTTAGAGTTTGTCAAGTTCTCAAATTCAAATTCGAAACCGAAGTATACAGTATGTTAACTAACAAAGAGCGTTCCCGTTAACCTGCAATAGTATAGCGTGTATACATGCTAAAAAAAATATTACAATTCAAAAAAATTTTTTTTTTTTTTTGTGTCTTGAAATGTTTACAAAACGATTAAATTGAAACGTAAAAGAAACACTCTGTACACGCACACTTGTATTTCAACGTAGAAAAACAAGTGAGACAAGTAGGCGTGTATAGAGAGTTTATTTTCCGTAACAATTTAATATTTTTTGTGAATATTTTACTACAGAAAAACAAAAAATGTTTTTTTTTTTAATGGTAATATTTTTTTTTTGCATGTATAGACGCTATACTATTGCGGGTTAACGGGAACGCCCTTTGTTAGTTAACATACTGTATAATATTCGGTAACGGTGAAATGGTAAAATACATAAGCGGACGACATTGAGGCAGACGGAGTCGCGGACAAAGCGACAGTCAGTAAATAAGAAACAAATTAAAATGTACGGTTGGCTCACTCCAGACTTACGTCTTTGAGCTCAGACTCCTTGGAGTTTGAATGAAAACGAATTAGTGTCAATGTGACACTTATTTATCTCAAATTTAGGCGCATGCTGTCACCAATTTTATTGTGAAAATTCGATTAGATTTTCGCCTTAAAAAGTTTGTATATAAGATTTTTTTAATATGACAACTAGCGACAGGCGTCTGCTTCGCACTTCGCTAAGAAATGTATTATAGGTACTGAATGTTTTATACACATATAGGCATGCAATGGCTGCTTCGTAGACAAACGCGAAGAGACGTTGCGACACGCGTGCTGGTAGACAATTTCCATGAAGTTTTCATAGAAATTGTTCTATTAAAGTCGCGTCGCGCTGTCGCGTCGCGCTGTCGCGTCGCGCTGTCACGTCACGCAGTCGCGTCGCGAAAGAGAGAAGATTAGAGATTCCAGAACAATTGCTCTAAATGAGAGTGAAGACCTCATCAAAATCCATTGAATATTTTAGAAGATCGCACAGACAGACACGAAAACCGAATTTCATTTATATTATTTACTTATAAAGATAGCTTAGGCCTTCATTAGGGCTTACTAGTCTTAATCGTAAGGCTGAAAGCTGACCCGAGATAGTTAGGAAAAGGCTAGGCAGATGATGACCAGGTGACGAAGTTTGGCTCTTTTTATTCCGATATAGAGCAGTGATGACCCAGTGATAATTAACGGCGGTTGATAATTTACGAGTTCGTCGTGAGTTCGAACACAGCCAGGTGCTTTACTTTGTGTAAATATTTTCATCAACCCTGCTCTCAAAACGGCAAAGGAAAACATGGTTAGGAAACCGGCATGTCCTAGAACCAAATATTCGAAGAAATGTAACAACTACCAACCCGCACTGGGCTCGCGTGGTAGATAACAGCCCACTCCCTCTCACCGAGAGGAGGCCTGTGACCCAACAAAGGGACCAGTGATTATGCTTTTTTACTACAAAGTTTAAAGCTTATTGTTCTCAATTAAACCCTCATAAAATATAAGTACAATAATGTTATTAAAATAGATAGATAGGTAGATAGAATACTCTGTATTATGTACACCATACAATAGATAGATAGATAGAATACTCTGTATTAAGATAGATAGATAGATAGAATACTCTGTTTTATGTACACCATAAAAATTACAGACATAAATTAGAAATTTTACATAGAGTGACACAATGGGCGATCTTATCGCTAAAAGCGATCTTTTACAGACAACCTTTGGATGGATTAAAGTAAGAAGGAGAGACAATACTGCAGGTAGTCAGTGGTGTACTGTTTACATATACAATAAATACATACACACATAAAGCATTATCTTATCTATATAAATATATATATAATATATACATAGTTAGATATATATATATATATAACAATAAACATGAAACAAGAGCAAGGAACTATTTATGATGATGTTTAAGGAGAGAGGAAGTGTTAAAATAGGTATCTTTTAAAGTTCAAAAGATCATAATATAGTACTTACCGTCCAAGTTCCCAAAACAAATTCTAAAGCTCTTACTAAGTTTCGCCCTGTCCGTACAACTAACTTAATAATAATTATTATACGAACTAAACCGACCAGAAACTTACCTGTTTTAATATTAAAATAACCAAAGAGGTATTACAAAAAGACATCTTCAAGATCCTCGCAAACTTGTTAGTGAATGAGACTTTCGCAACTAAAGAATAAAGGCTTTAATTACTTGAAAATATTAATTAAAACAGCTATTGTTTTATGGAACCTCTTAATGAAAGGAATAACCAAATGTTTGGAAAATATTGCCTTAGGTTTTCTGGGAAAGTGTTGTTCATAGATTAATATAATATATATAATAGGAGAGAGTTTTTGTTATGTCTGTTGGCACTAAAGGCTTTAAATAAGTCTTCATAGAAAACGGCCGAAACGACGCGTTTCGAAATCTCAGTGTACATCAGTACGCAACAATACCGGGTGTGCCGAGATAATACTGCCTTCCTTACATACTATAAAACAAAGTCCTCCGCCGCGTCTGTCTGTCGTCCTGTTCGCGATAAACTCAAAAACGACTGCACCGATTTTCATGTTGTTTTCACCAATGGATAGAGTGGCTCTCGAAGAAGATTTTAGTATATAATAAACGACATCCACGCGAGTGAAGTCGCAGGCATTAGCTAGTTATAGAATATAATAGAATACTCTTTATTATATACAATATACATATGTCGCAGGTTGATTTGATAATTCGTATTTTCGCGAAAACCTTAGGGATATTGCGAAAACCCGGATAATTGGAAGATAGATAAAGAAATTAGTAGAGCGCCCGGTCACAGAAATTGATATGTGTAATTGACTACCAAACAACTCAATCGGTCCATCCAGACGGACAGACAGACACACGAGTGATCTTAAAAGGGTTTCGTTTTTGACTTTTGAGGTACGGAACCCAAATAAAAGAAAAGACTAAGCTGGAGGGAAACGATAATTGGCCAATTAATGGAGCACTTTTGACTAGCTATTTTCCGCAATTAACAGTTAATCGAGCAAACTCAAACTCAAACTCAAAGCATTTATTTCAATTAAACCATTTACAGGCACTTTTGAATTGTCAAGGAGTCGGTCAGTCAGAAATATGAAGCTAGTTGCCCATTCCAAAGCGTAGTAGTTACCTATGGAGAAGAACGGGCAAGAAACTCCACGGACACTCTACGAGCAGCTAAACGACCTTGTGTGAAGTGCCTTATATGTGCCTATTTGAAATCAATGTTTTGACTTTGACTTAGTAAGCAAAAGCCTCGCTTCTATACTGCGTTCAAAATGTTGTCAACACATAAAGTTTTCTTACATTTTTATGACTTTTTCACTAGTCATTCTAAAACCAACATAATTTGCACTTAAGATGTCAAATTGATATTTGGTTAGATAAGTGGACATCACATCAACTGAAAACAAGTAAGTATTTAAATAGAATATAGTATTTTTGTTGTGTTTGTTGACTTATAAAAAAATCAATCAGTAAAATATTGATCACACAGTTTTAATCGAGTCAGAAAGTAAATAAACAAAAAAATACAGATATTTTTGTACACTAGTATTACGACAAAACAGTATTTTGTCAAATAATATATAAACCATAGACAAAAAAGCAGAAATATTCCAGAATTTCTTAAGCTAAAGGGAACGCCTGGTAAGCATGAATCTAGCTTCACAAATTCCCAGAAAGCCACCAGAATACAAATAGGATTACGTTCTGGATTCCAGACTGAGATCGCTTGTATTATTCTAGACTTTTCCAGCTTTTGTTTGAATTTCATTGTCTTCTCACTCGACTGTGACGCAAGTTGTGAAAGAAAGTTTGTTGCTTCTCAAACTCAAAATCTCAAACATTTGAGTTTGATTCTTCAACAGGTACAACTAGAAGTAGGTTTAAATTTGCCTATAATCTATTTTACAAAGTGCGATTTAACTGCCTGTGGCATAACATAATAAAAAATAAACAAATCTAACTAATATTATAAACGCGAAAGTTTGTAAGTATGGATGGATGGATGGATGGATGTTTGTTACT